>CM077672.1:430877845-431185345 GCA_039707655.1 Elymus sibiricus
GCTGGGTAGCCACGAAGACAAAGATATCATTCATCAGTGCACCTTGGTTGCGTTGGAGACGCAACGGTCTTCCACCTTGGTGCAAATTTGTCTTTCGCTATGAACCAAATGTTTCCTCAGAGAAGCATCGATGTTGGTACTAAGAGCAAAAGATTTGTATTGGTTTCTAAGCCTTCTCACAACTTTGTCTTCAGCTCCCCTGTATTGGTTTCTAAATGTTGGCTATGATCTTTCAATCATTGAGTTGTATATAAACATTTTATTTATGAGTTGGTTCTGAATTTTTTGGATTAGTTAATTATGTTTCCAAACTTTGATAAAATATATTACTCATATAACTACATAAGAAATATGAAGCCAATTGTTGGCATGTATTAGCCGTTTGCTAGTTAAATATGTGGTCAAACTTTGATAAAAATATATGCTGTGTAGTAAAAAGCCAGACGGAGCTACCACACGTCAATGATAGAAATTGCGACCAGGACGCGTGGAGCGTTAGTTTGATCGTAGTTTTCTTCACTGGTACGTTAAATAAAGAGTTTCGTTTCGTACACAATTTAAAACGATTGTTATGGAGAGAAAAATAAAACCACTCCACCATATAATACTATATAAGCTGGAGCCTCAGCCTTTGTTTGCTAGGGTTTGCTCTCTTCACACTCTGTCTCTCCACTATATATATTCACGTTGGAGCCTCAACGTTTGTTTGCTAGGGTTTGCTCTGTTCACACTCTCTCACCCTCTCCAGATCTAAACAAGACTGCGGTGGCATCTCTCTCTCGCCCCTCACCGCTGGTCAAAGAGACATCCGGATCTCGTCGGCCAGGGAAGGTGAGGAGGTGCAGCGTTGACTCTGTTACCGTCGGTGAGGGAGGGAATCCACTATCGTCGGCGTTGTTCTGTTTCACCCAGCACCTGCGCGGGAGGGCCTCCGACCCCGTCTTCACCGCTGCTGTATGTAGTGTGGGCAGATCCGGCCTCCCACCGCCCACCTAGCCACATCCCGACGACCCTAAGGTATAACTTTACTTTGAAACCGGCATTGCTCTAGCTTCATGTGGATATTTTTCGCTTCTGTAGTCTAATCTAGGTCTGGTTCAAACAGGAAAGAAGGGGGGGTGAGTTTTATAGCATGAATCTAGGACGTGGTTCAAGGAGGAAAGGAAGGGGGGAAAGTAGTATAGACTGGCTATCCAGCCGCTCTGTTGGTCGAAAAGGGAAAAAGGGAAATCGCAGTACACACATCTGTAAGGAACTGATCTCTTTCTTGAAAAAGGAAAGAAACCGGGGGGTGGGGGACAAGGCAGTAGAGTTTGTGCAGGACTAGATTTGCTGCCCTCACATAGGAAAAAGGTTGAAAGAGAACAAATATGGGACCAACACAGATATGCTGCTTGGTTCTTTGTTGCAACAGACTGTGCATCACCCATTTATACGTGTGGAGGCACATGGTGCTGGTGTGTTCCCTGTCCCATACAACTGTTTAGCTATTGTTAATCTCATAATGCCACTGGAAAATTGAAGCAATGCCACTGTTAAAAGTAAATTACATGTATAACGAATGTTAATTTTAAGAGAATGTCTCTGTTCATATGAATCAATGCCACTGTTTTAGAAATGCAACTGTCCTTCTTTGTTTCCCATTAAGATAAGGTAGATGCTTCTTTTTCTGGCCGTATGTGTCATCCTCCGTTATTGGCCAGTAATTGTTTCCTTTTTTACCTCTGTGCAAACAGGGATCTCTTTCACCTCGTTGCTATTGCGACCATTTGGTGCACTCCGCAAAACACTTTTGTTTGAAGACTGCTTTGTGCAGTTCAACTAAAATGTCACACCAGCAACGTTGCTAGATTTAGTGGAACTCACACAAAAGGAGATCCGATTTCCTATCCGTGTTGGCAGATTGATATTTGCTCTTGAGGTCTTTCAAGTCTGCCTCATGAAAGGTCAGTACCGGCCTTCATCCACATGATTGTGCAGTGTGCTTTGAGATGCTGTGCTACTTGTATTGGTACTATTTTGAATAAATGTTGAATTGAAGCTATTGTATTGCAGTCTTCTCCCATTAAGTGAACCAAAATGCTACCAACCCAAATATGCTGCTTGTTTCTTTGTTACAACAAACTCTGCATCAGCCCTTTATACATCGATGGAAGCACATGGTGCTGTTGCGCCCACTCTGCCATGCAACTATTTAAGCTTTTCGTTATTCTAATGCCACTGGTAAAATAAAGCAATGTCAGTCTTAGAAACTACTGAACCTCAGTTCAGAACTGCAACACTTATTACGTATCGGCGGGAGTACATGTTGAACCAATGTATTGTTAAGATGATGTCTCTGTTAATATGAATCAGTTACACTGTTTGAGAAATGGTACTATCCTGCTTTGTCATTCTTTCTACATGTTTAAGCAAGGTATTGTTAAGATAATGTCTCTGTTAATATGAATCAATGACACTGTTTGAGAATTGCTACTGTCTGCTTTGTTTCCCATTAAAATAAGGTAGATATTTTTTTCTTGTGGGCGTATAAGTCATCAACCGTTATTGGTAAGTAATCGTTTCCTTTATACCTCTTTGTGCAAATAGGGATATCAAAACTTCTGCTCGTTGCTATTTCAATTTTGATTTCAGTTGAACTTCACAAAAGGAGCCATTGTATTTAAGGCAAACTGTTGCATTCTTGGGCCCAGTTGATCCTTCCACTTTGCAGAAAGAAGCAGTCACTGGTTGCTGTACATTACAGAAGGAATAATCGAGAAGCTTTACAGAGTATTAGTAGATGCTGGTGACATCACTGGTACAACGAGCTGTTATACAAACAGTTTTTAACCCCTTTCCGCGACGGAGTTTTAAACCGTTGCCTTGCCTGTGTGTGTGCGATAGGGGGGTCCTTCCCACATGACCCAGAAACCGTCGGGGATAGGTCCTCCGGTCACACACGCTGGGCACAATAAGCTCGTGCGCGATCGGGCGAGCCATCGCATACAATTATACAGGCCCAATCATTTCCGTTCGTATGTACATCCAACACAGTGAATCCCAGACAAACGTTTCCGTTCGTATGTACATCCCACACAGTGAATCCCAGCCAAAGGTTTCTGTTCGTATGCACATCCCACATAGTGAATCCCAGACAAACGTTTCTGTTCGTATCTACCTCACACATAGTTTTCTGTATAGCCTCGTTTGTGATAGGTGTAACGATCACACACGCTCTGCCTCTGTAAACCGTTTGCGTTATTCAAGTATATTACACACGCTTTTGTTGCTAGAATTGTTTGTAAAGTTCCATGACCCATGTAGCAGGTTTATTAGTTTACTATTAATAATTCCAGTATTAAGCAAAATCACATTTCATATCAAACAGTTGTTTGCCATTTTCATATCAGGCACATAAATATATTATAACATCACAGTACGATAGGTATGTGAAAATAGCAGAGTACATCATATAGCTAGTTCACCTTCATAAGCACAATATTAGAACAATATATTCATTTCCCTAATCGACTGTTGCATGATCAGCCAAATTAGTCTTCTCCACCTCTGCTTTCAGTTCAGTAAGAACCTGTTTTGCACTGACCAACTAGGAAAGTGCCTCCTCATTCGCAAACACCATCTTAGCAAAGTCTAATTTAAAAAATCTGAGCTCATTCTCCATCTTCCTCTTTTTTTCCAATACCTTGAAATATTCTTCAGCGTTGACAACATTTTCTCTAAGCCTATCTCTATTCTCTTCCTCAAACATGCTTCAGAGCTTTGCTAGGCACATCTTCAAAGACGGTGGCCACCCTTGATCAACCCACTCCTGGTAAGAACAATTCCGTTCATCCTATAATATTTAAAACTAAATGAGTTACAGTTGTAGGCAAAATGGGTTTCTAGCAACATAGAAAATCACCACATACATATTTTGAAAAACTGCAGAAACATGTTTATTATGACATATCTTCTCAAAAAGTTCAATGTGCAAATGAATTAATTGCTACTGAGACAACAACCAAATTCAGGAACATCACAAGCTATAATTAAGTTCTTAGTCAGGTACTATAATAAGAAATTGACCATTTTATGAGGAAGCTAAATATAACTGCAACAACACAGTGACAGTGTTTCAATGCCATCAAATTAATACTAACATGTGTGTACATGCACAAATTTAATAACATAGAACTAATACCAATATATGCCCTCCACTGTGTAGGCCAAAACCGGTGTCAAATCAACTGTTCCTACATTTGGCACCGGTATCCTACACTGTTGAGTCATTGCCAGAGGAAAAATTCAGGGAACCGGAGCACCTAGTTGCTCCGATGCCCAGTTCCTTCCTGCCATAAAGTATTAGTATTTTATTGCTTGGCTGCTCGGATGTGTGGAGCAAAGTTGGGTGCACAAACTGCTGAAGCGGTGCCAAATAATTTTCTCACGGCATAGCGGATGAGATGGCAACATTTTTAGATACTAGGTAGAAACTTTGATAGTGTCTTAATCACATCGATATTATCATAGAATAGTGGCAGTGTCTGAATCACATCTAACAAATGATTTGTAACAACGAAAGTGGGGCTAACCTTCTCTACACATGCCAGAAACTTCCTCCCACTGTCCACAGATTCAAAAGCCACTAGCTTCACGCATGGAGATTGATGGTGACAATGAGCAGGTAGATCTTCAGCTACCCCACTCCATTCCTTGCAAGTGATGGTCCTAGGGAGCTACAAGAGGAACAAATGGCTCAAATCGGTCTCCGAGTTAAAATCCTTTATTACAAATCAGAACCCTAAGCCTAGGGGGGCGAGAGAGAGGAGAGAGGAAAACCCGGCTGGTGACATACTCGTCCGAGGAGGAGGAACCACTAGAGAGGTCAAAGAAGACCATGGCGTCCGCGATGGTCGGGTGCGAGACGGCGAGAGCAAGGAAAGCAAGCGAGGAAGCGGCTATAGCTTGGGAAGGAAGGAAGGAGTTAACAGGGGAAATGTGGCTCATGGTCAGGGAGAAAAGGGGGTGGGAAGGGGGGACTAGTTAGATATTTTGGTGGTAGGCAAAAATTTTCGAAAGGTGGGGGGGGGGCTTGGCGCGTAGTGTCATCGAACACCTTTCACTTTGAACATATGTGTGCATTGCAAATGATTTTTCAGCTTTATGCGCATGCGATGAGTTTGAGCACTCGAATTTTTGTGGAAATTTCCCTGGGTACAGTGCTCATCCACGTCATTGCATATTTAACATCACTTGCTAATTTGGGAGGGTACACAAAAGATCCTACAGCACACGGACAACACTTACTGAATTGAGAAATTTTAGTAATTAAACAGAGCTAGTTAACCTAAACATTGCTCTAACAAAAGACCAGCGTTATAAACAAAGGCTAAGTACGCATAATTTGAACAAAGCCGATGACGCGCCGCCACCCTATACCTCGCCGGTGTAAGATGAGATGTCGATGACTTGTCCTGGCGACATGCTGCCGTTGGTGGACTCCACGTCCCCCAGGCTGAAGTCGACCACGTCATCGTCCTCGTCCTCGTCCTCGGCACCACCCTCAAGGTTGTAGTACTCGTAGTAGTGGCGGCGCCAGAGCTCGCGTTGGTACTCCACCGCCGATTCCTCGATAGGCAGGCGGCTCTGTACCTCCTCCTTAGCCACGCGCAACTCCTCCTCCCGGCGCTCCTCGATCTCCGCCGCCTCCTGCAACTCCAGCACCCACTCGGCGATCTCATGAGGAAGAAGGGGCTCCATGGCCTCCGCCGCCGCATCATCGACAAGCATCTCCGCCGCCTTTTTGGACATGGGGTGCATGCTGGATTCCGAGGAGGCCTGCAATATCTTGGCTTGGGCGACCACCACCTGGGCATGGATGGCCTCAACCCAGGCCAGGGCAACCTTCGCGGCACGGACGGCTACTCGAGTGCTCTCGGCGTTTGCAGCCACCGTCGCAGCATCAGTTGCAGCCGTCTCGGCTGCTGCAGCTGCCCTGTCGGCTGCCGCAGACGCCCTCTCGGCAGATGCAGCCGCGCTCAATGCGGATGTGGCCGCGCTCTTGGCGTAGCCGGCCGCGCTCTCGGCGGAGGTGAAGCCGCTCGGGGAGGACTCGGCAACCGTACGAGCCCTCACGGAGCGTCTCCACGTTGTCATTCTTTGCAAGAAGGGGATGGGGAATGGGTATCGGGGTCTCGAGGATTCGGGGGTGAACAGCGCTTGAGCAGATGAATCCGGCGAAGCTTATGGAGGCAGACATAAAAAGACCTGCGAATTTTCATCGCAAACGGTTCTTATAAGCAACTGTGTGCAATGTAGTCCATTTTTAATTACCTGCGGCAGACTAATTTGGAGTACACTGGCAACGGATGGTGATGGAAATTGTTCGAATTTTTTTGTACCGTTAACATGCACTGATACAACTGTCATGTTAAAATTTGGAATTTTTCAGGGTTCATCTGACCTTTTTAAGACATTAAGTGAGTTCCTCGCCATATAATGGCCGTAATTCAAATTTGAACTGCATGTACATGCAACGGCAAACCATCATGGGTTGGAAAATCATATTTGTGTCCTTGTGTGCGAGCTAATGCCCTGTGCAGTAAATTGGAAGGAATTTTCAAACATATTGGTGTCACCGCTTGCACACAAACAGTGAGAACCATGGCTTTTAAATTCCAAAAAATTCAAAATTGATAAAAAATACATGAAACCTTGCTTGATGTCATGAAATGGTACCAAGATCTAGTGGTAAAAGAATTGGCCAATTTGACAAAAGTTTTGACACAGACCTCTCACAAATCGGAGCATCTCACGAGAAGACACGTGGTTCCGAGAGGGAACAATGCATGTTTGATGATGAACCGGCGCTCGCTTCCTCGTATGACCCTGAATTTTTTTCTGCCGTTAACATGCACTAATGCAACGGTCATGTTTAATTTTTGAAATTTTCGATGTTGATTTGAACTTTTTAAGACATTAAGTGAGTTCCTAGCCATATAATGGTCGTAATTCAAATTCGAACTGCATGTAGATGCAACGGCAAACCATCATGGGTTGGAAAATCATATTTGTGTCCTTGTGTGCGAGTTAATGCCCTGTGCAGTAAATTGGAAGGAATTTTCAAACATATTGGTGTCACGGCTTGGACACAAACAGTGAGAACCATGGCTTTTAAATTCCAAAAAATTCGAAAATGATCAAAAAGACATGAAACCTTGCATGATGTCATGAAATGGCATCGAGATGCAGTGGTAAAAGAATTGGCCAATTTGACGAAAGTTTTGGCATAGACCTCTCAAAATCAGAGCATCTCACAAGAAGACACGTGGTTCCGAGAAGGAACAATGCATGTTTGATGACGAACAGGCACTCGCTTCCTCGTATGACCCTGAATTTTTTTCGACCGTTAACATGCACTAATGCAACAGTCATGTTAAATTTTTGAAATTTTTGGTGTTGATTTGACCTTTTTAAGACATTAAGTGAGTTTCTAGCCATATAATGACCGTAATTCAAATTTGAACTGCATGTACATGCAACGGCAAACCATCATGTGTTGGAAAATCATATTTGTGTCCTTGTGTGCGAGTTAATGTCCTGCGCAGTAAATTGGAAGGAATTTTCAAACATATTTGTGTCAAGGCTTGGACACAAACAGTGAGAACCATGGCTTTTAAATTCCAGAAAATTCAAAATTGATCAAAAATACATGAAACCTTGCTTGATGTCATGAAATGGTACCGAGATGTAGTGGTAAAAGAATTGGCCAATTTGACAAAAGTTTTGGCACAGACCTCTCACAAATCGGAGCACCTCACGAGAACACACGTGGTTCCGAGAGGGAAAAATGCATGTTCGATGACGAACCGGCGCTCGCTTCCTCGTATGACCCTGAATTTTTTTCTATCGTTAACATGCACTAATGAATGGTCATGTTAAATTTTTGAAATTTTTGGTGTTGATTTGACCTTTTTAAGACATTAAGTGAGTTTCTAGCCATATAATGGCCGTAATTCAAATTTGAACTGCATGTACATGCAACGGCAAACCATCATGTGTTGGAAAATCGTATTTGTGTCCTTGTGTGTGAGTTAATGCCCTTTGCAGTAAATTGGAAGGAATTTTCAAACATATTGGTGTCAAGGCTTGGACACAAACAGTGAGAACCATGGCTTTTAAATTCCAAAAAAATCAAAAATGATTAGAAATACATGAAACCTTGCTTGATGTCATGAAATGGCACGAAGATGCTGTTGTAAAAGAATTGGCCACTTTGACGAAAGTTTTGGCACACACCTCTCACAAATCGGAGCATCTCACGAGAAGACTCGTGGTTCCAAGAGGGAAGAATATGCATGTTTGATGACGAACCGACATTGGCTTCCTCTTATGGCTTGGCATTTTTTTTCAACCGTTAACATCCACAAATACAACTTTCATGTTAAATTTTGGAAATTTTCAGGGGTTATTTGACATTTTTAAGACATTAAGTGAGTTTCTAACCATTTAATGGCCGCAATTCAAATTTGAACTACATGTACATGCAACAGAATATCATCATGGGTTGGAAAAATCAATTATGTAATACATTTTCCAACAATATCATGGTAACACGAAATAAGCATTCATGCAAAACATTTGCAAACAATATGTAAATATCTGGCAAGACAACTGGGCCCCCCATGATTGGCACTTTGTTTTGCGCCGCGAGGTTTGGAAGGTGAGTGGCGCGGCTTATTAATCAGACGCGGTTCAGTCATGGGAACCGTCAGCGATTTATTTAACACACAAATTTTGATGCGGGAATCGTGTGTAATTCAAGCTATAGGACTCGTAAATTCCGGCCACCAGCGCTTCTACTGCTCCCGTCGATCTAGATTCTGGCTGCCAATAAATACTACCCCGCCCATGTCGTCCCGCCAGCATTCTCATCTACATTCTCTCCTTGCTCGCCCCCCCCCCTCTCTCTCACAAAACTCTCCCATGGCGCCGACGATCTGCCCACCCGTCAAGGAGGAGGCGCCGCCCCGCGAGGACATCCAGGCGTAGAGCAGGGACGAGGAGGACCCCTACGCGCCACCAGATGAGGTTGCGCCGGAACCCCCAACTTTGGAGTGGTTTTGGGGCCAGTACAATCTTTGTCTGTGGAAAGCGCTGCCGCCAGCTGAGAAAGCTAGGCAAGTGGCGTTCAAGAAGGAGTTGGCGGAGGAGCGCGCCAGGGACCAGGCGGCCTGTGAAGCCCGTGAGGCCGCCTGGGAAAAGGAGAAGCTGGAGCTTTGGTGGCGGGCGCGTCGACGTGCGAATGAGGTGTACGAAGACGGTCGGTACTTCGCCAGGAAGGCCAAAGGCGCTAGGCGCCTCATCGTTGCATGGAGGTGGGCTGATAAGCTCCAGCGTGCTACCGACGAGGATCTCCGATGGGTGCCCAATGAAATGGCAAGATCGTTTGCACGCGTCCGCCAGCAAGAGGCAGATCGGCACGTCAAGCGCTGCGAGGCGGAGGAAGCGGAGAACTCCCTCCGAGCTGGAAAGCCGCCGCGCACCAGGGAGCTGCTAGCGAGGGGCTGCCGGAATACTAGTCGCATAAGGAAGGATTATTAGTTTTAGTATTGTTCGTTTTCAATTTTATGCATTGTACTTAGTAGTTAAGTATGGGATCCCAGTTAAGTATCATCACATATTGTTCATTTTCGTACTAATTTCTATCTAGCTGTTTACCATCCACATGTACAAAATGGAGAACATACACATTGAAACAGAACAATATGTAAGAACGGAAAACAGAGTACACACATTGAAACAGAGCAATAAACAGAGCAATATTATGATTGTTGGGAATACATAGCGATCAACGTCGAAACGACTCAACAAAATAAAATGCGTCCATGACCACCACCCCTGCCTACGGTAGCTCTTGCCTCTGCCTGAACTCGTGCAGGCGTTCGTCCAAGCGGTTGAAACGCTCGCGGCACATCTGGAGCGCGATCTCGAGCTCCAAGTTGGCTATTTCATCGGAGATCACCAGCTTGAGGATGCGACGGCCATGTTCCTCTACTATGCCTATGTGGACACCTGGGCCAAGGAGGCGCTCGAGCCTAGCGACCAGCGCGTTGGCATCGAGAGGGTTGCGGACAAGGCGAATGGCGTCCGGTGCAAGCATGGCGCGGCCGGCCTCTGGTGCTAGTACGGCGCAGACGGCCTCTGCCCACTCCTAGCGAGGAATGGGGCTACTAACGGGCCATGTCGCCAGCTGTAACGCCCTGTCGACAGCAGGCAAGCGCCAATGGAATCGCTCTTGCTGTGCGGCGCCCCATGCCTCTCGCTCTGCGGTGGTCCATCGGTCTCGCTGTGCGGCGAGTCGCAGCCTATCGGCGCGGACGCGCCTGTCTTACGCTGCGGGGAACCACCGATCATGTTGTGCGTCGAGCTGCAGCGTCTCGGCGTTGAGTTGCCTTTCTTGGTCTGCTCTACCCTGGCGATGACGCGCAGCGGCGTCGTCCATCGTGTTACCGGGGACGCCCTTGGCCTCGACGGGCCGTGGCGCCTGCTCGTTTACCTCGTTGAGAAGGTTGATGGCAGAGGCGGCGCTTCGGTGGGTTGGCATGCTTTTAAAAGGTAGCTAGAGGGGCTATAGGCTGCGCTTGTGCCTCGGTGTGTCGCGCGCCGCCTAGGCTTATGCGCAATCGCTGGGTGGCGGCGGGAAATCGATGGGGAAATGGCGGGAAACGGTGGCATGTTCATAAAACGCCATCAATTAATGGAAACTTAGCATAGAAGGAAGCGCGAGCTAGCACGACGCGTGCGCGCACATTGCTTGCCCACGGGTGTGATCCATATATCTCGTGTGCCCAACAGAGCACACTATTCACACAAAATAATATTGTTCTGTACATAGAGAGCGTTGATGTTGTGCAGACTGAGCAAATCACATCGCACACGGATTAAACTACGGAACCCGTCGGTGATGATTTCATCAATCGCTGACAATTGTTTACCAGCAAGCATTTGCCCACAACACACATGGGTTATTAGCAGGAATCGTCCGTGTTGTTATCGGTCTTCCCACACATTTCAGATTACTGACCTGTTTCCGCGTATCACACACATCTTGTTAAGTTGAACCGTTTCTGTTGTGTTGGGTAATCGCAAACAGTTCATCTAAGTGAACCGCATGCCGTATATCACACACACCTTGATCTGCCTGAACATTTCTGTTGTGTCGGGTAATCACAAACAGTTCATTCGAGTGAACTGTATGCCGTGTATCGCACACATCATGAACTGGCTGACTGTGTTTGTTGTTCTGGCTTATCGCAAACAATTCGTATGGATCAACTGTATGCCACGTATCGCACACGCGTCTCTAATCTGAATCGGTTTTTATGTCTCCGGCATCGCAAACAGTTCGTCTTATTGGAGACGGTTTTTTACGACACCGTTTGTGATTCATGCATCACACATAGTTTGGTCGCGAGGTCTCTCATTCATGTGTCGCGTTAGCGGTCGCCAGTAGTAGTGCATGACCAGTCTGCAGAGCTCATGTGGAAACTCAACAGCATGTGAAGTGCAAGATTCTACAACCAGGAAAGGTATGACCAAGTCACTCGTGGACGCAGCTGTAACAAACGAGGTTACCATCGGCCTTCATCCACATGATCGTGCTTTGTTATGTTGTGCTACTTATATTGTGGTACTGTTTTGAATAAATGTTTAATTGAAGCTATTGCATTGCTATCTTTTCCTGTTAAGATAATGAAGATGATTATATTTGTGAGCGTATGTTTCATCAACTAGTACCATTATTATAGTAATCACACTTTTTCTATATTTATGCAAACTATTTATGCAGACAGGGATGCTCAGCTTGATTTCAGTGGAATTGCACAAAATGTTCGGATGGTTCGTGCCCTCCATAATACTTCATCATGCATAATACATCAAATGGTTCTCTAATCATTCATTGTCACCTTGAGCCACTAAACTAGCTACATGAAAGGAGCTACCAACGTCTTCAAGGCCTTGCAACATGTAAATACAAAATCCACCAAGCTACGCAGGACATTGCTTGATTTCAGTGGAACTGCACAAAAAGATCAGCTGGTTAATCCAGCACGAGGTTCCATGTCAATGTGCAAACTGATGACAAACACCTCCCTTTGCACAATCGTAGGCATTTGATATTTTGCAATGGGAAAACCTTCTCAAAGTTTGCTCATTGGTGTTCGCAAGAAGACATGCATTTGATATTTTTGAAAGGGAAACCTTGTCAAATTTTGCTTATTGATGGTTAGCAAAAAGACATACATTTGATATTTTGGAATGGGACGCCCTTTGCTGTCAGTAGCATCGATCGATTTTTCTTTATTTGTGTCTTTAGTTGTGAAGTAAAAATATTGGCTTTGATCGATTGTTGTGAATGTTATGAATTGCCAGGCCTGTGAGTTTGATTGCAATGTATAGCCACGCTAAAAAACTTTATGGTACGTGTGAAACTTCGGCAAACAAAGTGATCACTGTGCATCCTAACAAAAATCCTACTCCCTCCTTCCCAAAATAATTGTCTCAAGCTTAGTACAACTTCGTACTAAAGTTAGTACTCCCTCCGTACCGGTGCATAAGTCACATTACGAAAACTAAATAATCCCAAAACTACCCACCTCATTTTCTATTTTTTGCCACGAAAAAAGAAATTAGCCAATAGGAGACGTGGGGCGTGTATGCATTTATTTACATGAGACGACTTAGCACAACATGAAGTGGTTAATTCTCTGGATGCAATGGCATTAATTAGCAAATAAACATCAAGTTCTCTTGTTTTTCCCTCACCTTGGTCGCAGTGCACAATCTAAGATGACTTATTTTAGGATGGAGGGAGTAGTACGTATTGTTCTGCATGTTCGTCTAATGCCTCTGATACAACAATTTGAACTAACCGGACTAAATTCATTCAAACACGGCCGGATTTCAAACATGCCCGGATCTCATTACATTTCGGACATTCTTTAACTAAATAGCGGTGCTCATCTGGCTCTGGCTGTATAATAAATTAACCTAATCTATGATCTCCGGTGCCCGTTCCCCATGTCCGGCGTCGCCGGCGAAGTCCTTCGCTTCGTTGCCGGTGGGAGGGGCCTCGGCGGAGCCGGCGATGTCCTCCGCTTCGTTGCCGGCGGGGCGGGGCCTCAGCTAAGCCGGCTATGTCCTCCGCCTCGTTGCCGTCGGGGCGGGGCCTCGGCGGAGTCGGCGAAGTCCTCCGCTCCGTTGCCGGCGGGGCGGTGCCTTGGCGGAGCTGGCGATGTTCTCCGCCTCGTCGTCTGTCTCACCAAACAGTGCCTCACCCACCTTGTCGCCCTCCTTGTAGGCGGCTGCAACCTCCACCACCCGCTGGCGATACCGCCAGCACTCGAGGTGGCTCTCGCGGGTGGAGCGGTAGGACTCGAGCAACGCCGCCTGCTCCGCCAGGTCCGCGGCGATCTAGTCCTCCACCTGCAGGTGCTCCTGTAGGAGCTGGTGGTTGTAGGCGGCGTCGGCCTGCGCCTTCCGGAACTGCTCCTCCCGCTGCTCCTGCACCATGTCCATGTATTGGCCACGGGCCTCGCCGATGGTCATGGTGCAATGCACCGGCAGGGATGGCGCGGAGGAGGTTGGCGTCGGCTCGTCGACGACCACGTCCTCCATTGGGACATCGTCGTCCTCCGGCTGCCTGCCGGCTAGCCAGTCTGCAGCAATGGCGGTCATATCCTTCTTCTGGTCCGCTGTCCGCCCGTTCCGGAGAGCGGTGGAGCGCGAGGAAGCCATGGTGGAAGTGGTGTGGAGAGGAGAAAGGGAACGGAGGCAGATGACTGCGGCTATGGCCGGGGCAGCAGTTTATATAGCAATGGTGGGCGGCAGAGGGACGGACGGGTGGCGCCAGAGTAATCGCCTCGGCAACCGCGTGTCATTAATGTGGGTGGCAAACGGACGGACGGATGGCACTTGTGTCGTTTGAACGCGGAGCAGTCGCCTGCTCCGGGAAGCGGCGCGGGCAGCGCTGACCGTTTCGGGTGAGAAGCGCGCGGGCGAGGGAGGGGGTTTGGGTGGGCCAGGGCGTTCAGACGTTGGCTTGGCAGCAGTCCGGTGCAGCAGCCGGACATGCTGGCTCGCCAGCGAACTCGCCGAGCTCAGCGATGATGACCAGATGATGGACAAGGCTTCCGACCAGGAGCCGGCGCCACCGCCCACGCCGGTTCATGCCGTGTTCACCATAGAGCAGGTGCGGCCGCACTTCGACACCCTAATGGTGGAAGAGCTACCAATGATGCTGATGTCGGTGTTCCGACAAGCGCAGGAGGACCGGTGCTACAACCTCCGTCTCCTCAACGAGCATCGGCTTGCGGAGGGACAAATCGCCGGCGAACAGGCGAACGACAATGCCGTCGCGGAGATAGGGGCCAATGATCCTAGCTTCCTGGACGAGCAGCGGGCGCTGTACCAGACCATCCGTAGGGCCCGCGAGGCCCTCTCCGTCGTCCTTCGCCTTGTTGTGCTCACCGTGGCGCCGCCGTCTCGCGTTGTCAACATGGTGAACAAACGAGAGGAATCAGGAGATGACTGTACGTGGTGAGGATGACAGTTGGAACCCACCAGGGCCATGGCCGTACTCAGGCTAGTGCCTCCTTATTACTACAAGAAAAAAAACTTCCTCCTAATGGTTTGCTGACATCTGGGTACGATGCCATTGTCAACGTACTCAATAAAGGAGAGAATTGCACAAGGAGCTGCTGACAGCAGGGACCCAGCAGATCATGCATTTTTTTAGAGATTTTTTTTGTTGCTGAGACGCAGCAGGGTATCAACTGGTCTATGCGGGGCTGTGGCCCATGTAGCCCAGGCTATTATTTTATGTCTACCAAATAACCAGCCCAAATTTTTTTTCTTTTGTGAAAATGGCTAGCCCAGTTTTTTTTTGACGAATACCCAACGCAGGCCAACTTGTTTTCTCTGCCCGGCTCGGTTGCAAAAACGAGGAGGGGTGCATTCGGCTTGCCCAGGAAATGGGCTTTAAGTAATAATAAATGGGCTATAAAAACACAGCGAACCGGCAATTAGTTTGAAAATTAGTTTTTTTTGGATTTTGAGATTTTTAATTTCATTACATTTTTTGTTGCGCGCGCAAAATTTCATTGGATTTTAACCTAATATAAAATAATTTTGAAATTAGATTGAATCTGAATAGAAATTTTGAGATTAAAATAATTCAGACCCCACCAAAACGTGGGAAGTTTGGTTGAAATTTTTAACCCTGGCCCTGGCTAGAAAATGGGATGTACTGTTAGAAATAGTAAATGGGCTGTAGTAAATTCCATAGGAATTAAAAAATGGGCCGTAAATTATTAAAAATACTAAATGGGCTGTATGTTGTCCACCACTGATGTGATGCTGATTTGTTGGCCTACTAAGTTGATGCGAACACAAGGCTTTGTCAACTTCTAGTGAACACACGATTCTAGCAGTAGAGGCCGTTGGATGGACATCCAATGGTTGTCGTGTTTCTTCAATCTCAGATCTTCTTGCTTCTGCAGCCCAAACCACCGCCGACGGGACCGCCTGCTCCCGCCGCCCATGGCCAGCTGTGCTGCCGCGCAGGCCTCACCACCCCATCCTACTCGCATCGCTGGCCAGGCCATCCTTCTACTTACCCACACCTCCTGTTATTCTCCGGTGACGGCAGCCTCACACCGCAGCCGAACCAGTCAACCCTCGTACTCCCCTCCGTGTTGGCATCCACTTCTGTGTCTTCGTCGGCTACCGGTCATTCCTTCCTAGGACTCGCCGTCGTCCACCGCGTTAGTTCTATCGGCGTGGCGTGGTCAACGTGGTCAACAAACGATAGCCATCGGAAGAGGGATGTACGTGGAGACGCTGACAGTAGGGACCCACATGGTCCATCACCACACGCAAGCAAGTGCCTCCTTATTACGAATAAAAAATGATTCCTCCCCCTGACAGCTGGGACCCACCAGCTATATCTTCGCACGGAAGGAAGTGCCTCCTTATTACGCGAAAAAAAAGATTCCTCCCCATGACAGCTAGGCCCCAGTAGATTTGGAGGCTGACTTGTGGGCCTACTAAATTGACGCGTACGCAGGGCTTTGTCAACTTAGTCAACAACCGATTCTAGCAGCAGTGACCGTTGGATGTTAATCCAACGGCCGTGCTGCTTCTTCAATCTTTGATCTTCCTGCTCTAGCCGCCCAAACTAGGGCCGCCTGCTCCTGCCTCCCGTGGCCGGTTCTGCTGTCGCGCATGCCTCATCGCCCCACCCTACTCCTACCATTGGCCAGGCCTTCCCTCTACTCACCCGCATCCCCTATTATTCTCTGGCGACGGCAGCCGAACCAGTCAACGCTCGTACTCCCCTCGGCGTCGGCATCCACTGCCGCGTCTTCCCCGGCTCCGCGTCGTTCCCTTCCTATCGGCCTCGCCGTCGTCCACTGCCTTGGTGCTCTCGACGCGGCATAGTCAACGTGGTCAATGAACGACAGCCATCGGAAGAGCACTGTACGCGGTGAGGCTGACAGCTGGACCCACCAGTTACATCTTCGGACGCAAGGAAGTGCCTCCTTATTACGCGCAAAAAAAAATGATTCATCCCCCTGACAGCCGGGACCCACCTGCTATATCTTCGCACGCAAGGAAGTGCCTTTGTATCCTCCCTGACAGCTGGGACCCACCCGGTCGAAGCGTACGTAGCGTTGTCTGTCTGGTCGCGAACGTGTATGTACATACTGGTCGATCGGTCTCTCTGCAACGATGAACCGTGGGCTTGTAAGGAGCGGCACGTAACGTCAAAAAAAAGGAGCGGCATGTGTCGTAGTAGAGCCCCATACGTAGCAGTTCAGGCAGTCCCGTCTAAATCGAGTACACGTACGTACAGCCACGCTGCATAAAATACGGCCATGTACATACATACGGGCGGGGTCTCGAACGCGTACTCACGCATACGTACGGCCAGGGCTCGTGTATATGGAGAGAGGCAACGAACGGCAGCAACGGCCTCCTGTTCATCGGCAGCCAACCGGCTGGGTCGGGAACGGAGGAAACAGCGTCGGGAGCCAAGCGACTGGGTCGGAACGCCTCCTGTTCATCGGGAGCCAACCTGCTTGGACGGAACAACCGAAACGGGGTCCTGTTCATTGACTCAGGGTCTTGCGTACCTTAAAATGGAGGAAACGGCCTTCTGTTCGACCGCCGACCGTCGAAACGGGGTCCTGTTCATCGGCTGGGGGTCTGGCATACCGCAAAACGGAGGAAACGGACTTCTGTTCAACCGCCTACGGTCGAAACGGGGTCCTGTTCATCAGAAGGGGTCTGGCGTACCGCAAAACGGAGGAAACGGACTTCTACCCAACTGCCTACGGTCAAAACAGAGTCTTGTTCATCGGGAGGGGTGTGGCGTACCGCAAAACGGGACTCCATGGGCTACTGTTCATCCACCATCGACCTCCCTCCACAGCCTCCCCCAGATACTGTTAATCCACCGTCGACTTCCTCCAGCCTCCACCGGCTACTGTTCATCCAGCCTCCACGGGGTCCTGTTCATCCACCCCCAACCGACTGGCCTCCTCGGGGTCCTGTTCATCCAGCGCCAACCACCTTCACACGGCCAGGGTACTGTTCATCCACAGCCAACCCACCGGCTGGGGTGGGGCGTACGAGCGGGCGGCAGCAACGGGAACTGTTCATCCACAGCCAACCAACCGGCATGATCGATGCGTCTCGACTCGTGTCTACGTGTATCGTGCACGCGGCAGCAACGGGCACTCTTCATCGAGAGGCAACCCAACCGGCTAGCTATGCCTCGCACGGGGGCTCGATCGGCTTCATTAAGCAGCGAGAAGGATCGATCGAGTTCAGTTAGCAGCGAAGGAATCGCTCGGGTTCAGTTAGCAGCGAAGGGATCGATCGGCTTCAGTTAGCAGCGAAGGGATTGATTGGCTTCAGTTAGCAGCGAAGGGATCGATCAGGTTCAATACGTAGTGCGAGGGGATCGATCGCTCATGTTCAGTACGTAGTGCGAGGACGATCGATCGCTCGGGTTCAGTAAGCGAACGTACGCCTCGCTCGGTTTGAGTTAGCGAGCGCCTCGCACACACGCGCGCGTACGAGAGTGAAACGCGCAAAACCACACTGCATCGCTCGGCCCGACTACCCACCATAACCGGGAACTCCCCGAAAATTTCTTCGCCCTCACTTCTACCACGATTTTTTACATCATGGACGGCCCAAAGAATGTCATGCGGGTGCGTCTCCGGCCAACCCAGGACAAAAAGCCCATTTTCTGTCATAATTTTTTCTCATAGAAGTAGGAGCCCACCACATCTATGATGATACGTGTTTTTGTCACAATTATTGTCATAGAAGTGTCACAACCATGACAGAATTTTTTTTCGTTCGGGCCATAATGTCACGGATATGTCTTTTTTTGTAGTGCATGGTGCTGGAAACAACGTTGACGATGCTGCAACCGGTGGTGGCAACGCTCTGACCAGCGGATGCAATGCTACAATCGGGCGTTACACATGTTGTGACCGGCTGTGGGTTTCGCTGCGATGATGAGTGCTGGAAGAGACGGCAAGATGGCAAGCTACAACGCGGCCGAGCGATCTGCAAGACGCGGGGGAGCGGGGCTGCGGTGGGGAGGCCATGAGGACGATGTTACCACCCGGCGAGGTATGAGGTGGGAGGCGAGGGAGCTACGACGGCGATGACAGGCCGCATCGCGTGCTGCAACCGACGGTAGGCAGGGGCGCCATGACGCGAGTGCTGCCAGGAGACGACAACGTGTGACGTCGCCGGTTGTGAGGGCGAGGGAGGCAAGGCTACGCGGCGATGAGGGGAGGGGCGCATGGCGATGGGCGAGATCGGTGCATGATGACGAACTAGGAAGAGAGTTGGGAGGAGGAGAACCGGATTGGATGATACTGAACAACCGGATCGGACGGCTCTGAGGGCCACTAATTGAGATCTCGATCGGTCGGCCGGCGCCTGATACGTCTCCATCGTATCTATAATTTTTGACTGTTTCATGCCAATATTCTACCACTTTCACATATTTTTGGCAACATTTTATATTATTTTTGGGACTAACATATTGATCCAGTGCCCAGTGCCAGTTCCTGTTTTCTGCTTGTTTTTTGTTTCATAGAAAATCCATATCAAATGAAGTCCAAATGCAATAAAAATTTACGGAGAATTATTTTGAAATATATGTGATTTTTGGGAAGAAGAATCAATGCATGATGGTGTCCGAGGTGGCTACGAGGTGGCCCCGAGTGAGGCTAGTCCTTCATGGACGTAAGCCATGGTGGAATAGACAAGGTTCCTTCTTCGTGGACCCTTCGTGGGTGGAACCCTCCGTGGACTCGCGCAGCCGTTACCCTTCGTGGGTTGAAGTCTCCATCAACGTGGACGTACGATAGCACCACCTATCAGAACCATGCCAAAAACCACCGTGTCTTCATTGCGTTTGAAATCTCCAATCCCCTCGTTTACATACATATGCAATTGCTTACTTTCTGCTGCTATACTCTTAGAATTGCATGTGTAGGGTGATGCTTGACATGTATTATTGCTAAAATCTGTCTACAACTAAAATTGGGAAAAGGTTAGGTTTTATTTGGTCAAGTAGTCTAATCACCCCCCCACTAGACATACTTTCGATCCTACGGATGTTTAGATTGCTTGTTTGGTGTGTGCGGTGCAAAAATAGAAACTTTTGCTGTAGTGCGTGAATTTACATGTTTTACTGGAACATGCAAAAATTCTAAAAATTTTACACAGTACTTCTATGAAAAAATTTTATTTTTTCGTAATTTTTCAGAATTTTTGGAGTTACAAAACTATGGTCAATTTTCAGATTACTACAGACTGTTCTGTTTTTGACAGATTCTGTTTTTGATGCATTGTTTTGCTTGTTTTGATGAAACTATGGATTGTATCGGAAGGTATAAACCATGTAGAAGTTAGAATACAGTAGGTATAATGCAAAAATAAAATATGAATGGGTTTTCAATAGTACTTAAATTAGTGATTTGCTTTATTATACTAACGGATCTCACGAAGGTTTTGTTAAGTTTTGTGTGGATGAAGTGTTCAAAGATCGAGGAGGTATTGATATGAGAAGAATGAGGAGAGGAAAGAGCTCAAGCTTGGGGATTCCCAAGGCACCCCAAGTAAATATTCAAGGAGACTCAAGCATCTAAGCTTGGGGATACCCCGGAAGGCATCCCATCTTTATTCAACAATTATCGGTATGTTTCGGTTTTTGTTTTGTTCACATGATATGCGTAAATTCTTGGAGCGTCGTGTGCTTTTTATTTTTCTTTTAATAAATGCAACATGCTGGTATGAGATAGTCCTTGGTTGATTTATAGAATGCTTCATGCACTTCACTTATATCTTTTGAGTATGGCTTTATAGAATCCTTCATGTGCTTCACTTATATCATTTGAAGTTTGGATGCCTGTTTCTCTTCATCTAGAAAACCGTTATTTGTAGAATGCTCTTTTGCTTCACTTATATTTATTAGAGCATGGTCTTTTGTAGAAATAATTAAACTCTCATGCTTCACTTATATCTGTTTAGAGAGTCAACAGGAATTGGTCATTCACATGGTTAGTCATAAAATCCTACATAAAACTTGTAGATCATTGAATATGATATGTTTGATTCCTTGCAATAGTTTTGCAATATAGAGATGGTAATATGTGGGAGGTACTAGTGAATGATTGTGGTTTAGTAGGAATATTGGTGTTAAGGTTTGTCATTCCCGAAGCATGCACGTATAGTCTCTCGTTATGCTAAGAAGTTGGAGCATGATTTATTATTGATTGTCTTCCTTTGCGTGGAGGTCGGGGGTGCGCGATGGTTAACTCCTACCAACCTCCCCCCTAGGGACATGCGTAGTAGTACTTTGCTTCGAGGGCTAATAAAATTTCGCAATAAGTATGTGAGTTCTTTATGACTAATGTGAGTCCATGGATTATATGCACTCTCACCTTTCCGCAATTTGCTAGCCTCTTCGGTACCGTGCATTGCCCTTTCTCACCTCAAGAGTCGGTGCAAACTTCGCCGGTGCATCCAAACCCCGTGATATGATACGCTCTATCACACATAAGCCTCATTATATCTTCCTCAAAACAGCCACCATACCTACCTATTATGGCATTTCCATAGCCATTCCGAGATATATTGCCATGCAACTTCCATCATCATCATATACATGACTTGAGCATTCATTGTTATATTGCTTTGCATGATCGTAAGATAGCTAGCATCATATTTTCATGGCTTGTCCGTTTTTTGATATCTTTGCCATGCTAGATCATTGCACATCCTGGTACACCACCAGAGGCATTCATATAGAGTCATACTTTGTTCTAGTATCGAGTTGTAATTTTTTGAGTTGTAAGTAAATAGAAGTGTGATGATCATCATGATTCATTATTAGAGCATTGTCCCAGTGAGGAAAGGATGATGGACACTATGATTCCCCCACAAGTTGGGATGAGACTCCGGACGAAAAAAAAAGAGGCCAAAAAGAGCCCAAGAAAAAAATAAAAAAAAGAAGAAAAAAAAGAAAAAAAAGGAAATGAGAGAAAAAGAGAGAAGGGGCAATGTTACTATCCTTTCCACACTTGTGCTTCAAAGTAGCACCATGTTTTTCATATAGAGAGTCTCCTATGTTGTCACTTTCATATACTAGTGGGAATTTTTCATTATAGAACTTGGCTTGTATATTCCGATGATGGGCTTCCTCAAATGCCCGAGGTTTTCATGAGCAAGCAAGTTGGATGCACACCCACTTAGTTTTCAGTTTGAGCTTTCATACACTTATATCTGTTAGTGCATCCGTTGCATGGCAATCCCTACTCCTCACATTGACATCAATTGATTGGCATCTCCATAGCCCGTTGATTAGCCACGTCGATGTGAGACTTTCTTCCTTTTTTGTCTTCTCCATATTATCTCTACCACCGTATTCTATTCCACCCATAGTGCTATATCCATGGCTTGCGCTCAAGTATTGCGTGGGGGTTGAAAAAGCTAAAGCGCGTTAAAAAGTATGAACCAATTGCTTGGCTGACACCGGGGTAGTACATGATAAATACTTTGTGTTAAGAAGATGGAGCATGACAAGGCTATATGATTTTGTAGGGATAGCGTTCTTTAGCATTTTTCTTCTGAAAGGCATGATTGTTTGTTGGGATGCCTGAGTATTGATGTCTTTATATCAAATTATAGACTATTGCTTTGAATCACTCGTGTCTTAATATTCATGACATGATTAGACTATATGATCAAGATTATGCTAGGTGGCATTCCACATCAAAAATTATCTTTTTTATCATTTATCTACTCGAGGACGAGCAGGAATTAAGCTTGGGGATGCTGATATGTCTCCATCGTATCTATAATTTTTGACTGTTTCATGCCAATATTCTACCACTTTCACATATTTTTGGCAACATTTTATATTATTTTTGGGACTAACATATTGATCCAGTGCCAAGTGCCAGTTCCTGTTTTCTGCTTGTTTTTTGTTTCACAGAAAATCCATATCAAACGAAGTCCAAATGCAATAAAATTTTACGGAGAATTATTTTGAAATATATGTGATTTTTGGGAAGAAGAATCAATGCAAGACGGTGTCCGAGGTGGCCACGAGGCACCAGGGCGGGCCTAGGGGGGGCAAAGGCGCCCTGGTGGCTCGTGAGCACCTCGTAAGTCAGTTGACCCCCTTCTTTTGCCGCAAGAAAGATAATATCCGGAAGAAAATTGTGTTCAAATTTCAGCCCAATCGAAGTTATGGATCTCTAGGAATTTAAGAAACGGTGAAGGGCCAGAAAACAGGAACGCGAAACAGAAGAGAACAGAGAGAGAGATCCAATCTAGGAGGGGCTCCTACCCCTCCGCCGCCATGGAAGCCATGGACTAGAGGGGCAACTCTCCTCCCATCTAGGGGGGAGACCAAGGAAGAAGAAGAAGGAGGGGGGCTCTCTCCCCCTCTCACCCGGTGGCGCCAGAACGCCGCCGGGGCAATCATCGTGATGGCGATCTACACCAACAACTTCGCCGCCGTCAACACCAACTCTCTCCCCCTCTATGCAGCAGTGTAACACCTCTTCTCCCCGATGTAATCTCTACTTAAACATGGTACTTAATGCTACATATTATTATCCAATGATTTGTGGCCATCCTATGATGTTTGAGTAGATTCTTTTTGTCCTATGGGTAGATTGATGATCGTGATTGGTTTGAGTTGTATGTTTTATTTTGGTGCTGTCCTATGGTGCCCTCGATGTCGCGCAAGCGTGAGGGATTCCCACTGTAGGGTGTTGCAATACGTTCATAATTCTCTTATGTTGGGCGGCTAGAGTGACAGAAGCTTACACCCGAGTAAGGGGGTTGTTGCGTATGGGAGTAAAGAGGACTTGATACTTAATGCTATGGTTGGGTTTTACCTTAATGATCTTTGTTAGTTTCGGATGCTTGCTAGAGTTCCAATCATAAGTGCATATGATCCAAGTACGGAAATTATGTTAGCTCATGCCTCTCCCTCATATAAAATTGCAATAATGATTACCGGTCTAGTTATCGATTGCCTATGGACAAATCATTCTCTTGTGTTACAAAAGCTTTCTACTAAACAACTAACTTTATATTATCTTGCAAATTACTCATAGTTTTATTCTCGCAAAGTACTTCTAGTTTTATTCTTGCAAACCTATCCTATCACCTACAAAATAGTTTTATACTTGTTCTAGGTAAAGCGAACGTTAAGCGTGCGTAGAGTTGTATCGGTGGTCGATAGAACTTGAAGGGAATATTAATTCTACCTTTAGCTCCTCGTTGGGTTCAACACTCTTATTTATCGAAAAAGCTACAATTGATTCCCTATACTTGTGGGTTATCAGTGCCTAACAGTGCCCCTAGTCTCAATGCAGATAACTCGATGGAAGTGAACATGTGAAAGGTTCTGAATCGAGGGTTAATCAAACCATAGGTTAAGTGCAAATAATCCAACATGTTTTTCTCCCAAAAAATTATAAGCACGTTCAAAATCAGTTGATTTATTTAACTTTTATACAAATTGACTCTTCAAGTGAGAGACTAGCTCATACTTCCTCCGTTCATAAATATAAGTATTTTTAGAAATTTTAATATGGACTACGTACGGATGTATATAGACGTATTTTAGAGTGTAGATTCGCTCATTTTGCTCCGTATGTAGTTCATATAAGAATGTCATGTGGGGGAGCTAGATCTGGAGTTCGATGGCATGTTCGAGGTGTTGCCCCGGTCTGATTCGTTCAACGGTAATGGTTTCGTCTTTGGCGAGCCACCTTGGAGGTACGCAAAGCTGCATATCAGCAATGGAGTCGCATCGAGCTCGGGTGAGAAGGTGATCCGTCATTTTTTCTTTCAGTGGCAGCTACTTGTGAGCTGCGTTGGGATTTCCTCGAAGAGGAGAGGATGATGCAATACAATAGAGATAACTATTTCCCTCAGTTAAGAACCAAGGTTAGCAATCCAGTAGGAGAACCAAGCAAAACCTCTTTAGCAGCACCTACACACACAAAAGCCAATACTTGCACCCAACGCGAACAAGGGGGTTGTCAATACCCTTGGCGGTTAATTGCAAGGATTAAATCTCGTAGTGACAGATAATTGATAAAGTAAATTGCAAAATAAAATAAAAGTAAATAAATCGCAGCAAAGTATTTTTAGGATTTTTGTTTATATAATAATGATAAATGACCC
Organism: Elymus sibiricus; assembly: GCA_039707655.1. Taxonomy (NCBI): domain Eukaryota; kingdom Viridiplantae; phylum Streptophyta; class Magnoliopsida; order Poales; family Poaceae; genus Elymus; species Elymus sibiricus. The sequence goes on from CM077672.1 coordinate 430,902,635, forward strand.
GGGGGCCATAGTTTTCACTAGAGTCTTCTCTCTCGAGCGCATAACATACGGTGGGTTGACAAATTACTGTTGGGCAATTGATAGAAAAGCGCATAGTTATGACAATATTCAAGGCAATGATCATGTATAGAGGCATAACGTCCGAGACAAGTAGATCGACTCCTGCCTGCATCTACTACTATTACTCCACTCATTGACAGCTATCTAGCATGCATCTAGAGTATTATGTATAAAATAGAGTAACGCCTTAAGCAAGATAACATGATGTAGACAAAGCAAACTCAAGCAATATGAATAAACCCCATTGTTTTATCCTTAATGGCAACAATACAAATACGTGTCTTGTCCCTTTCTATCACTAGGATATAGAACACCGCAAGATTGAACCCATCACAAAGCACCTCTCTCATTGCAAGATAAATCAATCTAGTTGGCCAATCTAAACGGATAGATCGGAGAGAAATACAAAGCTATAACAATCATGCATAAAAGAGTTCAGAGAAGACTCAAATATTTCTCATGAATAATCTGATCATAAACCCACAATTCATCGGATCCCAACAAACACACCGCAAAAGAAGATTACATCGGATAGAACTCCAAGAACATCGAGGAGAACTTTGTATTGAAGATCAAAGAGAGAGAAGAAGTCATCTAGCTACTAACTATGGACCCGTAGGTCGGTGATAAACTACTCACACATCATCAGAGGGGCAGCAATTGATGTAGAAGCCCTCCGTAATCGATTCCCCCTCCAGCAGATCGTCGGAAAAGGCCACCAGATGGGATCACGAAAGAACAGAAGCTTGCGGCGGCGGTAGGGTTTTCTCCTCTGGCTCTCTGTTGGTTTCCCAATATTTGAGAATTTATAGAAGTGGAATTAGGTCAAATGAGCCACGAGGGGCCCACAAGGCATCAGGGCGCCCCCCTGGGGCCGCACCCTATTGCCTTGTGGCCTCCTCATGAGGTTTCTGACATCCTCCCGAAGCTTCCAGGATCTCTTTTGTCCAGGAAAAAATCTTCAAAAAGTTTCGTGGCATTTGGACTTCGTTTGGTACTGATTTCCTGAAAAATCAAAAATAGGCAGAAAACAGCAACTGGCACTGGGCACTAGGTTAATAGGTTAGTCCCAAAAATGATATATAATTGCATATAAAACATCCAAGATTGATACTATAATAGCATGGAACAATCAAAAAATATAGATACGTTGGAGACGTATCAAGCATCCCCAAGCTTAATTCCTGCTCGTCCTTGAGTAGGTAAATGATAAAAACAGAATTTTTGATGTGGAATGCTACCTAACATGTTTCATCATGTAATTCTCTTTTACGATATGGATATTAAGATCTGAATGATTCAAAGCAATAGTCTATAATTTGATATAAAGAGATCAATACTCAGGCATACTAGCAAGAAAATCATGTCTTTCAAAATAAAAATGCTAAAGAATGTTATCCCTACAAAATCATATAATCCTGTCATGCTCCATCTTCTTAACAAAAAGTATTTATCATGCACTTCCCCGATGACAAGCCAAGCAATTGGTTCATACTTTTTAACGCGCTTCAGCTTTTTCAACCCCCACGCAATACATGAGCGCAAGCCATGGATATAGCACTATGGGTGGAATAGAATATAATGGTAGAAATTAATAAGGGGAAGTCAAAAAGAAGAAGATAGTCTCACATCGACGCGGCTAATCAACGGGCTATGGAGATGCCAATCAATTGATGTCAATGCGAGGAGTAGGGATTGCCATGCAATGGATGCACTAAGAGCTATAAGTGTATGAAAACTCAAACTGAAAACTAAGTGGGTGTGCATCCAACTTGCTTGCTCATGAAGACCTCGGGCATTTGAGGAAGCCCATCATCGGAATATACAAGCCAAGTTCTATAATGAAAAATTCCCACTAGTATATGAAAGTGACAACATAGGAGACTCTCTATATGAAAAACATGGTGCTACTTTAAAGCACAAGTGTGGAAAAGGATAGTACCATTGCCCCTTCTCTCTTTTTCTCTCATTTATTTATTTCTTTTTTTTCTTTTTCTCTTTTTTTCTTGTTCTCTTTTTTTCTCTCTCTTTTTTTTCGTCCGGAGCCTCATCCCGACTTGTGGGGGAATCATAGCCACCATCATCCTTTCCTCACTGGGACAATGCTCTAATAATGATGATCATCACACTTTTATTTACTTACAACTCAATACAAGAACAAATATGACTATATGAATGCCTCTGGCAGTGTACCAGGATGTGCAATGATCTAGCGTAACATGTATGAAAAATGAACGGTGGCTTTGCCACAAATACTATGTCAGATATATGATCATGCAAAGCAATATGACAATGATGATGTGTGTCGTGTAAACGGAATGGTGGAAGTTGCATGGCAATATATCTCAGAATGGCTATGAAAATGCCATAATAGGTAGGTATGGTGGCTGTTTTGAGGAAGATATAAGGAGGCTTATGTGTGATAGAGCGTATCATATCATAGGGTTTGGATGCACTAGCGAAGTTTGCACCAACTCTCGAGGTGAGAAAGGGCAATGCACGGTACCGAAGAGGCTAGCAAATTGCGGAAAGGTGAGAGTGTGTATAATCCATGGACTCACACTAGTCATAAAGAACTCACATACTTATTGCGAAAGTTTATTAGCCCTCGAAGCAAAGTACTACTACGCATGCCCCTAGGGGGATAGATTGGTAGGAAAAGACCATCGCTCGTCCCCGACCGCCACTCATAAGGTAGACAATCAATAATAAATCATGCTCCAACTTCTTAGCATAACGACAGACCATACGTGCATGCTTCGGGAATCACAAACCTTAACAGCAATATTCTTACTAAACCACAATTATCTACTAGTACCTCCCCCTTATTACATTCTTAACATCTCAAAACTATTGCAAGGAATCAAACTTATCATATTCAGTGATCTACATGAAAGTTTTTATTATATCCCTCTTGAATACCTATCATATTAGGACCAAATTCATAACCCGTGCAAATTGCCATTACTATTTATTAGACTCTCAAAAAGATTAAGTGAAGCATGAGAGTGCAACCATTTCTTTAAAATATAACCACCGTCGTGCTCTAAAAGATATAAGTGAAGCACATAGAGTATTCTAACAAATCACGAATAATGTGTGTCCCTCTCAAAAAGGTGTGTTCAGCAAAGATGATTGTGGTAAACTAAAAAGCAAACAAAGAAAATAAAAATATAGCACAAGACGCTCCAAGCAAAACACATATCATGTGATGAATAAAAATATAGCTCCAAGTGAGTTACCGATAGATTGTAGACGAAAGAGGGGATGCCTTCCGGGGCATCCCCAAGCTTAGACGCTTGGGTCTTCCTTGAATATTACCTTGTGGTGCCTTGGGCATCCCCAAGCTTAGGCTCTTTCCACTCCTTATTCCTTTATCCATCATGATCTCACCCAAAACTTGAAAACTTCAGCACACAAAACTCAATAGAAACCTCGTGAGATCCGTTAGTATAATAATCAAATCTTAAACTCTAAGTACTGTTGTAAATTGATTCATATTTAATATTGCATAATGCTACTGTACTCCAACTTCTCCATGACTTATACCCCCCGATACAATCCATAGATTCATCAAAATAAGCAAACTATGCAACAAAAACAGAATCTGTCTAAAACAGAACAGTCTGTAAAGATCTGAATTAAAGTCATACTTCTGTAACTCCAAACATTCTGAAAAATTAGAACAATGTGAGAAATTCATATTCCAATACTGTGTAAAAAATTAAGAATTCATTGACGTTCCAGCAAAAAATCAAAACTCCACTACTGGACGTAAAAGTTTCTATTTTGGCACAAACACTAATTAATACATAAAAACACAATCATAACAGTAGCTACATATTGGGTTGCCTCCCAACAAGCTCTATTGTTTTATGCCCCTAGCTAGGCATAATGCATAGTTTTAAGTATTATCATCCTTCAAATTTATTCCATAGGTGGCCCTCATAATAGATTCATATGGTGGTTTAATTCTCTTTCTAGGGAAGTGTTCCATTCCATTCTTTAGTGGAAATTGGAATCTTATATTACCTTCTTTCATATCATTAATAGCACCTATGGTTCGTAGGAAAGGCCTACCAAGTATTATAGGACAAGACGGATTGCATTCAATATCAAGCACAATGAAATCCACGGGCACATAATTTCTATTAGCAAGAATAAGCACATCATTTATTCTACCCAATGGTTTCTTAATAGTAGAATCCGCTAAATAAAAGTTAAAGGAACTTTCATTTAAATCGGTAAGGCCTAGCACATCACATAGAGATTTTGGTATAGTAGAAACACTAGCACACAAGTCACATAAGGCATTGCATTCATAATCCTTCATTCTAATTTTAATAGTAGGTTCCCATTCATCATGCAATTTTCTAGGAATAGAAACTTCCAACTCAAGTTTTTCTTCATGAGCTTTTATCATAGCTTCTACAATATGATTAGTAAAAGCCTTATTTTGTTCATAAGCATTCGAAGAGCTAATCATGGATTGCAACAAGGAAATACATTCAACTAAAGAGCAATTATCATAATTAAAGTCCTTGTAATCCAAAGTAGTGGGCACATCACTATTTAAAGTTTTGACCTATCCAAACCCACTTTTTTCATTTTTATCATTAAGATCATCACCCTCCAAACAATTGGGGTGCCTTCTAGCTAAAGTTGACTCATCTTCGGTCCCTTTTTCATCAAGTTTTATTTTACTAAATAAATATTCAATAGGTGAGACACCAATCATTTTAACATCTTCATCATTACTACGATAAAAAACCGGGTGGAATAGCTTTTTCTAGGAACTCTCGCTTGGCTCTCAATGTAGCGGTCCTTTCTTTATTTTCATTAATGGAAACATGGATGGCTTTAATAGACTCATTTATATCATGTTTAGGTGGCAAAATTTTAATTTTGAGATTTTCCACATCATGAGCAATTCTATCCATGTTCCTAGACATTTCAGCAACTCTATTCAATTTTTCTTCTATCATAGCATTAAAATTCTTTTGAGAAATAATAAATTCTTTAATGTTGCTTTCAAGATCAGTAGGTATCCTATTATTATTATAAGAATTACCATATGAATTACCATAACTATTAGAGGAATTTCCGGGAAATGGTCTAGGATTAAAGTTTCCTGTATAAGCATTGTTGTTGAAATTATTTCTAGAGATAAAATTCACATCAATAGCATCATTATTTTGCTCAATCAAACTAGACAATGACACATCATTAGGATCAACATGAGCATTTTTACTAGCAAGCATTTTCATAATAACATCCATTTTATCACCCATAGTAGAGATTTCTTCAACAGAATTTACCTTCTTACCGGTTGGAGTTATTGAGAGTAATTTTTCATAATATTATCAAGAAGTTTTGTAGCTTCTCCCAATGTAATTTCCATAAAAGTACCTCCTGCAGTAGAGTCTAGAAGATTTCTAGAAGCAAAGTTCAGTCCCGCATAAAAATTTTGTATGATCATCCATAAGCATAAACCATGAGTGGGACAATTTCTTATCATTAATTTCATTCTCTCCCATGCTTGTGCAACATGTTCTTGCTTAAGTTGCTTAAAATTCGTAATTTGATTTCTTAGAGAAATAATTTTTGCAGGAGGAAAATATTTGGCAATAAAAGTATCCTTACACTTATCCCAAGAATCAATACTATTGCGAGGCAAGGATGAAAACCAAGTTTTAGCACGATCTCTTAGCGAGAACGGAAATAATTTTAACTTAATAATATCATTATCCACATATTTCTTCTTTTGCATATCGCATAATTCAACAGAAGTATTAAGATGGGAAGCAGCATCCACATTAGGAGTTCCAGAAAATTGTTCTTTCATAACAAGATTTAGCAAAGCAGCATTAATATCATAAGACTCCGCACTAATGGCGGGAGAAGCAATTGAAGTACTAATAAAATCATTATTATTAGTATTTGAAAAGTCACACAACTTGGTATTTTCTTGAGACATAGCGACAAAGCAAGCGAACAAGCAAATAAAATATTTTTGTGTTTTTGTAAAAAAAAATAGAAGTGGGGGAGATGACAACTAGAGGCAAATGCAAATAAAAAGGCAAATAAAATAAATGCAAGTAAGGCATAGTTTGTGCGAAGGTACTTCATAAGTTTAGTCGATGTCTCCCTGGCAACGGCGCCAGAAATTCTTCCTGCTACTTGTGAGCTGCGTTGGGATTTCCTCGAAGAGGAGAGGATGATGTAGTACAGTTGAGATATGTATTTCCCTCAGTTAAGAACCAAGGTTATCAATCCAGTAGGAGAACCAAGTAAAACCCCTTTAGCAGCACCTGCACACACAAAGGCCAATACTTGCACCCAACGCGAACAAGGGGGTTGTCAATACCCTCGGCGGTTAATTGCAAGGATTAAATCTCGTAGTGATAGATAAATTGATAAAGTAAATTGCAAAATAAAATAAAAGTAAATAAATTGCAGCAAAGTATTTTTAGGATTTTTGTTTATATAATAATGATAAATGACCCGGGGCCATAGTTTTCACTAGAGGCTTCTCTCTAGAGCGCACAACATACGGTGGGTAGACAAATTACTGTTGGGCAATTGATAGAAAAGCGCATAGTTATGACGATATTCAAGGCAATGATCATGTATATAGGCATCATGTCCGAGACAAGTAAACCGACTCCTGCCTGCATCTACTACTATTACTCCACTCATCGACCGCTATCCAGCATGCATCTAGAGTATTAAGTATAAAACAGGGTAACACCTTAAGCAGGATGACATGATGTAGACAAAGTAAACTCAAACAATATGAATAAACCCCATCATTTTATCCTTAATGGCAACAATACAAATACGTGTCTTGTCCCTTTCTGTTACTAGGATATAGAACACTGCAAGATTGAACCCATCACAAAGCACCTCTCTCATTGCAAGATAAATCAATCTAGTTGGCCAAACTAAATGGAAAGATCGGAGAGAAATACAAAGCTATAACAATCATGCATAAAAGAGTTCAGAGAAGACTCAAATATTTCTCATGAATAATCTGATCATAAACCCATAATTCATCGGATCCCAACAAACACACCGCAAACGAAGATTACATCGGATAAAACTCCAAGAACATCGAGGAGAACTTTGTATTGAAGATCAAAGAGAGAGAAGAAGCCATCTAGCTACTGACTATGGACCCGTAGGTCGGTGATAAACTACTCACACATCATCAGAGGGGTAGCAAGGTTGATGTAGAAGCCCTCCGTGATCGATTCCCCCTCCGGCAGATCGCCGGAAAAGGCCTCTAGATGGGATCACGAAAGAACAGAAGCTTGTGGCGGCGGTAGGGTTTTCTCGTCTGGCTCTCTGTTGGTTTCCCAATATTTGAGAATTTATAGAAGTGGAATTAGGTCAAAAAGAGCCATGAGGGGCCCACAAGGCATCACGACGCGCCCCCCGGGGCCACGCCATGTTGCCTTGTGGCCTCCTCATGAGGCTTCTGGTATCCTCCCGAAGCTTCAAGGGTCTCTTTTGTTCAAAAAAATCATCAAAAAGTTTCGTGGCATTTGGATTTCGTTTGGTACTGATTTCCTGAAAAACCAAAAACAGGCAGAAAACAGCAACTGGCACTAGGCACTAGGTTAATAGGTTAGTCCCAAAAAATGATATATAATTGCATATAAAACATTCAAGATTGATACTATAATAGTATGGAACAATCAAAAATCATAGATACATTGGAGACGTATCATTGGCTACTATGGTGGTTGTCGGTACCAAAACCGGCAGATCTCGGGTAGGGGATCCGAACTGTGGGTCTAGGAATCAATGGGTAACGGAGAGCGTAGAGACGATGATTTACCCAGGTTCGGGCCCTCTCGAAGAGGTAATACCCTACGTCCTGCTAGATTGTATTGATGTGATTGTATGAAGGTTATAGAGTTGATCTACCTCGAGATCGACTGGGCTAAACCCTAGGTAATGAATATGATCCTCCTCTACAGACCAAACCCTCTGGTTTATATAGACACCAGAGGGACCTAGGTTTACATACAGTCAGTTACCATCAGAGGATAAACGCGCTGGCTACGCTAATAATTACTTGGAGGAGACGCCAAGTCTTCGGTGATTTCCTTCCGATACACGGGGTCGCCCACAATCCGGCCTTCCGTCAACGAGTAGAGAGCGGCCCACCAGCCCGGCCTACGAGAGATAGGCCAGCAGCCCAAGTACCCCCTAGTCCGGGACACCCTCAGTAGCCCCCGAACTAGCCTCCAACGCCGAGGTTGAAAGTCTTCGGTAGCTCCATGCTCCAAGGGTCCTCGGCTTGGGTGGCGAGTTCCCTCCAATACCTGTGTCTGATTTAGCACTAGTTCGCCCTCCAATATCTCGGTTGCCGAAGTATCCTCCGATTGGCGAGGCCCCACGCAGCCCGTCATGCTGCTTTTCTTCGCCTAAAATTAAATGACGACCCTCGATTTCTACGCATCCACGGAATGCGAGTAGCCCGATGGTTATTACAAAAATGCCCCTCTCTTGGGGGGAGTCAATGCCCTTTTAATAGGCCAAGGGCGCGGAGGCTAACGCACCCCACCCCTTGCCATTCTTCCTCGCGTCCTTGCAAGGTCGTGACCAGCAAACAATGGCGAGCGTCCCAAGCTCTTCCTCACGCCCTCCCGGCCCCCGTCAAGGTGATTGGGCGAGCTGCTCAGTGTCCCTCATGCGTTTACGCAGGCTCGAGACGCAGGGATATCTCCCTGCTTCAGATCTCGCATCCACCCGCCCCGGATTAACTTCCGCAGACGGGGAGGCCCTCGCAGAGAACTTCCCTTCCCCTCACGGGGAGGAAAGTGTGTGCTTCGTGCCCTTCCTCTTGCGAGGCCTGGGTTTCCCCATTCATCCTTTCTTGAGGGGTTTACTAGAGTTTTACGGGATCCAACTCCACCACCTTACCCCAGGGTCGATTCTTCATATATCAGACTTCGTCGCTCTTTGCGAGATGTTCCTAGGCTGCGAGGCCCACTTCGAGTTGTGGAGGAAGTTCTTCTGCCTCGTCCCGCGCACCCGAGAAGGGACAATCTACGAGGTTGGCGGGGCCGAAGTATGGCGCATCGCCGGGACCGGATACCCCGTAGGGACTTCGAAGAAAGACGCCGAAGAGTGGTCTTCGGAATAGTTTTATATCAAAGTCGTCCCCCTATTTGATCCAGTTCGGAGAGGGCTGCCCGAATTCTCATTGGTATCTTCGAAGAAGCGGTACAATTGGCGCCCGAAGGGTTCTTCCCAAGAGGAAAGCGCCGAAGTAACTCGGCTGGCCGCTCAAGTGAGGTGGCTAGCCCACAACGGGCTAACCATCATTGAAGTGATGGCCGCAGCCATTGCTCGGTGCGTCCAACCTCTTCAACAGAGAATACACCCACTTTGGTGCTACAACGGGGAAGACAATGCAACCCGGTACACACAGATGGGACCTGCCAATCAGGCGGCGATAGCAGCCATACTGGCCGATCTCTTCAAGGGAGAAGAGCAAGAATTTGCTCGGTTAAGGCCCAGGGAAGGCTTATCAAGCTACAAACCCATTGAAATGGTGAGTCCGGCCACGTTTTATAGTTCGGAAGGCACCCCAAATTTTTCTTAACTAGATTTCTTTCCTGTCTGAACAGAACTGGAGGCGCTGGATCGAGACAGTGAGCTGCCCTGCTCCTCAACCAGAAGATCACTCCCATGACGATGATCCTGGGTTCCATGATGACCCTAAAACATCAATTGATTTCGAGGAGGGGGTCTTCTACCAGGAGAGCCTTGATGGTTCTAAGGTGGCCCTTTTGGCCGATCATCCCGGGATGCTTCCCTCCTCCGCTGTAAGTGGCCAACGGGCTCCTTCTCGAAAGAAACACTCAGCCGCGTCCACTCCGAATACACTGACACCTACTCCCAAGGGCCGCCGTACGACGCGTCGGACAGCCGCAAGAGCGACACCAACGGCCCCAGCAACGAGTAGTCATGGGGTGACCAGACGCGTGGCCCCAACGGGAGCTACATCATCTGCGCCCCGCCCGAAGAGGTAACGCATCTGCCGTACCGTCATAGCCTTTATCTTCGACATCCACCGAGTATGCCAATAATTTTCTCCACGGTGTCCTGTAGACGATACGTGGAACCGCCCTCGGCTGAGGATGTTGAAGAGGCGCCGAGGGGTGGCCCGAATCCGAGGTCGACAGTCGTAACCGGAGTTACTCCGGGGGTCCCTACCGAGGACCAACATCCCAAGGACTCAGGAGGCGTCTCGGTCACTAACTCCGAGGTTGAAAGCGTGATGAATCATCGGCGGCGTAGGGCGTCACTTTGGCATTCCGCGTTTTCCGATCAGGAGTTTAATGCTCTTAGTTCGGTAGACGCGTACCTCGGCGCTACCCGAACGGGACTTGAAGGGGCAGTGAAGCTCATGTCTACAAATATGCAGGTATAGTATTGGTTTTGACAACTAGCATCTAACCCAGTAGCCCCCGAGCCTTAATTTGGGCGGGACGGCCGAGTTAAGGGTCTGATTTTATGATGCCATGCTATTATGCAGACTGTTCGGGAGCAAAGCAAACAGCTGTCCGAGGACCTAAAGCTGGCGCGGACAGAGTTAGAGTCTGTGAAAGCCGAGCTAGAGGGGGTGAAGAAATTCACCAGAGAGGCACATGGTAAGTGTCGAACTTTAAATGTGTTGTGAGGAAAATTTGATGGAACTCCTCGGCTAATGAAAGATAATTCCATAGCAGCTGAGTCGATAAATCAGCTGCAGAAGGATCTGGATACCGCCAGGGAAGCTCAAAGGTATGTGGAGTCACAACAACAGGCCGGCTACCGAGTTCTTTCCCGAAGTCATGAGGAGAGGGATAAGCTCAAGGCGGAAAATCAACAACAGGCCCAAGAAATCAAGAACTTGAAAGCTCAGCTGGCCCTATCCCAGGAAGAGAGCCAGAAACTGAAAGCTGGCATGTTCGGTAAGTGCGTTCCAGCTTGTCAGGTTATTAACTGCATGTCTGAGATAGTAAGGAGAACAACTCGCTCGTCTTATTGCAGTTCTTCTGACCGGACACCCCGAGGAGGAGGCCAGCTCTTTCGGACGGGACCTGGTGAAGGAGCTCTCCACTATACATGAGCGGGCCCGGAAAGCCATGAAAAGCATGTTCAAAGCATTGTGGCCTGGCGAAGTGGCTCCCGAAGGGATGGCCGAACTCGCGAATCATTTCAAAGGAGCTCGGTGCCGCTTTGAGTTATGGAAGATGTCATCTTGCCATGAAGGAGCACGGGAGGCTTGGGCGATGATCAAGACCCGCTTCACCAAGCTGGAACCGGAGCATTTAGCTAGGGTAGGGCCTGTAGGGCCAGATGGGCAAGAAGTGCCCGTGCATCTGGTATATGACCAGGTTATGCCCGTAGCTCGGCTGTCCCAAGCAGATTGTGCTCTGGAGACCATAATAGATGGTCTTGACCAAGATTAACAATTTGATTCTATGTAGCTATATACTTTACATCAAATAGTCTCCAAACAGTGCTGAAAACGTTGTCTTAACCGGCCATCGGCTTCCGCCCCCTCGACCAGGGGCCGAGGAGTGTTTCCTACTATGTGATCCGAAAAAATCGGAAAACACTTCGGAGAACCAGGCAATCCGTCCACGTGGTGCAAACAGAAAAAAACGCGCTCAGGGAGTTATGTTATATTACTGTTTAACATAAGAAACATCTTCCGACGAAAATAGTTCCTCTATGGGTTCCTTTCTTCGGGTTACCACGTTAATCGTGGATGTATAACCGAATACCCGAAGAAGACGGGGATGGTTACTTCGGGAAAATAACCCTGGAATCTTGGCTATTGTGGCCAATTATTTTCACTTCCCTCGTGGCCGACCAATTGTGTTCTTAAGAACGCTAGCTTTTGGCTTCACCCGTCTGAGGCACGTACCCGGGAAATCCGGATGTAACAATCACAGAGGTGCTCCCTTTACTCCCTAGCCGAACAATCGGGAACGTAGGGGGTAAACATAAGAGCGAGGCAACCCAGCTTGGCCAAATCTTAAGTCAAATTGATGCATATAGTGGCTTTTAAAACGATGCAGGAAGGCTGCAAACTCGTAAAAGACGGATGATTGCAAAAATAAAATATGATTGGCTCCGTAAAAGAAGCCCCTAGGTAACGGCGTGTGGTACATTCGAAGATGTTTGCCGAATAAAAACTTAACATAGTTCGGTGTATCCAAACACAACCCGGGAAAGACTATTGACTAGGGAAAAAATATAAATCCGAGAGGGATAAACCGAACAAGGTAGGGTCACGGAATTAGCCGTACAAGCATCGTAGGCGAGCTGCGTTCCATGGGTTTGGTTCGAGGCAGTCGTCCTTTGGATCGCGGAGACGATATGCTCCGTCCGCGAGTACTTGATCGATTATGAAGGGCCCCTCCCATTTGGGCGACAACTTATGCTTCTGCTTCTCCGGCAGACACAGGACTAGATCGCCGACATTGTAGGCCTTTGCCCGTACTACCCTGCTCTGATAACGTCTGGCCTGCTGCTGATAAAAGCGGAACGAGCCCGAGCTATGTCGCACTCGCCCTCCAGGGCGTCCAGGTCATCTTGCCGATCTAGCTCGGCCTCCTTTTCTTCATACATACGCACCCGAGGGGCGTCGTGAATAAGGTCGCTAGGGAGGACGGCTTCTGCCCCATACACCATGAAGAATGGTGTGTAGCCCGTGGATCGATTAGGAGTGGTGCGCAGGCCCCACAGTACGGAGTCAAGCTCCTCGACCCAATGGCAGTCAGATTCATTTAAAGATCGGACCAAACGGGGCTTGATGCCGCTCAAGATCAGTCCATTAGCTCTCTCGACCTGTCCATTAGACTGTGGGTGATATACCGAGGCATAGTCGAGCTTAATGCCTAAATTAGCGCACCAGTCTTTGACTTCCTGGGCGGTAAAATTGGATCCATTGTCCGTTATTATGCTATGGGGGACGCCGTAACGGTGTACGACGCCGGATATAAAATCGATGACCGGCTTAGACTTGGCTGAAGTTACCGGCTGTGCATCAATCCACTTAGTGAATTTGTCTACCATGACGAGTAAATATTTCTTTTTCTTGGTCCCCCCTTTAAGTGGTCCGACCATGTCCAGCCCCCAGACCGCGAAAGACCAAGTAATCGGTATCGTCCGAAGGGCCGTGGGAGGCATATGGCTCTGATTTGCGAAGAGCTGGCATCCAACGCAATGTTGGACCAATGTTTGGGCGTCTGTTCGGGCAGTGGGCCAGAAGAACCCTGCTCGGAAAGCCTTGCTGACCAGGGCCCGAGCTGCCGCGTGGTGACCGCCCATGCCAGCGTGAATCTCGGCCAGGAGCTGCCTTCCCTCCCCTTCGGATATTCATCTTTGGAGGACGCCGGTAGTGCTTTTCTTATATAGCTCCCCCTCATGGACTTTATAGGCTTTAGATCGTCGGATGATACGCCCTGCCTCAGTCTGGTCGGCCGGTAGTTCTTGGTGGAGGAGATAGGCGAGGAAGGGATCGGTCCATGGCGCAATTACCGCCATGACCTCGTGAGCCGAAGACGTCATTTCAACGGCCGAGCCCCCGATAATTCCTTCATCTGGTTCGATGGGCGGAGGGGCGAGTTCTCCTGAGGTATTGGTTTCCAAGCCCTGGGCATCCTCCTGCCACACCACGGACGGCTTGAAGAGTCGTTCTAAAAAGGTGTTCTCAGGGACACGGTTGCGCTTGGCGCCCATTCGAGCAAGGATGTCTGCAGCTTGATTGTTGTCTCTGGGTATATGGTGAAACTCCAGTCCTTCAAAACGGGCGGAGATTTTTAGGACGGCGTTGCGGTATGCTGTCGTTTTTGGGTCTTTTGCGTCGAATTCGCCGTTGAATTGAGAGATGGCGAGATTAGAATCTCCCCGTACCTCGAGCCGCTGTATGCCCATTGACACCGCAATCCTAAGTCCATGCAACAGAGTTTCGTATTCGGCTGCGTTGTTGGAGTCGGTGTACATGATCTGGAGTATGTACCGAATATTATCGCCAGTGGGGGATGTGAGGACTACGCCAGCCCCCAGCCCGGCGAGCATTTTGGAGCCGTCAAAGTACATCGTCCAATGCGAGTATGTACTGTATTCCCTAGGGAGTTCGGCTTCCGTCCATTCTGCGATGAAATCAGCCGAAACCTGAGATTTAATAGCTCGGCGCGGTCGATATATGATTTCGAAGGGAAGGAGTTCGATAGACCATTTGGCTATACGGCCGGTGGCATCTCGATTGTTGATTATGTCGTTCAGTGGTACTTCGGATGCCACCATGACCGAGCACTCTTGAAAATAGTGGCGGAGCTTTTGGGATGCCATGAAAACTGCGTAGGCGATCTTCTGATAGTGCGGGTACCTCGTTTTACACGGGGTGAGCACTTCGGATACGTAGTACACAGGTTTCTGCACCTGGAGCTTGTGACCCTCTGTCTCTCGTTCGACGACGAGAACCGCGCTGACCACATGATTCCTGGCCGAGATATATAGCAGCATTGGCTCGCCCGGACTGGGTGCTGTCAAGATCGGGTTGCTGGCCAGTAGAGTTTTTATTTCCTCAAGTGCTGCTGCCGCCTCGCTGGTCCACTCAAAGTTCTTCGTCCGTTTGAGCAATTTATAGAATGGTAAGGCTTTTTCTCCGAGGCATGAGATGAAGCGGCTTAAGGCTGCAACGCAACCGGCCAGTTTCTGGATGTTTTTTAGCTCAGTGGGGATTCCTCTATGGGAAACAATGAATCCGAGCAGCTTACCGGCCGGCACTCCGAAGACGCACTTTTCCGGATTGAGCCATATATCGAAGGTCCGAAGACTATCGAAGGTTTGTTGGATATCGTCCACCAGCTGGCTGACGTGTTTGGTCTTAACGACCACGTCGTCCACATATGCCTCGACCGTTTTGCCGATTTGTTTTTCCAAACATGTGTGAATCATGCGTTGGTATGTAGCCCCTGCGTTCTTTAATCCGAAGGGCATTGTGTTGAAACAGAATGGTCCGTAGGGAGTAATAAATGATGTGGCCGCCTGGTCGGATTCCTTCATTTTGATTTGGTGGTATCCAGAGTAAGCGTCGAGAGAACACAGCGAGTCATGCCCGGCGGTGGCGTCTATGATCTGATCTATGCGGGGCAAGGGAAAAGGATCTTTGGGGCAAGCCTTGTTTAAATCCTTGAAATCGATACACAACCACCAAGATATATCCTTCTTGGGTACCATGACCAGATTGGCCAACCAGTCGGGATGTTTGATGTCTCGGATGAATCCGGCTTCGAGTAGTTTTGCCAGTTCCTCGCCCATAGCTTGACGCTTGGGTTGGGAAAACCGACGTAGAGTCTGTTTGACTGGCTTAAAACCCTTAATTATGTCCAGGCTATGCTCGGCTAATCTACGCAGGATCCCTGGCATGTCTGACGGGTGCCAGGCGAAGATATCCCAGTTCGCACGCAAAAATTTGCGCAACTCTTCATCGACCGCGGGGTCCAGTTGAGCTCCCATGGACGCTGTCTTGTTGGGATCAGTTGGGTGCACTTGGAATTTGACGATCTCATCCGCTGGTTTAAAGGACGTGGATTTGGGCCTTTTGTCGAGGATTACGTCGTCCTTATCCACCGTTGAGCGGAGCGCGGTCAGTTCTTCGGCTGCAAGGGCTTCGGACAATGCTTCGAGGGCGAGCGATGCTGTTTTATTCTCGACACGAAGGGCTCTGTCCGGATCACTTATTACTGTGATTACGCCGTTTGGCCCTGGCATTTTGAGCTTCATGTACCCATAGTGTGGGATGGCGTGGAATCATGCGAAAGCGTCGCGCCCTAATAAGGCATGGTAGCCACTGCGAAAGGGCACTATGTGGAAAAGCAGTTCTTCGGATCGGTAGTTCTCGGGGGTTCCAAAGACCACATCAAGAGCAACTCGGCCACTACAATGCGCCTCCT
Organism: Elymus sibiricus; assembly: GCA_039707655.1. Taxonomy (NCBI): domain Eukaryota; kingdom Viridiplantae; phylum Streptophyta; class Magnoliopsida; order Poales; family Poaceae; genus Elymus; species Elymus sibiricus. Next base: position 430,918,669 of record CM077672.1, read on the forward strand.
TTCCGGGGATGATCCCTCGAAAGGTGGTGTGACTTTGCTCGATGCGGGATCTGTCAAACTGCATTTTGTCCAAGGTGTCCTCGTAAATGAGGTTTAGCCCGCTACCGCCGTCCATTAATACCTTTTGGAGTCGAAATCCATCTACTATGGGATCAAGGACAAGGGCGGCAGCAGCTCGAGTAGGGCAGGACCTCGGTTGATCTTGTTCACTAAAAGTGATGGGTGTGTCTATCCATGAGTCTGTCGCTGCCACATGGTGAATTTGAGCGAGCTCTCGAAGAGCTCTCTTCCTCTGATTCTTCAAGGAATACGTCTCGTAGATTGTTAGGATCTCGGCGTCGTCATCAAAGGGCGTTGATGGACGTTTATTTGAGTACGGGCCTCCGAGGATGACTTCGCCGCTCTTGGCGACTTGCCTGACCACCCAGCAAGCTCGAAGGCTGTGGGTTGGGTTTGTGTTGAGGAGGACGGAGTGTATAGGGCATGGTTTGTCCAGTAGTTCGTCAAGGACGGTTCTGGATCTTGTCAGAGGTTTCATTCTTTTCTCGGATGGCTCGTATTGGGGTGTCCGGCGAGGGTGCGCGCGTTTTGCCTGAGCTCGGTTTGGTTCCTCTGTACGGATTGACTCCGTTTGCTCGAGCTGAGCCTGCCAAGCATACTCCATGGCACAGTATTTGGACACCAGATCCTATAAATCAGAGAATTTTTGGATGTGGCGGCGGGCGAGGGCGTTTAAGACGCCCTCGTCTCGGCAATTCTGTCGGAAGATCTCCAGAATTTCCTTGCTACCACCGTTCGTCATCTTGTTTTTGACGATAAGGAATCTAGCCCAGAAGTGCCGAACTGTCTCTCCTGGCTGTTGTTTTATGTACATTAGGTCCCATGTGTCGGGCCGTCCTGAGTTATTTGGACAGTACTCGATGTGGGGGGTGGGCGGGATAAAAAAATTGATCCCAGCGGGGTGTGAGTTCGGAGTTTTGACGGCCGCGTCCTGGATTGGCATGGAATCTAACGCGCCGAGCTCTAGGTCCGGATAGTTGGCCGAGCTCGAGTGCGCGGACTCGAGGTTGCATGCTGAACCAGACTTCGGCTCCAAACCCTCTCCGGAGCGGAGTTCGGCTGCCGAGCTGGAGGTTGAGGCCTGTTGATCGGGAGCTTGTGCTCCATATGCTTCCGGTTCCGGGGGGAGGGGCGAGCCCTTGGTCGAGCCTTCGATAGTGGCGACCAAGTGGGCGGCAGGAGGGGCGTGAATTTCCCTGTCATCGGTCTTGAGCCCGATCTGATCGTAGACCGAGGACTGTCCATCGGTGATTGCCAAGGCTTGGATTCGATCTAGTATCCCGTTTAATGACGAGAGATCCATCGGCTCCAAGTTCTGACGGATTACGGGGTCAACCCGTAGTATGGCCGTGACGGGGGCGTCCGAATCTGCCCGGCAGTCATGTTCGGCCAAGGCTGATCTTCGGCAGCCGAGCGCAGAGATTAGATCCGGGCTCGAGGCTGAATCCGCAGTGGCGGCCGTCCCGGTAGTGGGATTGGCCGTGATCGAAGTCGATGCTTCAGGATTTGCAGGTTCTTCGGGCGAGGCGGAGGACCCCGTGAGGATAAGATCTCCCCGGGAGCCGGCGACGAACTCTAAGTTTCCGAACCTGATCTCTTGGTCGGGGGTGAAGCTGTTGACCTGGCCGAGGCGGCCGGCCGGATCGGCGTGTAGCATGATGCTACCGAACGCGAAGAGCTGGCCGGGAACGAAAGTGTCCCTGCGGCTAGCGCTGTTGCTGATGATTAGGCGAGCCATTGATCCTTGATGACCCACGGCAGAACTCTCAATGAAAGCACCAATGTCGGTACCAAAACCGGCAGATCTCGTGTAGGGGATCCGAACTGTGGGTCTAGGAATCAATGGGTAACAGAGAGCGTAGAGACGATGATTTACCCAGGTTCGGGCCCTCTCGAAGAGGTAATACCCTACGTCCTGCTAGATTGTATTGATGTGATTGTATGAAGGTTACAGAGTTGATCTACCTCGAGATCGACTGGGCTAAACCCTAGGTAATGAATATGATCCTCCTCTACAGACTAAACCCTCTGGTTTATATAGACACCAGAGGGACCTAGGGTTACATACGGTCGGTTACCATCAGAGGATAAACACGCCGGCTACGCTAATAATTACTTGGAGGAGACGCCAAGTCTTCGGTGATTTCCTTCCGATACACGAGGTCGCCCACAATCCGGCCTTCCGTCAACGAGTAGAGAGCGGCCCACCAGCCCGGCCTACGAGAGATAGGCCAGCAGCCCGAGTACCCCCTAGTCCCGGACACCCTCAGTGGTGCCGGAGGCAGGTGACGGGCGTTGGTGTCAAGCTCAGAGATGTTCTGCTATCTTTTCAGTTTTGTCATGTCGATCTTTATGTGACTTGTACTTTAATCTTTATGATATGAATGAGACACATATTACCATAAAAAAAAGACTTGTATTTTGGAATGGAGGAAGTATTTAAGAGAGAATATCACAAGAAAACCAAGTTTTAATGAAAACCACATAAAACGATGTTTTGAAGTTTCAAAAAAAATGTCACAAAATTAAGGAATGTTAATAGTGTGATATTCTATTAGCATGTAAAATTTCAAAGTCACTATTCGTTACTGAGTTTGTTTTTTTTATAGCTAGTGAATGGTAATGTGTTTGAACTTGGAATTTTGCATGACAATAGAACATCACTCTCTTAACATCTTGTTTTTCTTTTTGAAACTTTTAAATGTGCTTTTCACGAAGTTTTCTTTGAAACGTGGTTTTCATATGATATTCTCTCCATATTTAAAGCTTCGTATCTCCAATCATCCAATGCACCTCTTGTGTTTTTTTTTTTTTCATTTTTCTTATTCTTAGGCAGCTCAAGCTGGCTGAACCGAACCATGTACTACTAGCACAGTAGCCACTCAGCAAGTGCGCACGCACAGGATCGATTCGAGCTCTCCACTTTTCCCCACCCGAAACCCTCGCCTCCGCCGCCGCACCATGCCGCCGCCGGTGCTGATGGACGACCTCGTTGAGGAGGTTCTCCTCCGCCTTCCGCCGGACGAGCCTGCCTGCCTCGTGCGCGCCTCCGCCGTCTGCAAGCCCTAGCGCCGCATCCTCGCCGGCCAGCGCTTTCGCCGCCGCTACCGCGAGTTCCATCGAACACCTCCCGTCCTGGGACTCTTCGAAAGGCATGGACGCTTCGTCCCCACCTCCGACCTCTTCCCTGCCAAGCACGACCACTCCGACTGGTTTGTCACGGACTGCCGCCACGGCCGCGCCCTCGTCATCATCAAATCGCTCGTCGTCTTCGACCCTATAACGGGCCAGCAGCGCCGCGTGCCCTGGCCCCGTCCCCTTGACCACTTGGGCGACTTCAGTGCGGCGGTGCTCTGTGCCGCACAAGGCTGCGACCACCGCAGTTGTCAAGGAGGGCATTTCTTTGTGGCCTTGGTGATCACTAAGAAAGAAGTCTCATTGGGCTGGCTCTACTCATCGGAGACTCGCGTGTGGAGCAACCTCACCTCTGTTCATCACCGCAACGTCAAGTCTACCTCTGCCATTGCTGTGCATAGCGTCCTTGTGGGCGATTCAATCTACTTCAACACGGATGGCATCATCGAGTGCCAACTTGGTACACGCTGCTTGTCAATGTTCGAGAAGCCAATCGATGACAGTGGGCGTCTCATGATGGCGGAAGACGGCAGGCTGGGATTCGCTGCCGTGGTGGATGACACAGAACTAACCCTGTGGTTCAGGGAGGCCGGAGCCGGACCCGAGAGAACCATTGGATGGGAAAAACATAGGGTAATCGATCTTACGCTGCTGCTCCCTGACGGGGCCCTCTCGATCCCAACATTTGAAGATGGGGTTAGCGGCATCGCGGAGGGCACCCAAGTCATATTTGTGAGCACATGTGTTGGTTCCTACATGGTCGATCTCAAGTCTCGACAAGTCAGGATGGTGTCTCGTCCTTGCAAAAGAATCTTTCCCTACATGAGCTTCTACATCCCAGGTAATATTACTTATGTGCATATACTTCCTCCGTCAGGAATTACTTGTCACTCAAACGGATGTATCTAGACGTATTTTAGTGCTAGATCATCCACTTGAGCGACAAGTAATTTGGGACGTAGGGAGTATATGATATAACCATGCACATTCCTTTGTAACAGTCTGCCAGACCCACTTAGCATGGTTAGCAAAAAACACAAATAGTATGTTTCTTAGCAAGTAGTCTTACACATGATGATATATGTGCTCAAGAAAGAGAGATAGATGTCCCTCTAGAGTACAAGTTCATATTCTCTTAAACGTCTGGATTTACTTTGTGTGTATTAATGTGTCTTGTCGGTCCTTGTAATTGGCAAGTAAGCAAGATGTATATTCAGATGAACCTGATTCATCAATCGGTGTCTTTTATATTCTAATGTCTTGCATTCCTGCAGCAATGGAAGCAGCTTGTACGGGACAGGGGCAATGAACTGGTGTTTCAAGTGTTTATCAAGCTCAAGTTACTGGATGAAGGGCTTTTGAATCAAGGGGGAGGTGGTTGTAGTCATGTTAGTTGTGGCACTGCATCTGTGAGATTACTTTTGGTGTTAGTATTGGGTCATGCAACTTTGGTTAGGATGTTGTTGCTTCCCTGCTTGCAATTTCTAAAGACCTTTTCAGTCATTTTGTGATCTTGTGAAATTATCAGTACGAAGCAAAGATGGTTTGCTATGAAAAAAGAACTGAATATCATCCAGAAATCGAAGTGTGGGCACTTTGGTAGTACGGAGTACTTTCTAATAACCAGGGTCTAACTTGATCTGGAAAGGATACCAGGTTTTTAAGGATTTCTTTCCATTCTTGACATGTCTTGTCTCTATTTTTCTTGGGGGGAGGCGACTCAGCTTCATCTGAGGTCTAAACAGTTACACTGTCAGGCCCTTGCACACAGCAAATCCGCTGCTCTAATCCTTTCATCAGAAACTTCAGCTGTTTCTTCAGTTAAACACCAACTGTTCAGATTTTGATCCCAGACTAAACCCTATCCGCTGCCCAAAAAAAATATTCTTCCAAAAGTATCTCCTTTCTGCTAAAATATATTTCAAAAATACCAAAAAAAAAAGGGTAGCCCCAGAATTCCCCAAAAGTATCTGCTTTGTGGTGTGTTTTTCTGAATCATTTCTTAAGGTTCTTATGATCCTGCCAATCCTTGACCCTGCGGGCTGCGTAGGCATTTTGCTAAGCAGGTGAATGTCGTGTGGGGTCGATAACACACAAGCAGATCATATGTTGCGGCGATTGGTAGTAGCCATTGGAACATACTGGACTGGCAGAACCTGATGTGGTATGAAAATATTTCCCTCGATAGCTTTTTTTGTTACAACTTATGTAGTTTCTTTGAATCAAGAAGCATTTTAAATATAATGAAAGTAATCCATTGCATGAAAAAACTGTTCACGTAGCATGGCGACATAGATAAAAGAAAAATGTTCCATCAAACGGGAAATCGTTTCAGTTAAAGTGGATCATCGGTGTTTCCATCTAACTAGGAAAAATGCACGACAAAAAATGCTTCCATCACCTCAAAGATGCATGTTGCAAGGCCTTAAAATAAATCATTAGTAAATGTGAGAATTGTACTAGTTGAAAATAAGTCACAGGATTTGTTTTCTAAAAATGTTTTGTTGTATTGATTTAACATATTTTGCCAAATCGAAAAAAAAAGCAACACCTGCTCCGTAGAGTCTCCCCACTCAAACCCTCGCCTCCGCCGCACCATGCCGCCGGCGGCGGCCCTGATGGACGAGCTTGTAGAGGATCCGTTCCTTCGCCTTTCTCCGGAGCTCGTCGAGGAGGTATTTTTCCGCCTTCCGCCGGACGAGCCCGCCTGTCTCGTCCGTGCCTCCGTTGTCTTTAGGCCCTGGCGCCGCATCCTCGCTGATTTGGGCTTTCGCCGCTGCTACCGCGAGTTCCACGGAACACCTCCCGTCCTGGGGCTCTTCGGACAGGGCGACTGGCTCTCGGGATCCCCATTCGATCCCATCCCCGCCCTCTTCCGTGCCCAGCCCAACCGTCACGACTGGTTTGCCATGGACTGCCGCCACGGCCGCGTTCTCTTTGCCGACGCACAGGGGGCCTCTGACCTCATAGTCTTGGATCCTGTGACGGACCACCAGCGCCGCGTGCCCTTGCCCCATAACTACCCAGTCCGCTTCAGTGCGGCGGTGCTCTGCGCCGCACAAGGCTGCGACCACCACAATTGCCAAGAAGGGCGCCATTTCTTTGTGGTCATCGTGACCAACAATGCGCAGCAAACCGTCACATCGGGCTGTCTGTACTCGTCGGAGACTCGTGTGTGGAGTGAGCTCACCTCTGTTCATCAATCCACTGTCAGATATACCTATAACTTTGGTGCTTCTAGCATCATTGTGGGCGATGCACTCTACTTCAATGTTGGTGTCATCGTGGAGTGCCAACTTGGTACACTCCGCTTGTCAATGTTCGAGAAGCCGATCGATCGCGTTGGGACTCTTATGGCGAAGGAAGACGGTCAGCTGGGATTCGCTGCCGGGCACGAATCTAACCCTATGGCTGAGGCAGGCCGGACCTGAGGGGGGCATCGGATGGGCAAGACTCAGGGTAATCGATCTTAAGACGCTGCTCTCTGAACGTGCCCTGTCGATCCCAACACGGGAATTCGGGATTAGGAGGTGGGTACAAGCATTGGCGATCAGTGGCGTTGTGGAGGGCACCCAAGTCATTTTTGTGAGAGCACATGTTGGGTCCTATATGGTTGATCTCAGGTCAGGGCGAGTCAGGCCGGTTTGTGCTTCTGGCAGAAAATTCTTTCCCTACGCAAGCTTCTACATCCCAGGTACTATTACTTATGTGCGTATATATAACCTTGTACAATTCTTTGTTACAATCTTTCAGTGGCACTTAGCAACATGAATGAAGATATGTTTCTTAGCAAGTAACTTTAGACATGACCGCATATGTGCTCAAGAAAGAGAGATGTTCCTCTGAGAGCACAGGTCCATATTCTCTTAAATGTCTGGATTTACCCCGTGCGTGTGTGTGTGGTGGTGGTGGGTGGGGGGCTGACTTGTCGGTCCTTGTGATCGGTAGTTGAGCTTGGTTCATCAATCATTTGATTTGATAGATGTTGTGTTTTTCTTGCATTTATGCAGCAATGGAAGCAGCTTCTACGGGCCAGGAGCAGTGAGCTGATGTTTCAAGTCTTTGTCAAGCTCAAGTTAATGGAGCAAGCTCTTGTGGATTTGTTTAGGAAGTTGTTTTTGTGGAGTAGTAACTTTGTTTAGACTGGGTTAAGGACCAGTACTGCTGGTCTTAGTGTTGTTGTATGGAACTTCGTTTGGGATGTTGCTGCTGTGCTTGGACATTGTAGCAACTTCTTTGAAGAAGCTGTTGCTTCCGTGGTTGCAATACTTTTCAGTCACTCTGTGATCTTGAGAATGGTTGCAAAGACATTACCTCGATTCAACAAGTATATTTATTACGAAGATAAAAATACATGGAGTGGAAAATCTGTTCACGTGACACCGCGAAAACGTTTTATCCAGAAAAGGAAATGCACCACAAGATGGATTTTTATTTCAATTAGACTGAAAAAAATGACCGTCTTACAAGGAAATATGTATGTGTGCCAAGAAATTGCTTCCACCATCATAAAGATGCATGTTGCATGGCCTAGAAATAAATCAAGAGTGAAAAAAACCCACACCTCTCAAGCTCTTAAGACTATTTTTTGGATAAAGGGTGTACTTTAATAACTCATTATGAAGCATCAAGCAGATACCACAATAAGCATGATACAGTATATGTGGATTGCACTAGCCCTTTTCATCAGTTCGGACTTTTGGTTGCGTTGGCTAGTGCATGAAGCTTAACATGGTATCAGGGCTAAGGTCTTGAGTTTCGCGCGCCGTTGCTATCTTTCGGTTGCACATCCAAGATCAACACACACATAAAGGATCGCCCCAACAAATAACAAACTCATACAAGACCGAAGCTATGCATAGGCGGAGAAAAAAAAGGAGTAATACTGATGCATTTTGCAGAAAATTGTGTCAGCTAAATGGAAAAACAACGTTTCAACTTCACGAGGAAAAATGTATGCGTCAAAAGCAAAAAAAAAATGCTTCAACCACAAAAATGCATTTTGCACGGCTTGGAAATAAATCATGGGTGAATGCAAGATTTTTAGCTGAAAACAAGTCACAAATTTGTTTTGTAAAAATGTTGCATGCAAGAAGGCTTTGTTACATTAGTTTAAAAAAAAATCGCGTGTGACATGGATATTTTGTTGAATCCCGTGTTCACTAACGTGAAAAACGTCGAATCCTGCTCTCACTGTTTCTGGGTCCCACCTAGCAGACCCTCTAATCCAACTTCTTCCTTTTTTTTTTCTCCTATTCAAGGCAGCTCGACGATCTTTTTGCGGAGCAGGACGTCCCGGGTGTGCACTCTTGCCATGGACAGAAGCCAAGCGAAGAACTTGACACGGGATGGGGCGACGGAGCTCCAGAGAAAGGGCACAGCCGGGGCGGAGACACCCTCGAACCAAAACAGCCCGTACGCCGCCCAAGTGGAGAAAGCGCCACGCGGGGCGCCGCAGAGGCGACGCGCCGCACATCATCTGTGTCGGGCGTGGGGCAGCCAAAAGCATCAACTCCAGCACCTCCCCCACCTCCCGAGAAGCAACTCTCGTTAGGCGGGGAACGACGAACGCCGCCAGGCCATCCCACCTGACCTGCAGCACCGTAGCCTCTGAAGTAGTGTGGGAGAACAGCGGGGAAGGCACAACCCAAAGGACCGGGTGGCAGCCAGTAGTCATGCCAAAAAGAGGTCTTCGCGCCGGAGCCGACGGAGACACGCGTGAGCCCCTGGTAGGAGGGGAGGAGCACCTGCAGCGCCCGCTAGTGGGCGCCCTCGGGTGAAGAGGCGCCGGTGGCAAGAGGCGAGTGGCCGTCGAGACTAGCCCATGCCGCCCACCACGAGGCCGGCGCAGCATGAAGTCGATGGAGCATCTTGAGCAAGAGACAGTCGTTTTAGGTGGCGAGATCCCGCACCCCCAACCCGCCCTCCGCCTTGGACCGGCAAACACGATCCCAGGCGACGAGACACTGCGCCCCGGAGGCCCGATCCGCCACATTCCACAGGAACGCACGCCGAAGAGCATCAAGCGCGGTGACCACTTTCAGCGGCAACTTCATAGCAGACATGGCGTACGACGGAATGGCATCGAGGACGACGTTGATCAACACCAACCGCCCAGCCAGAGAGAGAAGGTGGGCACGCCACCCGGCGAGGTAACGGTCCACTTTGGCGATCATGGGGGCTAAGTCTTCAAGTTTGAGCTTCTCGCAGGATAAGGGCAACCCAAGGTATAGGTCTGGGGGAACCTCCCGACGACGCACTGGAAGGCCGCCACCACCCCCTCCAACACCACGGCATCGACATGGATGGGGACAAGAGTGCTCTTGTGGAAGTTGATGACGAGCCCGGTCGCCTCGGCGAACTGGTCAAGGATGACCCGGAGCCGCGCAACCGCCGCGGGGTCGGCTCTCATGACGATGAGAGTGTCGTCGGCATACTGGAGCACGACGGGCGGCGCCCCATCGACAATGGGGTGCATCAGGGCACAGTCCTGCCTGATCATGCGCTGAAGGACGTCGGCGACGAGAAGGAACAGGTACGGGGAGAGCGGGTTGCCCTGACGCAGCCCGCGCTGAACCTCAAACCACCACCACCCCCCCCCCCCCCCCCCGGCACGCCGTTGAGGAGGACCGCTGGGCGGGAGGATCGGAAGACGAGGTCCATCCAATCACACCAAAGCGCGCGGGAAAGCCACGAACCAACATGATCTTCCTCAGACTGGCCCAGGCGATGGAGTCGAAGGCTTTCGCAAAGTCGAGCTTGAAGACGAGGGTCGGCGCAGCACGGGAGAAGCAGCACTGGACGAGCTCGGCGGCGTAGGAGAAATTTTCGAAGATGATGCGCTCGGCCAAGAAGCCGGACTGGTCCTCGTTGATGAGTTTCACGATCTGCCGCTGCAACCTCGTCGTGAGGCCGCGGCATAAGATTTTCACATCTCCGTTCTGAAGGGAGACCGAACGGAAATCCCCAGGGGTGGGCACCCAGTCCAGCTTGGGCAACAAGGCGATATACGCCCGGTTGATCCCATCGAGCTGCACCGTCCGAGCATGGACGCCGTCGAACAATGCCTAGAGATCATGCTCGACCGCCGGCCAGGCGGCCTGGTAGAAAGCCGGGCCAAGCCCGTCCGGACCGGGGGCGTTGGAGTAGAGGGTGTACTTTAATAATCAACACACACATACAGGATCACCCCGACAAATAGCAAAGTCATACAATACCGAAGGTATACAACCCTCGCCTCCGCCGCCGGCGCCGATGGGCGAGCTCGTAGAGGATCTCTTCCTCCGCCTATCGCCGGAGATGGTCGATGCGGTCCTCCTCCGCCTCCCGCCGGAAGATCCTGCCTGCCTCGTCCGCGCCTCCGCCGTCTGCAAACTCTGGCGCCGCATCCTCGCCAATTCGGGCTTTCGCGGCCGCTACTGGAAGTTCCACGGAACACCTACTGTCCTGGGCAGCGTTTTGGTTACCGATCGATATTTCGCGATTTCGCCCGGTTACCGAGTTTATCGCTCACCCCCGGTAAATGGGCCTACCGAGCAAATTATTTCGGCCTTTTTGAATTTTTTGCACGGCCCAGCCCAAACTAGAGGAAGCCACGACCTGCTCACTACTCGTACTCACCCAGGCACACAGCCACGCACGAAACCTAGCCGCCGGTCGAGTCTTTCTCCCCCAAATCGAGTTCCCGCAAGGAAACCTAGCTGCTGGGCGGGAGTGAGACGGCGACGGCGACGGCGGCACCCAATTTGCCTCTTGGATCTCCTTCCGACGACAGCGCGGCCGTCCTCTCGCCGCTCCACGGCCTCCACCTGGGGCGCACTCAGGTATGGTTGGTGTTGGAAGGGGGGCAGGGCGGGGCGTGGGCGATGGCGAGCTGCGAACACTGGGGGTGGGGGTGGTTGTCGGCGCCCATGGTGCAGGTCAAGAGGATATCACCGTTGGTCGGGGCAGAGGTCACGGTAGCGGCAGTGCGACGATCCCCGTCGGCCGTTCAGGAGGACAAGCAACGGGCTTTCTGGATGACATCAACAGAAGCGGATTTGCTACCGGCGTTGCTCGTCAGGGTGGCATAAGCAGAGGGCCAGAGGTTCCATTGCCTGTTAAAGAACCAACTAAAGGTAAGGTCATCTCCTGGTAGATCTGTGTTATTTTTTATCTCTAATTTCCTGTCCAATATGTTTTCATTTTGCTTTGAATCAAACTAGTTTAAAGAAATAGAAGTAATTCCAAATAACAGTATTTGCTAGCTGGAGCAACTTCTTCTGTATAACGGGCATCATAAATCATAGTATTTACATAGTATTTACTAGTGGTTTATGCAGCAAACTACTACAAAGAAATATATGCTCTAACTTGAACTTGGAGCCCATATATGATTGATGATGGCTTATCTAAGTTTATTCAACAAAGTTTCTTTAATTTCTATGTTTATTGTGTGGAAATGATACAAATATAACTGATTACGTATGCTTCTGTGTTTTTATTTAAGGTAATAAAAATGATATAACAAATATATGGTGTCATGGGAAATCATTGGAAGGACAAGCATGGTGTTGTGGATATTGTGGGTTAGTTAGAAATGGTGGGGGTGCAACCCGATTCAAGCAGCATTTAGCCGGACTGGGGCCTAATGTCAACTCTTGCATGACTGCACCTCATCATGTAGTTGCCGTTTTTCGGAAATCCATTCCAGAGGGAGAGGCCCGGAGGAGAAATGTCAAAGACGTAAAGAAACGAGTTGTAGCTGAGGTCAATTATATGAACAATCAAGGTGCAGCAATACGTATTGATTGTGAAGATCAAGACAATGACATACTCCGGCAAACCTTACAAAATTCATCACATGAAGATGATGGGAGAACCAGCGCTGTTAGAGGAAGTATAGGGAGCAGCTCAGCTGGTGCCAAAGACTTCTTTGACGTTGATTTGGCATATAGCAAGACTAGGCCGCAGCAGACAATGGAGATGTGTGTTAAGAAGGTCGAATATGAATCAAGCATTGGAAAGGCTTGGGCCAAGTGGTTTCATGCTAATGACATCCCTGGGCACAAAGCCAATTGTCCATACTTTGTAGGAGCACTGAAATTGACTCAAGACCTTGGCAAAGGGGTGCCTGCCCCTAAAGGAATAGATATTGATGGAATTTATTTGGATTCCAACTACGCTGAGTGTTAGGAGTATGTGGACAAGTTTAAAGCTGATTGGCCCACATATGGTGTTACTATCATGTCAGATTCGTGGACCGGCCCTTCTCGGATGAGCATTATAAACTTTATGGTGTTCTCCAATGGCCGTATGATACAAATGCATCCATCTATTCTATATTGTCAACAAATACTATATACATGATAATATTAGACAAATCTGTCTGCTAACAACATGACATTTAATTTGCTCACTTGCAGCTTGATTCATTCTAAGATGTGAGGAAGGAGACTTGCAAGTCTAGAAGGAACTGAATGACCATTAGGTTTGTTGCTTGATGCTATGAACCAAATCTATGATCTTTTTGTTGTGGGACTGTAATATGGACTGGAGACTGCATTTCTTTTGGTGCTGGACTTCTACGTGTAGCTTCTTGTGAACTCTTAATCTAGTCTCTAATGTATATTTGTTGGACTGCTATGTTGTGGATGATGGCCTGTTGCTATATGTTCTGTTGGTCTCTTAAAGTCCAGTTTTTGTTGCTATGTGCTGTGTAAACTGCTTATAATGCTATAAATACTGGAGGCATGTTGTCAAATTTTCGAATTATCAGATTTTGGTTATTAAAATTTTGAATTCAAATTTTGAATTAAAATTTCGCTCGAAATTTTATCGAAATTTTGTGGTAACCGTGGTAACCACGTTTACCAGTCCCCCTCGGTAAAATTTGCCCATTCGGTAACCAAAACATTGGTCCTGGGGCTCTTCCAATCCGACGGTAGCTTCGTCCCAACCTCCGCCCTCCCCACTGTCCGTGGCCTCTTTGCTGATAAGCCCCTGGACTGCCACCACGGCCGCGCGCTCCTCAGCACTCACATCCCGTCCTTCAGGGATGCGGACCTGCTTAACCTAGCCGTCTTGGACCCTCTCACGGGCCGCCAGCGCTGCGTGCCCTCTCCAGTCGACGAACATGTGGTCTGGTTCAGCGCGGCGGTGCTCTGCGCCGCACAAGGCTGCGACCACCATGGTTGCCAAGGAGGGCATTTCCGTCTGGCCGTCGTCACTACCAATGATGTTCAAGGAGTCACATCGGGCTGGCTGTACTCGTCGGAAACTAGCGCGTGGAGCGAGCTCACCTCTGTTCATCACCCCAATGTCCCTCCCTATACCAACCATGCTGCGGCTAGCGTCCTTGTCGGGGATGCACTCTACTTCAACATCCATGGCAATGGCATCATCGAGTTCCAACTTCGTACACTCTGCTTATCAAAGTTCGAGCAGCCAATCGCTGGCAAGGGGCGTCTCATGACGATGCAAGACGGTGGGCTCGGATTTCCTGCTGTGGTGGATGTCACAAATCTAACCTTTTGGTCAATGGAGACCGGACCGGACGCAACCATGGGATGGGCGCAGCTCAGGGTAATCGATCTTAAGACGTTCCTCCCCACCGGGGCTCTCTTGATCCCAATACCTGAAAATGGGATTAATGGCATCGCGGAGGGCACTCAAGTCATTTTTATGAGCACATGTCTTGGTTCCTACATGGTGGATCTAAAGTCAGGGCGAGTCAGGAAGGTGTGTGGTCATGACAGAAACATCACTCCCTACATGAGTTTCTACATCCCAGGTACTATCACTTATGTGCATACATATAAACACCACACAATCATTTGACACAATATGTTAGTGGCATTGGCACTGGCACTAAGCAACATAAAATGAAAATATGTTTCTTAGCAAGCAACCTTACACATGACGCACATGTTCTCAAGAAAGATGATTCTTTGAACATCTGGATACCTAGTGTGGTTGTATTAGTATGACTTGTCGGCCCTTGTGATCGGCGAGTAAGCAAAATGTACATTCAGTTGAGCCTGACAATCAATTGATTTGATGTTGTGATTTTCTTGCATTTCTGCAGCAATGGAAGCAGCCTGTACTGGCCAGGAGCAGTGAGCTGGTGTTTCAAGTGTTTGTCAAGCTCGAGTTAATGGAGCAAGCCCTTGTGGATGAAGGGGGAGGTGATAGTAGTGCTGTTAGATATGGCACAAGTCTGGCTCTGGAGATTACCACTGGTGTTTATAGTAGGATTATGGAACTTCATTTCGGAAGTTGGTGCTTCCCTGTTTGCATTTTAGTAAAGACCTTTGCGGTCTTGTGGCCGTGAGAAATATGGCGACACTAGCACGATGTGAAGATGGTCTTAATGGGAACTGACAGATTGCTATGGAAAAAGACCTAAATATCATCTAGAATTCGAAGTGTGGACACTTTGGTACTCCCTCTGTTAATAGTGTCAAAAAACATCTTACACTTGTGAGACAGAGGGAGTGCTTTCTAAGCACGTGTGCTTCTCATGTCTTTTGTCTCTGCTTTTCTGCCGGAGAGGTGACTTGACTTCAGCTGGGTCTAAGCAGTTACTACTCTTGTCCTTAACCCTGCTGAGCACGGTGTATACTGCATAGGCATTTCTCCACAAGCAGACGATGAAGTGTGGAATCCACAATGCACACAGTAGCAATTTTCTCCACAAGCAGACTGTCGTGGTTTTGTCACGGCAGATGTCCTCGTGAAAAGGACTTAGTGGTGAGGCCATCGCAACTAGGTGGTAGCTTGAACGGAGTTGGTCGAAATCGAGAGACGCGAGTTTTACCCAGGTTCGGCCCCTCACGGTGGAGGTAAAAGGCTACATCATGCTTGATTGCAATTGATGATGATGATCTCGGTTACAAGGGTGCTGTTTCGCTACCTCTATCTCAAGAGCTACTAGTTTGTCTGTCTCAACTTGTCTCTAATTGACTTGTCTCTGTTGGGGTGCCTTGTCCCTCCTTATATAAGTTGAAGGGGCCGGCTTACATGTAAAGTCCTAGTAGGACTACAACTAGTCTCTTTTCTACTACAAGCCGAATACTAGTCCGGGTCTTGCTTTCCTTGCCAAGTCATGCTTCCCTTGTCAGGGAACTTTTCTCTTCTTGGACCTTCTCTGCGAGCCGGCCCTCCAAGCCTCTCCGTGAGCCGGCCTTCTGCCAGGTTGCACACTGGGCCTTAGGCCTTGTCGTCTAGGTCGACCCGGTAAGAGAGGTGACCCATGAGCCGCCAAGTGATGAGCCGGGTCATTCCTCCTGGCCGGGTCAAACCGTGGGGAATATCCCCAACATTAGCCCCCAGGTTAGCTTGAATTTATTCATGCTAAGCTCTGGAAAACAAGAATAATTAATACGTTAAAGGACCGGCTCGTTCAAATAGCCGGCTTATTCAATGAACCAGCTCCTGGAAAAATCCAGGTTTCTTTGTCATATCAACATTCTTGCTTCGCAATCAACTTGCTGACACTGAATCCTCGTAGAAAAATATTAAGAAAAATAATCCATCTGACGTTGAGCCGGTTTTCAGTGCCTCAACTTGAATTTTTTTTGGGAATAAACACCCTTCTGATGTTGAGCCGGCTTTCTGGGCCTTCTAAGAATAGTTTGGACTAAATAAACTTTGCAAATTTTTCCTTCGAGAATATGAGACACGGTTCGCTCAAAACTGAGGACTTGAAGGTGTTCCTCCCTTATATCCATATTACCTGTAGCCCCCAAGTCTTAAGAGTGGAAAGTAGTGAGAGCTTAAGACTTGCTTAAATATAAACATTGCAATTTTGGAGAAATACAGATTGTTCATCTGAGTCACCAATCATAAACTGAATGTTTTGCATTTCACATGTGTAGCCCCCAAGGGCCGGCTCATCAGTATGTGATGGGCCGGGTCTTCAATTTGGACCTTATGATCTATTTAAACAACTGAACGCTGTAGCCCCCAAGTGCCGGGTTGTCTTGCCTGCAGCAACCTGGAACTTGAACTTAGTTTTTGATGTTTGTAGATGTATAGCTGAAAATAGTATAGCCCCGGGTCAGCTGTTCTCATTAATCTGGAACTTGAACTATCTATAGAGTCAATAAATGTAGCCCCCAAGGGCCGGGTTACTATTAATAGTGATCCGGGTCTTCAATGAAAGTAGTTTAAAATGACAATGCATTATCCCCCAAGTGTCGTGGTGCATGCTTGCAGCGACGTGGGACTTTCATACTGAATATAATCTTGATTTGAATAATGTAACCCCCCAAGTGCCGGGTCGTATTGCCTGCGGCGACTCGGGACTATTCCTTTCATTGTAGAATAAACTCAGATCCACTGTAGCCTCCAATTGCCGGGTCATGTGCCTGCGGCGACTTGGGACTTACTTTTCCTTCTGAGATTGAGAGACAGTCTGGATGATGTTGTTGAGTGCTTTGCATATCAATGCTGAACTTGTTTGCTAAATCCATCAAGAGTGATGCCTTGCATAACGCTTCATATTTCATTGCCTTTGATAAAGCCGATTGCCATGATCTTTGCCATGATATCCCTTTTTGAATTTTGTTCTCCTTTGCAGCATCGGAATAATCCAAATTTGTGAATTGCCACTGGTAATTTATTACACCATGCTCCTTACTGTAAGCCGGCGTTTTGGATTTAGAAAGAATTGCCATCTCTCTGAGCCGGCTTTGAAAACCTCAATCATTTAATACTGGTTATGAGAAACCATGATGAAGATCCGGCTCTCAATTGTAAGCCGGTTTTGTAGATGTAGTAAATATGTACCTGCAATTGTTTCAAAATCGGCTTTGATAGCCATGTTATTTAAAACTAGTTTTGATAAACCATATAAGACTCAGCCATTTTGGCTATTAAAGATTTGTTTATTCCTGTAGAGTTACAATGTAACCCGGTTTGAAAACCGGCTCCTGCGACATAAACAAATATAGACATGCATATATGATGCATTGTATGATGATGCAATGTATGATGATGGAATGTATGATGATGTATGTGTATGATAACAGAGTATAAAAACGTCGGCTTTCGTGGCACGACATAAGACCGGCTTTCGAGGCTCGAGTCTGATTTGCTTCGGTGAAGCAGGCTTTCCGCCTCTTTTGGTTTGTCCTAGCTCTCTGAAAGCCGGCTCTCACGTGACCAACTAGTGTTTTAACTCTGATGAGTTCAGGGTCACCTCTGTGATTGACTCATCAGGCGTACACCGGGTCACCTTTTCGGAGTAGCATCTTGCTAACAGGCAGGTTTAACCAAGTAAAGTTTGGCTTTTTGCCGGGTTAAAAGGGTTTTGTAAGCTAAACTCGATGAGTTGGAAGCCCCCAAGTAACCATATGGTAATGGAAAATCTCAGCATAGGATATACAAGAGACATTGCTACTACTGCAAAACATTTGGGGTCCAGATAAGCCGGCTTTATTCCATTGATCATTATTGAGCAGGATACCAATGTTTAGACTGCGCATCATGGCGACTAGTCTTCTTTGGTAACCTTTCTTTTCGCCAATACGGCAGGATGCCCATGTTTGAACTGCGCATCGTGACAGCTAGTCCTCTTTGGCAACCTTTACTTTTTCGTCAATGAGGCAGGATACCTATGTTTGAAATGCGCATCGTGGCAGCTAGTCCTCTTTGGCAACCCTTACTTTTTCGCCAATAAGGCAGCAGCCCCCGGGACTGGGTTGTCTTCCCTGCAACGAACCAGGGTTTTTGTATTTGTTGAAACCAGCCAAATCTGCCGAGTCATGTCTATGTAGCCCCCGAGTCTTAAGTCGACTCGAGGAGTTGGGTTGAGATTATTTATACTTGGCTGTGGCATAAACTGGCGTAGAGCTGACAGCTGAAAAGATGAAATTTACTGAAGCCAGAGGCGATGTGGCGAGTTGATGATCTTCGCGATGCTCGTCGTTTGTCCTCGGCATATGTCGTTCAACAAAGTTGTTTCTGCCCAAATGGAGTTCATACGCCTCTTGACTCGTCCCTTGCTATTCTCACTTGTTCCGGCTCTCCTGACTCCTCCAGGGCCGTTCTCTTTTCTGTTTCTTCGCTGCCGGCTTTAGAATTGCCGGCTCTACTGAGACCGGCTCTCTTTGCTCTTTCGGGGACGTTTCCTCTATGGCCGACTCTTCTGTTTCTTTTGATGTGGTGAATTAGACCAGAGAGTAAGATGGTGAGCTGCGTGTTATGCCGGATAGCTTGGTGTGGGCCGGTCGATGGAGTGGACTCTGGCACTCTTCGGTGTGGTGATGTAAACTGGACCGCAGTGGCGACGGCTCGCGCGCGTGTCCGTTGGGCAACTCGTTAGAGCGGGCGCGGCCCCGGCGTGTTGATGTAGACCAGACCGCGGCGGCTTGCGCGCGTCTGTTGGGCAGCTCGGGCGAGCGGGCGCTGGTACGGTCTCCGGGTTTCATTGTAGATTGGACCGCAGGGATGACGGCCTGCGCGCCTGTCCATCGGGCGGTATGGCACGGGCGGACGCCGGCGTAGGATGATGCTGGCATACGCTCCGTTTCCGTGGTATGGTATTATCTTCATAGTGAACTTTTGTCCTGCGTATAAAAATAATACAGGCCAAGTAATTGTTCTCGAAGGATTTAATGTATCCTAATAAAAAAACTGGACGGACAGCACCTGATTTGTTTGGGAGATAGATGATCTCTGTGCAACGTCCACCGGGATGTCCGATTGATGAGACTCGCCATAGTATTTCTTGTTGCAGATCGATCCACCCTTCTTCTTTTTTTGTTGCTCACGTGAGGACCATGCAACGTGATAGTTTTTTTTAGTACGCCGTGTTGAAGAAAACCGGACCACAAGAATGGCGAGCTGCTTGTTTGCCGGGCAGCTCAGTGTGGCGCAGGCAACTGTTGGCGCGGCCAGACTTGATCTCGGTATCTCAGATAAATCTACAGTTGAAGTATCAACTGCATACAGCCAGACCAGTACCTCTTTTTCTTTTTCCTTCTTTGAGGTATGAATTATCAAGTCTTCCTTCCTCCACGAGCTGTTTGTTCCTAGACTTTGAGACAGCAACGGTATGGCACATCTGTTGGGCCAGCGGCCGCAGGGTTAGACCGATTTGAAGCAGTCAAGCAGTAGATCGGTTGGGTCAGCCCGTCGTGTCCTCCATCTAATGGTGGAGCGGCGGCAGTAGCAGCCGGTCACCTTGAGGCCGTGCACCTTCGTATGGCATGTGAGGTCCAGCCTCTGCGCGGACCAGCTTCTTCTGTTTCTTCTTTGCGTTGACCTTGTTTGGAGTGGCCCCTGTAGATTGGATCGTAGTTGAATCGCTTCTTTTTTTTACGAGAGGGAGCAGTACTGACTTGATCTCGTGCCTAGCACTCGTACGGCCAGATTTTTTCTGAAGTCTGATTCGCCTTTTTACATGGTAGTCTGCCAGTACTATTCCAGGAGGCTCCTTTGGACGGTTTTGACTTTGACCCGGAGTACTAGTAGTAGTACTATTATCGGAAGAGTAGGGATTGATTTGATGTGCTTGCTTTGATCAGCCGCGTGTGCTTGCTTTGATCAGACTCACGCGGCTGCTCGTTCCGAGAATTGAAAAGCTGCCGCCACTGCTGAACTATGTTGACTTAATTAAATGGCGACGTTTGTTGATTGGATTACTGTCGCCACTGACGGTTTCGGCGGATCGCGGCGCACAGTACGCCAACTTTTTTTTAAACAATCTGGACTCCGCGCCTGCTTCAACAAGTAGTAATAAACCGGGTCTTTCCTTCTCGGAAACCGATCCAGCTAATTAATGCTTTTTCGTGCCAACAACCATGTATGTAGCTTTTCCAACTTAACATGCGATTGATTTCCTTTGGGACTTGAGCTCCTTGTGTGACTAAGCACTTGATTATGTGTAGCCGGATGAGATTGAGACCAGAACGGATTTGGCCAAGGGCTATTTGGATTAGACGATGGAGCGGCTCCAACTAGAAAATTCGGCGGGTTCCAGTAGCCGGGTCTGGCTCTGTCCAGAAAATGAAAAGCGAGCCGACGCAGCAAGCTTTAACCACTGCAACGATTTTTGCTCTATGTCAGCGAGGAAATTTGCATCTGATTCGTCCAGCTTAATGCGGTGATGGCTGCCGCCATTGTTGATGATGAAATTTGATCGCGACGAAACGGATAAGTCGGTCAGATGCAGTCTGGTCGACAAAGATGATGAAAAATTAGACCCATCGAAATCTGAATCCACAACGCACGCGGCCCCACGGTTGTCCCATGACGGGTTATCGTGTGTGATTGCTCCGTGCCGGCTCTTCTTTATCCGATCAATCGCGAGCTTCTCGATCCCTGAAGAGCTCCCGCCAAGAACGCAATACCACAGTGCGAGGCCCCACGGTGGGCGCCAACTGTCGTGGTTTTGTCACGGCAGATGTCCTCGTGAAAAGGACTTAGTGGTGAGGCCATCGCAACTAGGTGGTAGCTTGAACGGGGTTGGTCGGAATCGAGAGACGCGAGTTTTACCCAGGTTCGCCCCCTCACGGTGGAGGTAAAAGTCTACATCCTGCTTAATTGCTATTGATGATGATGATCTCGATTACAAGAGTGTTGTTTCGCTACCTCTATCTCGAGAGGTACTAGTTTGTCTGTCTCAACTTGTCTCTAATTAACTTGTCTCTCTTGGGGTGCCTTGCCCCTCCTTATATAAGTTGAAGGGGCCGGCTTACATGTAGAGTCATAGTAGGACTACAACTAGTCTCTTTTCTACTACAAGCCAGATACTAGTCCGGATCTTGCTTCCCTTGCCAGGTCTTACTTTCCTTGTCAGGGAATTTTCCTCTTCTTGGACCTTCTTTGCGAGCTGGCCCTCCAAGCCTCTCCGTGAGCCGGCCTTCCGCCGGGTTGCACACTGGGCCTTAGGCCTTGTCGTCCAGGTCGACCTGGTAAGCGAGGTGACCCATGAGCCGCCAAGTGATGGCCCGGGTCATTCCTCCTGGCCGGGTCAAACCGTGGGGAATATCCCCAACATTAGCCGTGGGGAATATCCCCAACACAGACCCCATCGAAGCAACTGGATTGGTAGAAACTGGCTGTTAAATTTCTCGGCATTGTTGGGGAATTTCTTGAAATCAAACTTATGTCGACTTATGTTTTCCGTTGTGCATCTGAGTAACTGTAAAACATGAAGGGGAGCAAAAATAGCTGACACTACAAGTCCAGTTGTGGGGGTTCCAAGCATTGCAGTTGAGCGCTACATGATTGCAGCTTCCTCCAGAGGCAGATCATGTGCTGCGGGGACTGGTAATGCACGGTGTAGTCGCCGTCAAAGAAACCGGACTGCGTGCTGATAGAACTTGAAGTCGCGTGAGTGCTCCACCGGCCGGCGAGTCCTGCTGAACTTCTGAACCCACATGCCCATGCTCACATCGTCAGGCTTGCTCTCTACTCTCTCCACTTGGACCAAAATGCTCTTTTGGCAAAGATTATGCATGACGGGATCAATGGAGTATTTTCCGAACAATTCGTAGATGATTTTTACAACATTAGAATGTATGCAAAGATGTTACCTCGAATCAAGAATTATTTTCATTACGAAGAATAAACATCCATGGAGTGGAAAAGTTGTTCACGTAGCATGGAGACAATGTTTATTGATAATGGAAAATGTACCATCAAACAATATTTCAATTAAATGAATAAAACAATTTTTCATCTCACGATGAAATATTTGTATGTAAAAAAATGCTTTCACCACCATAGAGATGCATGTTGCATGGCCTGGAAATAAATCAGGAGTGAAAGAGAACCCACACCTGCTCATCTAAGTTCCACAGCCAAGCTCTCGAGACATGCAAATAAACGTTTTATCAGTAAGAGAAAATGTATCATCGCATAGAAAACTGTTTTGATATAAAATGAAAAAAAATGATGTTTCCACCTCAGGAGGAAAAATGTATGCGTCACAAGAAAAAAAAAGTGTCCACAAAAATGCATTTGGACGGCTTGGAAATAAATCATGGGTGAATGCAAGATTTTCAGTTGAAAACAAGTCACAAGATTTGATTTCTAAAAATGTTGCATGCAAGAAGCCATTCCAGTACTGGTTTTACAAGTTACTAGGCCGAAGATGACAAAGACATAATGATTTTACCCCCGTTCAGGCCCCCAAATAGGTAACAACCCTGCATCTTGCGATATTCTATTGATTGATGAATATGTGTTATAATGACTTTTGCCCTGAGCTAGGTTATACATCGGAGATCCCTGGGTATACAGAGACTGTATCATCGTATAGTCATAAGATCCATAATGTTAGGCTCCCAACCTTATCTACTCTCGAGTTTGCACTTGGATGCTCGGAGCACAAGACCCTGGGTCCCTAAGAACTCGTTAAAGAGGAAATGGCCAGGACTCATGAGTGTTCGCATGGTGTTCCACTAGTAGAAAACAGGCCTTTCGTCCAGAGCATTAGTCCCGGTCGGGTTTTGGACCGGGACTAATGTGACCACTAGTCCCGGTTCCAACAGCTAGGCTTTAGTCCCGGTTCATTTGTGACCTCTAGTCCCGGTTGGTGTTACCAACCGGGACTAAAGGGGTGGTGGTAGGCTGGCGTCAGGCTGGGGCCCCTGCGAGCCCCTTTAGTCCCGGTTGGTATCACCAACCGGGACTAGAGATGGACCTTTAGTCCCGTTTGGTATCACCAACCAGGACTAAAGATATCACTATATATAGTACTTCGTCCAGCCCGAGCCCAAGCTCTCCTTTCTCTGTTTTCTCCTTTCTCTCTTCTGTTCTCTTCCCCTTGCTCGAGCTCATCCTCCATTTTTGTCAAAATTTGTCAAGATTTGAGGCACCCCATCTATCCAAGTGTTCACAAAGGTTAGCAACTTCGCCTTTCATCTCCCGTTGGTAGATTAGCTCGTGCAATGCTCTATAAGTATAGTGATTTGTGGGTTTTAGTTTGGGAGTAATTATGTGGGAGTTTATTTGATTTATATGCAATTTGAGCTCAAATTAACTTCTTAGTTTGCATATGTGTAGGTGTGGTTTACTTAGTGCCTTCCCGTCCCCGTCCTAACCACCGTCGATCGCCCGCACCGTCCCGTCGCCAGCACCACCTTGGTGAGCCTCTTATTCTTATCCTTTTTATAAAAAAAATCTTATTTGTATGATTTAGATAGTTACTTGTATAATTTTCTTACTTGTATGATTGTTTGTTATACATAGTGCCATGGTTTTGATATCCGTCCCCGTCGGCCCTCGTCCGGTTTATGATTCGGATGTGGTATATTCTATTTTATAACTATTTGTTGCATTTTGTGTTTATGACAATTATGCCCATCAAGTTGACATAAATATTTTTATCTATGAGGTATGTGAACCGGAAATTGCAACCGACCCTCTTGTCGAGAAGTTAAATTTAGTTGAAAAAGAAAACGAGTATTTGAAAGAAAAATTGAAGAGAATTGAAGAAGAGAAGATGAAATTGGAGTTGTATGTTGCCGATGTCGTCGATGATCACAAGATTAAGATGGATGCAATGCGCTTGAAGATTAGAAAGATTAGAAAATATGCCGTTAATAAAGAGGCTTGGTATCATTATGCTGTTGGATCAATTATTACCTTAGTTGCGATTTTGATCGCATTTGTTGTTTCATTTAAATGCTTTAGCTAGATAGTTTTATGTTGTTTTATGAGAATAAGTGTGTATGAACTTTATGTAGGAACTTGTATTAATTTGGTCTTTTAGGTGTTGTGTAATGAAGATGAGTCGGCAATGGATGTACGATGACCGACGCTCTCCCCAGTTCATTAATGGCATGTATAGTTTTCTGCGTGCGGCTGAGGCAAACAAGCGGAATGGTTTTATGTGTTGTCCATGTGGTGTCTGTAAGAATGATAGGAATTACTCTAGCTCAAAAGTCATTCACGTCCACCTGTTTACGTCCGGTTTCATGTCCGGCTATAACTGTTGGACCAAGCACGGAGAAAGAGGGGTTCTAATGGAAGAGAATGAAGAAGAAGAGGATGATGACAACTATCCTGGGTTCCCTGAATACGATGGTACTACAATGGGGGAAGAGAATGAAGAAGAAGAAGCTGAAGAAGAGGCATCAGATGAGCCCGCTGATGATCTTGGTTGGGCCATTGCTGATGCAAAGAGAAACTGCGAAAGTGAAAAGGAGAAGTTGAAGTTGCAGCGCATGTTAGAGGATCACAAAAAATTGGTGTACCCAAATTGTGAAGATGACAAGAAAAAGCTGGGTACCACACTGGAATTGCTGCAATGGAAGGCAGAGAATGGTGTATCTGACAAGTGATTTGAAAAGTTGCTGAAAATGATAAAGAAGATGCTTCCAAAGGATATCTGTCAGGCCCATTTCTGGGATAAATCACAGAAGAGCCTCAAGTCATACCAGCCCCAAGATCAACTGGTAGACTTCCTTGATATAGATAACCAGGACAATAATATTACACAGGGGTTGAGCCAGAGTACTCAACAATTATTACAAGCTTGCCAATATACTACGGTGGTGGAATAATACAGTGGTGTGGTGGTAGAACAACACTGATACAATAAAATAAAGTCAAGCGTCAGTGTGAGGCTTGGCTATTTTATAGGTGTAGCGGAAACACAGCGGATGATACATGTGGCAGACTCCAAGATCACAGGTTGCTGACTGGGACACCTCTAAGCGTCGGGCTCGCTAGCGCAATCTCCTTCCACAAGCTCGTCCTCCTCCTGGTCTGGCCAATGAAATAGCCAGGGACAAGCCAGTGAGTACGTTGGAACGTACTCGCAAACATTATGAACGAAAGATATACCGAATGCATATGCCCATCATGGATTAAATGATATGCTCATGCTGACTAAAATTTAAAACATGGCATGATAAATATTAGCATGTGCAGGAAAATAAAATGTTAGTGATAAACCAAGAAAATTAAAAGTGGATAATCGGGCGAGACTGGACCGCCCGAGAATCCAAAAGAAATGCCAAACGGGTGTCTAAAAGAGAATTGGGCGAGACAGGACCGCCCGAAAACTCAAGCGACGCCACGAGAGGTCTTGAAAAGAAATGTCAGTCGGGTGTCTAAAAGTGACGCCACAGTAGGTCTTGAAAAGAAATGCCAAACGGGTGTCTTGAAAAGAAAACTGGGTGCCCGGGGTAGTCTAGCCAGCCCCTGAGACACTCAGGAAATAAAAATAAGAGAAACGGGTTAGCCCACAATAATATGCATAGTAATAATAATATTTGTAACCATAAACAATCATGATAGCAAAAATATCCATGACAGCATTAGTGATGAAATAATAATATTCTGCAATTTAATTGATGCTCAAATTAATTTTTTTTCCTTCGAAGAACGACACCGAGACCGACACTTGACCCTTCCCAGCTAACGTCCTTGACCGCGGACATGGCTATTCGAATAGGTATAACTCTGCAGAGGGTGTACTCTTTACCCACGTGTATGAGATTTCTTTAGTCAACACCGTGGCACTGACTAATTCCCACTACGGTCTTTGGGTTGAAAACACACCTGACCAGCACAGACCCGATTAACTTTCCGGATGCCAGGAATCACGCAAAGCACCATTCAAGAAAAACTCTAAGTCGGGGAGACTACAATCTCGAATAGCATGGAATCACAACATTTATATCGGCGCGCAAACAGGGGTGCTACCCCCTCGGTCCCAGACCGGATACACCCATGCCCCCTGACCTGATGACGAGATTTAGTCCATGGCCGTGGAAACCCTCATCATGGCCCTCTATGTGGTGTGTACACAGATAGGGGTTAGCAACTTACTAAACCATACTTCCCTTGCGGGAAGACCCGTGGCAGCACGGAGTTTAGCTAGGTGTGACGGAACTGATGGAAATATGCCCTAGAGGCAATAATAAAGTTGTTATTATTTTATATTTCCTTGTTCATGATAAAGGTTTATTATTCATGCTAGAATTGTATTGACCGGAAACTTAAATACATGTGTGAATACATAAACAAATACCGTGTCCCTAGTGAGCCTCTACTAGACTAGCTTGTTGATCAAAGATGGTTAAGGTTTCCTAACCATAGACATGAGTTGTCATTTGATAACGGGATCACATCATTAGGAGAATGATGTGATGGACAAGACCCATCCGTTAGCTTAGCATATGATCGTTCTGTTTATTGCTACTGCTTTCTTGAATGTCAAATACATGTTCCTGAGACCATGAGATCATGCAACTCCCGGATACCGGAGGAATACCTTGTGTGCTATCAAACGTCACAACGTAACTGAGTGATCATAAAGATGCTCTACAGGTATCTCTGAAGGTGTCCGTTGAGTTGGCATGGATCGAGACTGGGATTTGTCACTCCGTGTTTCGGAGAGGTATCTCTGGGCCCTCTCGGTAATGCACATCATAAGAAGCTTGCAAGCAAAGTGACTAAGGAGTTAGTTACGGGATGATGTATTACGGAACTAGTAAAGAGACTTGCCGGTAACGAGATTGAACTAGGTATGGAGATACCGACGATCGAATCTCGGGCAAGTAACATACCGACGGACAAAGGGAATTACGTATGTTGTCATTGCGGTTCGACCGATAAGATCTTCGTGGAATATGTAGGAACCAATATGAGCATCCAGGTTCCGCTATTGGTTATTGACCGGAGAGGCGTCTCAGTCATGTCTACATTATTCCCGAACCCGTAGGGTCCGCACGCTTAACGTTCGTTGACGATATAGTGTTATATGAGTTATGTGAATTGGTAACCGAATATTGTTCGGAGTCCCGGATGAGATCCCGGACGTCACGAGGATTCTCAGAATGGTCGAGAGGTAATGATTTATATATGGGAAGTCATATTTTGGGTTCCGGAAAAAGGTGTAGTTTTTTCGGTATTGTACCGGGAAGCTTCCAAAATGTTCCGGAGGATTCCGGAGGGTCCAGAAGTCCACAAGTGGGTCCACCACATCCCAAGGGCTGGCATGGGCTAAGGGGAGGCGCCCTGGCCTTATTGGGCTAGGCGCACCAAGTCCTCAAAAGCCCACGCAGCTAGGGAAGGAAAAAAAGAGAGTCCTAGTAGGAATAGGATTGGACTTTGGAGTCCAAGTCCACGTGTGTACTATTCACGTGGTACTGTTCACGTGGTACTGTTCACGTGGCACTACTCCTTCTACTCCAAGCCCCTACACATATATAAATAGAGGAGAGGGGGCGCCCCAAACGAGCCACAACATTGTCTTAGCCGTGTGCGGCGCCCCCCCTCCACAGTTCCGTCCCTCGGTCATATTTTCGCAGTGCTTGGGCGAAGCCCTGCGAAGATAGCATCACCATCACCGTCACCACGCCATCGTGCTGCCGGAACTCATCCACTACCTCGCCGTCTTGCTGGATCAAGAAGTCGAGGACGTCACCGAGCTGAATGTGTGCTGAATGCGGAGGTGCCGTACGTTCGATGCTCGGTCGGTTGGATCGTGAAGTTGTTCGACGACATCAACCGCGTTGTTCTAACGCTTCCGCTTACGGTCTACGAGGGTACGTAGACACACTCCCCCTCTTGTAGCTATGCATCTCCATGGATAGATCTTGCGTGTGCGTAGAAATTTTTTGTTTTCCATGCAACGTTCCCCAATAGGAACAAGACTCGATCTAGGTCGACTCAGGAGGTGTTGTTATTATGACCGGTATATTCCACATACGTCACTGTGACACCACCGTGTCCAAACGTGACTCGTGCCCACCGGCACGTCCAAGGCAGGAGTACACTCCTGGTTGTCTCACAACTATTATTCACGGTAGAAATTCACTTGAGTGAAGTGCAAGCAAATGCAAATATGATATGACCATGCATGCATGCACTATCTCCACACATATGATGCAAACTCAAATCAATGCAAACATGCAATGCAATTCACCATATCCCAGGTTCAAAATGCTTGCCTTGTCCAAAGTAGTCAGAAGAAGAACCCTCGAAATTCCCGACAAAGTTTCCCTCTTCTTTTTCTGAAAAATTCAAATTCCAATTTGAATCATAAATTTTGCAACAGTACCAAAAGTTGTCTCAAAATATTTTTAAATAAATACTAAAAAAACTAGAGAGAAAAATAAGAATTTCAAGAAAAGAATCAACTCATTTGCAGTTGTGGTTTAAAAACTAGAAGCCATCAAAGTGGTGGTCAAATCTGTTTTTAATAAAAACAAAAAAAGAAAACGTTTCGGAAAGAATACGTTTTCCCGTGCAGAAAGCGTAAACCAGCCGAAGGCGCTTTCTGTTTTAAACGGAAAAGAATAAAATGCTGATGGGTGGGCCCCACCCGTCAGGTTTAAACTCAAACGCGATCGCGCGCGTAGACAGTGGGGAGGCGGCGATCACCGGCGACGATCGCCGGGGTTTTGGGAGGCGGCGATTGTCGGATCGTGTTCAGGGGGTCCGTCCGCATCGGTGGGTGGCGGTGGTGGTCGCCGGCGAGCAGCAGAACGACGGCGAGGTCGACGGCGGCGGACGGTGGTTCGGGCGAGGTGGGATCTCGCCGGAGAGACGGGGAAGCTTTGAATTGGTGCGCGGGGTCGACGAGAGGGAGCAAGATGTGGCGACTGGTGGATTTTGCAGGGTGGAGATGGCCTAACGGCGACGGGAGCTTCTCGGGTGCCGCGGGGGAGCTGGTGGTCGGAGACGGGGAAGAAGACCCTCTCGGGGTCGGGTGAGTGGTGTGGCGGTCGATTGGGAGGTGGTGTAGGTGGTACGAGGAGATAACGGAGCTCGGGGCTCCTATTTATAGGCGATCGGGGGAGGTCAGTGAGGGCGGATCACGTCGGAGTAACTCCGGCCGCCGAAGTTGGTTTGGTCGGTGTTCCAGGTTCAGCGCATGATCGTGAAGGCTAGTGGTGCACTCCAGAAGCATTAACGCGGACGGAGTCGGGCTCTACGGCTTTATCCGTGAAGCGACTCCCGTACAGGTGCGGCGGACGGCGAGCCGCTCCGGCGACTGACAGCGGGCCCCAGCGGCTTAGGCAGTGTGGCGACGATGCGGAGGAGATGCCGCGTGGAGGGGATTAGGTGAGGGAGAGCTGCAGGGGGAGTGAAGATGGCGGGCGGGGAGCTGATCCGATCGGGTTGCCAAGGACGAGGACGGTGGCCGCTGCACCGGCCACCTCCTGTGCTGTCAGTGACGACCACTGACCAGTGGGGTCTCAGGCGGCTCATTGATGAGGAGAGGAGGCGTGGAGGAGAAGGAGAGGTGGTGGAGTGAGGAGCACGGCGTCGATCTCCTCTGCTGACTGAAGAAAATTCAGTTAACTGAATTTGATCAACAGTGAACAGTACACACATGAGGTGTATGACAGAATGCCAGGAGGTGCTAGGGATTTTAGGATTTTGTGAGGATTTTTGTGGTGAGGTGTTGATGCATAAAAGTGAGTTTGGCAAAGTCTCAAAATTTTTGGAGCTCTTAAAAATAGGTTTGTATCAGAAAGATTGTTTCTGGTCCAAATTTGAATTGAATGGCATTTGAATTTTTTTTAACTGTGGAACCCAATGTTTTTGGTGAACTGGGTTTTGGGAACTGTCTAGTTGTTGGGGAAATTTTGGTGGAGGCAGAAGTGTCACAGAAAATATGGTTCCTTTGTAAACCCAAGAAACCATGAATAAAATAAATTCCAACTTTGGAATTTAATAAATATTGTAGAAATATTTTTGTAAGGTGGAAAGGGGTTGGATATTGTCCTAAAAGGTGTGAGTGACTTGAGGGATAATTTAGGAGTGGCAGAAAAATTATAGGAAGAATTTAGAAGTGCTAGAAAGAAGTGAAAAGGCTATTTTCATGGAATAGTTTTAATATTCCAGAAACTTTTCTAAAGAGGAAAAATTTTTTGATCTCTCAAAAATAATTACCCAATAATTAAATCATCCAAATCAGAACCACTTAAAATTTTGGAAACCCAATTAAAAATAAAAATAAATATCAGAACAGAAGAAAGAGAAGAAGAAGAATTGGGTTAAAATAATTCAAAGTATTTTCTTTTAATATAAAGATTTGAAAATCCAGAGAGAAATTTTTGGGGTGTTACAATAACGAATTGCCCGACAGTACGTACGAAGCAAAGAAGGTTGTCTGCCCTCTAGGATTAGAGGTGCACAAGATACATGCATGCCCTAATGACTGCATCCTCTACCACGGTGAGGAGTACGAGAATTTGAATGCATGCCCGGTATGCGGTGCATTGCACTATAAGATCAGCCGCGATGACCCTGGTGATGATGTTGAGGGCGAGTGCCCCAGGAAGAGGATTCCTGCCAAGGTGATGTGGTATGCTCCTATAATACCACGGTTGAAACGTTTGTTCCAAAACAAAGAGCATGCCAAGTTGTTGCGATGGCACAAAGAAGACCGTAAGAAAGACGGGAAGTTGAGAGTACCCACTGATGGGTCGCAGTGGAGAAAAATTGAGAGAAAGTGGCCGGAGTTTGCAGGTGACGCAAGGAACTTATGGTTTGGTATAAGTGCAGATGGCATTAATCTTTTTGGGGAGCAGAGCAGCAATCATAGCACCTGGCCTGTGACTCTATGTATCTATAACCTTCCTCCTTGGTTGTGCATGAAGCGGAAGTTCATTATGATGCCAGTGCTCATCCAAGGCCCTAAGCAACCCGGCAACGACATTGATGTGTACCTAAGGCCATTAGTTGAAGAACTTTTACAGCTGTGGGACATAAAAGGTGTACGTGTGTGGGATGAGCACAAACAGCAGGAATTTGACCTACGAGCGCTGCTGTTTGTAACCATCAATGATTGGCCTACTCTTAGTAACCTTTCAGGACAGACAAACAAGGGATACCACACATGCACGCACTGTTTAGATGAGACCAAAAGTATATATTTGGATAAATGTAAGAAGAATGTGTACCTGGGACATCGTCGATTTCTTCCGATCAAGCATCTCTTAAGAAAGAAAGGCAAGCATTTCAAAGGTGAGGCAGATCACCGGAAGAAGCCTGACCACCGTACTGGTGATCATATACTTGATATGGTCAAGGATTTAAAAGTAATCTTTGGAAAGGGTCCTGGCGGACAATCTGTTCCAAATGACGCTGACGGACACGCACCCATGTGGAAGAAGAAATCTATATTTTGCGACCTACCGTATTGAAAAGTCCTAGAGGTCCGCTCTACAATCGACGTGATGCACGTGACGAAGAATCTTTGCGTGAACCTGCTAGGCTTCTTGGGCGTGTATGGGAAGACAAAAGATACACCGGAGGCACGGGAGGACCAGCAACGTATGCACGAAAAAGACGGCATGCATTCAAAGCAATATCAAGGTCCTGCCAGCTACGCTCTTACCAAAGAAGAGAAGGAAATCTTCTTTGAATGCCTGCTCAGTATGAAGGTCCCGTCTGGCTTCTCGTCGAATATAAAGGGAATAATAAATATGACAGAGAAAAAATTCCAAAACCTAAAGTCTCATGACTGCCACGTGATTATGACGCAATTACTTCCGGTTGCATTGAGGGGGCTTCTACGGGAAAATGTTCGATTAGCCATTGTGAAGCTATGTGCATTCCTCAATTCAATTTCCCAGAAGGTAATCGATCCAGAAATCCTACCAAGGTTACAGAATGATTTGGTGCAATGTCTAGTCAGTTTCGAGTTGGTGTTCCCACCATCCTTCTTCAATATCATGACGCACGTCCTAGTTCACCTAGTCGAAGAGATTGCCATTCTGGGTCCTGTATTTCTACACAATATGTTCCCCTTTGAGAGGTTCATGGGAGTCTTAAAGGAATATGTTCATAACCGTGCTAGGCCAGAAGGAAGCATCTCCAAGGGCCATGAAACAGAGGAGGTTATTGAGTTTGTGTTGACTTTATTCCTAACCTTAAGCCGATTGGTGTTCCTGAATCGCGGCATGAGGGGAGACTGAGTGGAAAAGGCACGCTAGGAAAGGATTAAGTAATATGTAGGGACGGGCATTCTTGGGCCCAAGCACACTACACAGTTCTACAAAATTCCACCTTGGTGGCTCCGTATATCGAGGAACACATGGATATTGTACACTCCAAGAACCCGGAGCAGTCTGACCCCTAGATTAAACGTACACACATGGCGACTTTCGGCGGTTGGTTGCAAACACATCTCATGATTGACGACAGTGTTGGAGATGAGTTGTACTTGTTGGCCAAGTCACCATCTTCGACTATATTGACTTTCAAAGGGTACAAGATTAATGGGAATACATTTTACACGATCGCCCAAGATAAAAAGAGCACCAAGCAAAACAGTGGTGTCCGCTTTGATGCAACAAACACCAATAGGGAAAAGGACACATATTATGGTTACATAGAGGAGATATGGGAACTTGACTATGGACGTGAGTTTAAGGTCCCTTTGTTTTGGTGCAAATGGGTCAATCTGACAGGAGGCGGGGTAAAGGTAGACCCACAGTGCGGAATGACAACAGTGGATCTCAACAATCTTGGGTACACAGACGAACCATTCGTCCTAGCCAATGATGTGGCGCAGGTTTTCTATGTGAAGGACATGTCTACCAAACCGAGAAAAAGGAAAGATAAGGAAGTGAATACATCATACGGTGAGCCAAAGCGCCACATAGTTCTTTCAGGGAAAAGAAACATCGTGGGAGTGGAGGACAAGACAGACATGTCAGAAGATTATGAAAAGTTTCATGAAATTCCTCCCTTCATAGTGAAGACTGATCCAAGCATCCTGTTAAATGATTAAGATTGTCCATGGTTACGGCGCAAAGGGACACACGCGAAGAAAAAGTTTTATACCCCAAGATCCCACTCTGGGATGTGACCGGCTACACCGTCATGACTTTCTTCTCTAGTGAGTAGCCGAGATAGTCCAGTTTGTACACGAAGTGCATCCAGTTTTTGTCGTAACCCTCTCAACTTTTTAGCACATGCTATGTGGGTTAAATGATGATACCATGCCAAGTTTCAACCTTTTCAGAGTTCATTTGTAGTGCTTTTCAATTTCAGGGTCATTTAGCTCAAAAAAATCATTAAATGCATGAAAAATAGCAAATGAAGTTAGAAAGGGTTGAAATTTGAGGATGTGGCTTTGAATGGTGCATATTGAATGCACAAAAAGCCTAGAGTTGAAATAAGTTTAAAAAAATGAAATGCCTTTGTAACAGATGAATTTTTGTCCGAAACCTTGATACTTCGAAGGAGATGGTCCAGTTTGTACATGAAGTGCATCCAGTTTTTGCCGTAACCCTCTCAACTTTTTAGCACATGCTATGTGGGTGAAACGATGATACTATGCCAAGTTTCAACCTTTTCAGAGTTCATTTGTAGTGCTTTTCAATTTCAGGGTCATTTAGCTCAAAAAAATCATTAAATGCATGAAAAATAGCAAATGAAGTTAGAAAGGGTTGAAATTTGAGGATGTGGCTTTGAATGGTGCATATTGAATGCACAAAAAGTCTGGAGTTGAAATAAGTTTAAACTAAAGTTATTGACAAACTAGTGATTCACACAAATTTCAAAGAATTCAAATTTAAACTATTCAAATTTGAAAACTACTGGCACTAGCGAAAAGTTTATAATTTTTGTGACCTAAAGCAAAAAGATTCACTCAAAAACTCTAAATATTGCCTGTTAATTTGTAGAAACAAAAGTAAAAAAATAAAGCAAAAAACAAAAACAAAAAACATGAAAAACACCTTTAGTCCCGGTTGCTACCACCAACTCAGACTAAAGGTCCTTCTCCCGCCCGTAATTTGGACCGCCGAAAACAGACCTTTAGTCCCGGTTGGTGGTGGCAACCTGGACTAAAGGGTAGGCCTTTAGTCCCGATGCGTGGCACCAACCGGGACTAAAGACCCTTTAGTCCCGGTTGGTGCCACGAACCGGGTGATGAGGATATCCCTACTATGGTTCCCTCTCTACCTCATGAAGATAAACAACCTGTTGCTGCAAAGAAGATGTCCAATGATGAAATCAGGATTGGTCCAATTACAAGAGCTCGTGCTAAGTTACTAGAACAACAGGTGAATTCTCTCTTAGTTGATAATGCTATTTATTGTAATGAGAGCTTTATACTGCCTAAATCCTTGTGTGTATGTGTCATTAGGTACATTGGAGAGGAAGGCATAGCACAAGGGAGCAAGAAGGGGAGCAAGGAGGCATTGCAGCTGGGAAGGGAGGAAGACCCTGCAGTTTCCAGGGCGGTAGTACCGCCCCACACAAGCGGTAGTACCGCCCCAGTACTACCGTCCTAGTACCGCTTAGGAAATTTCTTCTGGAATCCAAGCGACCCCAAGCGGTACTAAAGCGGCACTAAGTATTTTTAGAGCGAAAGTACCGCTTAGGAGCGGTAGTACCGCTTGCTATAAGCGGTACTACCGTGCTGCCTGCACGCAGACTTTGGGGCTGACGGCCCGTGTACCCCTTCGATCTATCTTAGGATATAAATACCCTTCCTTAGGGTTAGTTAGAGGCAGACCACATTTAAGATAAACCCTAGTTCTTGAGATTTCTTGTAAGCATTCATCTTGAATACTCATCTCCAATTCGTATCGATCTGGAGATCATATACTGCAAGTTGAGTGTAATCTGCTGTTCCATTGGGAATTAGTGAATTGCAATTATACCGTTTCGTGGTCGACGGCTACGTTGCGCAAGTGTGTGAAGTCGTGAATATCCGAAGGGTAGAGAGCTGTTGCATTGGCATCAGGGATCTAGCGAGGAGAGATCATCGGTGACACCAAGTTATCTATCATCATCATCATCACCACCGCTTCTTACTGAGAAGATCGGGCCACCCCGTATCATCTTGGTATCAGATTTCCAGTGTTGCCTCGGTAAGCATCCACCAAATCATCCGTAGATTAGTTGTGTTTTTCATCCTATCCAGAAAAAGCCTCACAAACATATTAGGGTTCTTAGTAGTTTGCCATAGCCTAGATTGCATCGTAGATTGGTTTTAGTTGCTGGTCGTTGTGTCTTTCTTTTTGCGTAGCTTTTTCCTTCGAATTGATTGGTTTTAGTTTCCATCGTAGATTGCATCGTAGATTGGCTTTTTGTTTCGATCCGTTATCCTGTTTCGCAAATTCCATAGCCACAGCCTGTCTACACAAAGGTGTTAGGAACTTACCCACGAGACTAGTTTCCGCTCTACAGGCTGCTCATATAGGTTTTGGTGCTTTGCAATTTCTGGACGTGATCCAAGAACAGTCGCCGCTGCCTGCGATCTATTGTGGCCTCAAAAAAAAGGAAAAGAAAAGAGGAGAGAGAAAAAAAGAAACGAGCGAAACAGTGGCTGGACGTTGTTGCTATCTATTGCACTGTTGGATTTGTATTATCTTGCGATTGTGCACTAGTAGAATTGAGCAATCTTGTGCCTGTTTACATTGAGCATTGCTAGTGTCTCTCTAGTGCATTGCAACACATCCTGTTTTTATAGTTGCTTTGCCACATTTTCTCCACCGTGTGTGTTTTCCTTGGGTGTTTGTTCACACGATCAGCACTAGGACTTGTCTTCGGTGTTGTTAGGTATCCAAACCAAGCTCCACCATATACCCTGCTTTGTCGTGTGATTGCTCTTATACCCGGGTATTCACTTCATCACATCCGTGCATTAGTCATCCATCCAAACGGGTAAGCATTGCTATTCACTTTGGAACGGTAAGATTTCCTTTTCTTGTCAGTTTTGAGTGAGTTGTGAGTGTGCCACCAACCAGATTTTGATTTTTGCACTAACCGACTAATCATGTCTTCTAGTGATGTTGATGTGCTGCAGAAAAAGGCTGATGACGAGTGTGTTTCCTGGAAGGACCATGAAGCTCTCCGCGTTCATTTGACAGGGGTTATCGATAGATCCGCTGAAAAAATTGAGGCTGATATTCAAGTTATACAAATGAAAGTGGACGCAACTGACACTACCGTCAATGCTATGCAAACACAAGTCAATGCTCTCCAACTAAGTATACAGCAGTTGACCACTTCAGTCAATGGGCTGCGTGTCGCTATTGAGCAACGCCAACATGACGGTCATGACGATGCTGACAGTGTCCATGACGACAATGACAACATGGTGGGTAATCATGGCCGTGGGCGTGACTTGCAAGGGCATGGTCATCTACCACTACGTGGTGCTCGATGTGTACCGCTTCAGGAGGATGATGGTTTGGGCAAGCCCAAGTTCACGATTCCTAGATTTGAAGGCTCCACTGATGTCGAAGAGTATCTCACTTGGGAGCTTAAGATGGAGAAATTATGGCGTTTGCATGATTATACTGAAGATAGGAAGGTCAAGCTTGCTTCTTCTGAATTTGATGGCTATGCATTGCGTTGGTGGGATAGCGTTGTGAGTACCCGTCGCGATGACAATGAACTTCCTGTTCGCACATGGCGTGAGATGAAGGCGGTTATGAAAGCTCGTTTTGTTCCCACTAATTACTTGCGGATAGTTTATGATAAATTGACACAATTGAAGCAAGGTTCCATGACGGTTGATGCATATTACATGGAGATGGAGATGTTGATGCAGCGTGCTCGAGTAAGAGAATCTGCTGAGATGACTATGCAACGTTTTCTCCATGGGCTGAAATATAACATTAAGGGTATTGTTCGGCATCACCAATACAATACAGTGAACGAGCTACTCCATCATGCAAGAGAAGCTGAGTCCCAGTTGGCCAAAGAAGCTCACATTAAAGGCCATTATACTACAGCTGGGCGGTTCTCCAACAGAACACAGCCGCCCCCTAGTGAGGGCGCTGCCAGCCGCCCCTCTTCTTCTGCAACCAAACCAGCCTCCACTGTTCCACAATCAAAGCAACCTGCTGCTCCTGCTGCTAGCTCAGGTTCCAATATGTCTATAGCCCGTAATAGAGATATGCTCTGTCATACATGTGGAGGCAAGGGACACGTCAAGAGAGAGTGCCCAAATAGAAAAGTGATGATTGTGAACGATGACAATGAGTATGAGACTGGAGATGATGCTGATCCATATGCTTCAGATGACGATGGGTACACATGTGACGACGGCATAGATGCTTTTGCTTCTCTAGCACCTACTATTGTTGTCTCGCAGCGTGCTCTTAGTGTGCAGCCACATGTTGATTCAAACAAAAGCACTAGTTCCAAACAAAAGCACTAGTTGGCCCCAACAAAGCTTGCAGGGTGATCATTGATGGAGGTAGCTGCCGCAATCTTGCAAGCAAGGAGTTATGTGCCAAGCTAAATCTGAAATATTTACCTCACCCCACTCCATATTACGTACAATGGTTGAGTAACAATGGTGAGATGAAGGTGAGTCATATGGTGCGCGTAAATTTTGAGATAGGACCATACACGGATTCCATTGAATTTGATGTGGTGCCTATGACAGTTTGCCATGTTTTATTGGGTCGGCCATGGCTCTATGACCGCCATGTGCAACACAATGGCCGTGCCAATACTTATCACTTGGAGTTCAAGGGCAAGAAAATAAATCTGCAGCCTATGTCACCACAGCAAATTGTCACTGAGTCTCGTCAGAAAGCAGAAGTGAATATCGAACAGCCACCTGCACGAGAGGACAATGTAAAAGCCGTGAGTGATAATATAACGAAAAGTGCGAGAGAGCCTAGTTTGCTTATATTAGCCACCAAAGAAGACATGAGAGAATTTCGAGAGGATCCTACAGCCCTGCCTCTTGTGCTTATGTACAAAGGCGAGGTTTTAGTTTCTAATGATACACAATCTGTTTCTCTTGGTGTGTCTACTGTTTTGCAGGAATATGGCGATGTGTTTCCGGCGGAGGTACCATCGGGGCTGCCACCATTGCGAGGAATTGAGCACCAAATTGATCTCATACCCGGCGCCACCCTCCCCAACCGAGCGCCATACAGGACCAATCCCGAAGAAACGAAGGAAATACAGAAGCAAGTGCAAGCACTACTAGACAAAGGGTATATTCGTGTTTCTCTTAGTCCTTGTGCTGTTCCTGTTATTTTGGTGCCTAAGAAAGATGGTACATGGCGCATGTGCGTAGATTGTAGAGCTATTAACAACATCACTATTCGATATCGTCATCCTATTCCACGCTTAGAGGATATGCTAGATGAATTGAGTGGTGCTGCTGTTTTCTCTAAGATTGATTTGCGTAGTGGTTACCATCAAATTCGGATGAAGGAAGGCGATGAATGGAAAACTGCTTTCAAAACTAAATTTGGTTTATATGAGTGGTTAGTTATGCCTTTTGGTCTTACTAATGCACCTAGTACCTTCATGAGATTAATGAATCATGTTTTGCGAAAGTTAATTGGTCATTTTGTGGTTGTATATTTTGATGATATACTTATTTACAGCCGCAATGAATCTGAACATTGTGATCATATTAGACAGGTTTTGCAAGTGTTGCGTGATAATAACTTGTATGCTAATCTTGAGAAGTGCACATTTGCAAAAGATAAAGTGATATTTCTGGGATACGTTGTTTCTAAGCATGGGGTAGAAGTAGATTCATCTAAGATTGAAGCAATTCAAAATTGGACTACTCCCATGAATGTTAGTCAAGTACGAAGTTTTCACGGTCTTGTTGGTTTCTATCGTCATTTTGTGAAAGACTTTAGTACTATTGCTGCACCATTGAATGAATTAACAAAGAAAGGTGTGCCTTTTGTGTGGGGCGTAGCCCAAGATCATGCTTTTGACGAGCTGAAACGTTTACTTACTTCTGCACCATTACTTGCACTACCAGATTTTTCCAAACAATTTGAGGTTGAATGTGATGCTAGTGGTATAGGTATTGGTGGTGTGTTGATGCAAGAAGGTAGACCTATTGCTTATTTCAGCGAGAAACTTTCTGGTGCTAGACTGAATTATCCTGTTTATGATAAAAAATTGTATGCGCTTGTTCGAGTTCTTGAGATTTGGCAACATTATCTATGGCCAAAAGAATTTATCATACATTCTGATCATGAAGCTTTGAAGTATTTGAAAGCTCAATCAAATATGCATCGACGCTTGGCTAAATGGGTTGAGTTTATTGAGTCTTTTCCGTATATCATTAAGCATAAGAAGGGAAAAGATAACATTGTTGCTGATGCTCTATCTAGGAAGAACATGCTCTTGACACATCTCGATGTTCAAATTCCTGGTTTAGAGAGTTTGTGTGATTTGTATGCAACTGATCATGATTTTGCTGAACCATATCGTTTATGTTTGCTTCGAAATGCATGGGAGAAATACCACATCCATGATAGATACTTGTTTCAAGCTAACAAACTTTGTGTTCCAGAATCGTCCGTCCGTTTGCTATTGTTGCAGGAATCACATGCAGGAGGATTAATGGGTCACTTTGGGCGTGAGAAGACATTGCTCATGCTGGCTGATCACTTTTATTGGCCCAAGATGAGGCGCGACGTGGACAGGTTTGTTCGGCGCTGCATTACATGTCACAAGTCCAAGTCAAAACTGAAGCCTCACGGTTTGTATACGCCACTACCTACACCTACCACACCATGGGAAGATATAAGTATGGATTTTGTGTTAGGTTTGCCACGCACTAAAAGAGGTCATGATTCTATATTTGTGGTAGTGGATCGATTTTCTAAGATGGCACAATTTATTGCATGCCACAAAAGCGACGATGCGTCGCATATTGCTAACCTATTTTTCAGGGACATCGTCCGCTTGCATGGAGTGCCAAAGACAATTGTTTCTGATAGGGACGTGAAGTTTATGAGCTACTTCTGGAAGACATTGTGGGGAAAGCTAGGCACAAAGTTGTTGTTCAGCACTACATGTCCCCCACAAACTGATGGTCAAACAAAGGTGGTGAATCGCACATTGTCCCAATTGCTGAGAGTTATGATCAAGAAAAATCTGCGTGAGTGGGAGGAGTGTTTGCCACTTGTTGAGTTCGCTTATAACAGGGCTGTGCATTCTACCACCCAGCTTTGCCCTTTTGAGGTGGTGTATGGTTTCAAACCAATTACACCACTAGATTTGCTGCCT
Organism: Elymus sibiricus; assembly: GCA_039707655.1. NCBI lineage: Eukaryota > Viridiplantae > Streptophyta > Magnoliopsida > Poales > Poaceae > Elymus > Elymus sibiricus. Next base: position 430,958,797 of record CM077672.1, read on the forward strand.
CTTCCATTGCATGAGAGGGTTGATATGGAGGCATCAAACAGAGCAGATTATGTGAAGAAGATTCATGAGAAGACACGGGAGGCTATTGAGAAGCAAGGCAAGAACATTGCTCCTGCACGAAACCAATCAAGAAAGAAAGTTTTGTTCCAGCCTGGCGATATGGTGTGGGTGCATCTTCGCAAGGACAGGTTTCCACAGTTGAGACGTTCTAAACTTCGGCCGCATGGTGCTGGTCCTTACAAGGTGTTAGCCAAGATAAATGACAATGCCTACTCGATTGATATTCCTATTGCTGACTTTGGTGGCATTAGCAATAGTTTCAACGTTGCTGATTTGTCCCCATGTTATGTCGATGACCTTGGAGCGTCGGGGTCGACGCCTTTTGAAGGGGGGGAGGATGATGAGGATATCCCTACTATGGTTCCCTCTCTACCTCATGAAGATAAACAACCTGTTGCTGCAAAGAAGATGTCCAATGATGAAATCAGGATTGGTCCAATTACAAGAGCTCGTGCTAAGTTACTAGAACAACAGGTGAATTCTCTCTTAGTTGATAATGCTATTTATTGTAATGAGAGCTTTATACTGCCTAAATCCTTGTGTGTATGTGTCATTAGGTACATTGGAGAGGAAGGCATAGCACAAGGGAGCAAGAAGGGGAGCAAGGAGGCATTGCAGCTGGGAAGGGAGGAAGACCCTGCAGTTTCCAGGGCGGTAGTACCGCCCCACACAAGCGGTAGTACCGCCCCAGTACTACCGTCCTAGTACCGCTTAGGAAATTTCTTCTAGAATCCAAGCGACCCCAAGCGGTACTAAAGCGGCACTAAGTATTTTTAGAGCGGAAGTACCGCTTAGGAGCGGTAGTACGGCTTGCTATAAGCGGTACTACCGTGCTGCCTGCGCGCAGACTTTGGGGCTGACGGCCCGTGTACCCCTTCGATATATCTTAGGATATAAATACCCTTCCTTAGGGTTAGTTAGAGGGAGACCACGTTTAAGATAAACCCTAGTTCTTGAGATTGCTTGTAAGCATTCATCTTGAATACTCATCTCCAATTCGTATCGATCTGGAGATCATATACTGCAAGTTGAGTGTAATCTGCTGTTCCATTGGGAATTAGTGAATTGCAATTATACCGTTTCGTGGTCGACGGCTACGTTGCGCAAGTGTGTGAAGTCGTGAATATCCGAAGGGTAGAGAGCTGTTGCATTGGCATCAGGGATCTAGCAAGGAGAGATCATCGGCGACACCAAGTTATCTATCATCATCATCATCACCACCGCTGCTTACTGAGAAGATCGGGCCACCCCATATCACCGGGACTAAAGGCCTCTGGGTATTTAAACTGCCCCCTTCTCCCCCAAATCTTACTCTCCCTCGCCCGATCGACCAGCTGCTCCTCGACGTGTCCGCTCCCGCCGCCGGCCTCCACGCGACGCCATCAGGCTGCCCGACCGCGCCCTCGACGTCAGCTCCCACCGCCGGCCTCCACGCGCCACCCGAGCACGCCGGCGCCGCTCTCCTCCTAGCGCTGCGCGCTCTCCTCCACGCGCCCCGGCTGGCCTCACCTCGCCGACGTCGCCGCTCCTCCACGCGCCGCCGTGGCCCGAGCCCGCGCCGGCGCCACTCCTCCACGCGCCTCCCTCCGTCTCCGGCGTCCTCCCCGCCTCCCTCCGTCCACCGGCGTGCCTCCCTCCGTCTCCGGCGTCCTCCCCGCCTCCCTCCGCCCCGACGATCCCGCTTGGTGAGCCTCTCCTCCTCCTTTTGTTCATATTTTTTTTGTGTGTAGATGAATGTTAATTAGATGGATTTATTATGTATTTTTGTGTGTAGATGAATGTTAGATGGATATGTAGATGGATAGATGTTATATTGATGTATGTTAGAATGATGGATGAATAGAAATGTTAGATAGATGGATGTTAAATGGATGAATAGAAATGTTGTTCAAGTGTGGGTTCTCTATAAAAAAGAATGGTTGGATCAATGCTATAAAATGTTGTTCAAATTTGCCCATCTACTATACTTGTAAAAGTTTATTAAATAAAATGATAATTATTGCATAGGAATTTTTTTTCATAAGAATTTGTTCTCGACGTCGACGATGCTCGGACCGCATCCTCGTCGTCGACTCGGCGGCGACAACCTGCTTGAGAGGCGCCATGTCCGGGACTGTGCTCCGCCGGGCTGGCACTGGGAGGTGCTACCTTCCGGGGCGCGCAGCTTGGTGAGGAATCGGGCTCCCGTCGTCGACCCAGAGCTTCTTTGGTGGTGGTAGCGTGGGCCACTATCGGTGCGGAGGCAGCCAGCCCCTGAGGAGGTGGTACGTCGCCGTGTCAGGGAGGAGGACGAGCACGTCCGTCGCTACATGGTTGCGTTGGACGTCAGGTTCTCTAATACCTGGCAGGTCTTCAGGGATCTCACCCGAGCTATGATCCTGTGATGGTTCCTTCTCTTTGGGTGTCCACCGCCCGCGCCTCAGGAACCGCGAGTCAACTGGATTATTCGATAATATTCGAGCTGTATTAGTGATGTTATATGATAATATTCGAGATGTATTAGTGATAATATTCGATAATATTCGATGATGCATTAACTGGATTATTCGAAATGTATTAGTTTTTGCTTATTGAATGCATTGTAATTTGAATACGAAATTGTTTTATCTTTCTTCTGGATTAGTTAAGCTATGGATTATAGCGGCAGAGACGACCATGATCAAGAGGATATCATGTTCGACATGATACGCTCCCAAAACCCAAAGATTGAACCAGATGACGGCTCACAATATCTGAACAAGTCCGGTGAGGGAATTGAGGAAGAACCAATAGACGAACGGCACACAAACAATGATGGCGAAGGAAATGTTCTTCAATTAACAAAGTCCGGTGAGGTATATATATATAAGGCCTCTGGTGATCATTACATGTATTAATTGATTTGTATATATATATTAACGAATCTTTCTTCTTTTAGCCCTCCGGATCGAGCAAATCTTCTACAAGGGTAGTACGAGGCCCGGCCAAAAAGTTGCCCGATGGCATAAAGTACAACATCGATGAAATCAAAGAAGATGGCTAACCGATTGCTCCTAAAAAGAATGCGGACAAATTTATACGTCAATGTGGAGTTATTGTTAGGGACGAAATCCCGATCACCGTTCAAGAATGGAATAAGCCAAAGGAAGATCGAGGAGTTAGTTTTGTCGACGAAAGAGCAAAAAATCTGCTTTGGGATACGCTCATGTCACATTTCACTCTATCAGAGGGTTTCATAGATCTCCAACGAGAGAAAGTCAAGAAGTGTGCTCTTAAGAAGATGGCCACACAATTCCAGACTTGGAAGAAAAGATTATGGGCCAACTACGTCAACGCAGAAAAGAAGACTTCAGAATTCACTGGACCACTAGAGAAGGTAAAAGATCACTGGGACTTATTTGTGGAGTTCAAGGAATCGGAAGCAGCTAAGGAACGATCGAGGAAAAACAAGATAAATGCTGAGAAAAAAAGTTTCACCATGTTCTGGGGCCAGGTGGCTACAAGACTGGGTTGCCTAAGTGGGATGAATCTAAGGAAAAGATGATTGCTGCAGGGGTCACTCCAAAAACAGTGGGTTGGCCTGACAGGTGCAGGACTTGGTTTTATGCGCATGGGGGAAAGTTGGACCCAAAGACAGGGGATATTATTGAACAGGCAAGTCTTAAAGAAGCCTCGGACGCTTTACTTGAATCAATAAAAGAGGCTCGAACAGGGGCGTTCCAGCCCGAGAGAGAGAACGACGAGCTTACACGCGCCCTCAAGAATCCTGAACACCCGGGACGAACACGAGGCAAAGGCGTTGTTCCGTGGGTTGAGGGGTTTGCGGAGTGGAACGACACTTACAGAAGCCGTGCGAGAAAGAAGAAGTAGGATGCAGACCAGAAGAAGCAGGATGCAGACCAGAAGAAGCAGGATGCAGACCAGCTTCAAAAGGTAGAATCAAAGAACGCGGAGTTGGAACGCGCTTTCATGCGGCAGCAGAAGCAGATCGACACAATTAGCCAGCAAAGGGCGTCTCAGCGGCAGGAGCAACTAGATCCAGCATTGGATAGTACCATCCCATCTATGCCGAAAAGCAGCGTGGGTTCCACGGGGGTCCCGGCCGATGATGCACTGCTGGCTCGCTACCCCGTGGATGATATCCAAGAGACGACAACTTGTGAGCTACACATGAAAATGAAGAACATATCCATGAAGGTGGCGGATGGCTTTGCTTTACCGAATGCACCTGAAGCAACCATCCACGGCAATCCGATTCCACCTGGCTATGCTCGTGTCGGGGTGGATGAAGTTCTGTCGGGATATGACTCACTAGAGCTTGACTTTCCTGGAGGTCAAGGGGAGCAGACACTGGGAGAAGCCATACGTGGTCTCATTGTATGGAGAAAGGAATGCATCGTGTTTCCAAACTCGGTGCCAAGGCCACCGACTCCTCCTCCAAGTCCGCCGCGTCAGCCGACTCCAACCCACCTCGAGACGGAGCACAGCACGAGTCCGCCATATCGATCTCTGCCGCGTCAGCCGAATCCACCCCACCACGAGACGGAGCCCAGCGCGAGTACGCGATATCAATCTTCGCCATGTGAACCGACTTCAAAGCAGAAGAGAGCACCAAAGAAGAAACCCGAGCCTCCTGCCAAAAAGAAGTTAGCTTACGAGATGATTGAGGAGGAAAACAAAGGGGTCGTGGATGCCCAAGTGAAGGCCCATTTTGCACCGAAACCGACCCCGCCGCCGAAGGAGAAAATACCTGAGAAAGTTGTACAACACTTTGTGGATCTTGCTAAACCGGCTGTGGAGAAAAGGCGATCAGACTATGAACGCTCTATTAGCAAGTCATATTATCAACAAAAAAATCAGCAGTCGAGCCTTACAGGTAGTAATAAAAGCGGGAAAACTGTTCCCCGGCTCGGAGAACAGGCAGTGCAATCGATCCCCCCGCTCAAGGTGAGTACCGATAAGGCGGTAACCGACGCTGATAGAGAGATGGGTATCACTGTTGAACAACTCCTAGGCATCGAGGAAGTCCCCACGATGGATCCAAAGGAACTAGCATGGAAATATGTCCCCGGGAACCATCTGGTCAGGCCTGACGAGGAGAAGCTTCTATCAACGCAAATGCGAAGATTGCATGACTGGTACCTGAGAGAAATAAAGGCCGGGCGAGAGAGCCTCATGGTGAAAGTCAAGCCAGAGCATTACTTCCATGGAAAAGATGTGTGGATTGAATTTCCAGAAATTTTTTAGTTCTTCAATCAAGACGCACTCGACAAATCTCTCGTCAGTTGCTATTGTCTGTAAGTGATTTCTTTCTGTAATTTAAGTCTCTAGCTCAGCTCGTTCATTGCCTGTAATTATCCTCACTATATTCTTTTGTGTGGTATTATGCAGAATGAAGATTTTTGAATTGAAAAGAGATAGAGTCTATGGCATTGGGTTCATTGACCCAAATACCGTTAATGAAAATGTGTTAAATAACCACAAACAAGACACAGAGAATAGCTTGCTAATGTTTTTGAAGGAACTAAATACCAGACCAGAAATACTTTTTCCTTAAAACTTCAGGTGAGTGTTACAGTCTTGTACTACAAATTCTATTTTTGCTTACTCGATGTTAAGTGTAGTTGATGAGTTATGCATGCCCGCTTATACAAACGTGTGCGCAGATTCCACTGGATCTTGCTAATCATTAAAGTTGACGAGGGAACTGTTGAAGTACTGGACTCACTAGGTAAAGACTCTGAAGAATACATCAGCCTGGTTTTGATGCTCGACAGGTAATTTCAATCATTATCGCACTATGTCGGTCTCTTTAGTTCATTTCCTGATATCAAGTAATTAATAACTCCTTTATTCATTTTCTTTGCCGGGCAGGGTTTGGAAAAAGTTCATCAAAGAGGTTGTCGGTGAATGGAAACCACAGCTGAAATGGCGACGGTCCAAGGTAATTAAGTAGTACTAGCTACGTCCGCGCATCTCTTTAATTCAAGTTTCAATACCATTATCATGCTTGATTATTATCTGATTGAATTCTATTCTCTTTATGTGCATACGACGTTTGCAAGAACATTCGCTTTATGACCGAAAGGAGCGGAGATGCAAGACATCTTTGGGTACGTAAACACTATTCACAATTTTTTTTATCATGATCTAATATATATACACACAACTAATATATTCATATTGATCTCCTTCTTTAAAGATGGTGGAGATGCGGGATAGGCTCCTACCAAAGGACCGCATACGAGCACTTCAAGAGGAAATGGCGGGATTTTTGCTTCAGCAGGTCATATCTCCCGACGGAGAATACCATTTCACCTAATGCCTGCATGTAATGATCTGCAAATTGTAGGAGAAATTGTATATACCAAATTGTATATATATATATATATATATATATATATATATATATATATATATGTGTGTGTGTGTGTATGCATGGTCGTACGAGAAATTCTATGATATATGATTGCTTCTACGAGAAATTCTATTATATATGCATAACGTGTACAGTATGTAGTAGCGTAAAATATGTTTGAAATGAAAAAGAATTAAATGGAAAACACAAAATGAAAAGGAAAAATAAACAATAAACCCTAAACCCCTAAACCCCTAAACCTTTATTCCCGGTTGGTGTCACCAACCGGGACTAAAGGTGGCAGGGATTTAGTCCCGGTTGGTGTCACCAACCGGGACTAAAGGTCCCCAGCCCCCGGCGCGCGCTGCCGGCCACGTGGCAGGGATTTAGTCCCGGGTCGTGGCCAACCGGGACTAAAGGGCCTTTAGTCCCGATTTATTAGTCCCGGTTGGTGAACCGGGACTAAAGGCCCTTCCCAACCGGGACTAAAGGTCGTTTCTCCACTAGTGTTCTCAAATGAGTAGATACACAAATCGCCAACACCATTGTAACATGTAAGACAAATTTAACCATGAAAAACAAATAAAGAATCATGCTAATGATTTGATTTGTAGCATGTAGTTTATTTTATAAATTTGGTTATCTAATCATACACTACAAACCACTATTAAGATATTTGTGAGACCATACGATTAGATATCTCCATCGAGATATTTAATGATATTGCAAAATACATGAAAGCGCACACGCACACGCACACACACACATATACATACATGTACACTATACAACTTACCGTGTATCAATAAATGAATACAAAGTTATGAGTTTTTTTCATATATATTCTTTTATTGAAATAGCGGGCATTCTACTTTGATCGTCATCAAATTTCATAAATCTAACACGATGCAACTGAATGTTGAATGATATAAATTACATACACATATAATTTATTATGTTGTTAACTATATACGTAACAGAAAAATACACTCGTTAAAATTCTAGTATGAAAAAGTGAGTTATAAAAAATATAGAACTTTTGTATTTAATATACCTTTTGAACTCGACCGGGTTTAAAATTTGAGAATAAAGCGGACGCTAGGGTTTGGCTGCCGCCCAGGTCGGCCTAGCGGGAGTGACGCAGGGGCCGATGCAGTTTGTTGTTTTTATGTGAGTAGTGTTTTATTGTTTGGATGACTCTTCTACTATCACTATTCTTAGGTCAAACATGCAGAAAACCATTTGCAGAAGCCGGCGTAGGCACAACGAACGATGGAGACACATGGGTCCATAGTTGGCAAGTAGTGGTACTGGGCTGCGCCAATCAACGAGCGGTTGAGCCGCTAACCCCAAAAAATATACAAAGCGAAAAAGATACGACAACTTACTTTGTCAAGAGAGCACTGCTGCCCATACTGTGACTATGCCGTTCATGAGCCCGCCGCTGATAATCCAAACTGCGGGGAATTGTTATAACACTTTTCAATATAATTTGGAAGTATTAAATGTCGAGCCCCCGTAGGAGTGGGTTCTAGGTTTTTTATTCTTCAATTTTTTGATACTCTATAGGGACATGCTAAAGATAATTATTGACACTTTATTTTTATAACACAATCGAGATAAAATAGAATAATTATTTTTTTGAAAAACTTACATGATAAAAGATTCACATAATCTCTATCGACATGAAAAAATTTCAAAGTCAACCCACACATCTTCAAGCTCACCTTTTCTATTTTGAAAAAGTTTTTAATTCCCCTTTATTCATTTATTTTTGAAAATGTAGATGACGAAAACAGAAGCAAACAACTCTCTAAAACTTCTGGGTTGTCTCTTAGTGATACGTCTTTCACGTATCTATAATTTTTGAAGTATGCATTCTATATTCACATTATTTATATATGGTTTAGGCACATTTTTATATCATTTTTATTGGACTAACATATTAATTCAGTGTCAAGGCCGGTTATTATTTTTGTGTTTTTATATATTGCAGAAAAAGATATTTATGGAGTAAAAATCAAATAAAAATATGTCAACAAGTTCCGTCGCCTGGAGGTCACAATGGGCCCCACATGAGGGGGCCCTAGGGCCTTCACGCGGGCTTTCCACACGACCAAGGTCCAGACCACACCATCTAGCTGCGTGCTCACCTGTAACATTGGTTCGAGGCGCCCGTTGGCTGCAAACTTGCTCTGGAAGTGTCCCAACCACCTTTTTTAGATTTTTTGGAGTTACGGATCTCCAGTGGTCGATAAAACAGTGACGGGACTCAGACAGCAACATCCAAAAAAATATTGCCCGGGGAGAGATCCAATCTCAGGGATCTCACCTCCAGGGGCCATGGACACCAAGAATCAGAGGGGTAATGGTTAATTAAATATCATGACGCAAACAAGGACAAATCATACAAGCCTTCATGAACATAATTGTACCCTCTACAGGAGACCAAGTGGCTCTCATTTCTAGGGTGGCAACACGTGTTGACATTCTTTCCCTTTCCCTTCTTGAGCTTCAAATCCTCAATCCACCGTTTTCTTCTCCGTTGACACCTTTTTCTCTGCATCACCCCGCTTGCACCTCTTGGCATCTATTTGAAGGAAATATGCCCTAGAGGCAATAGTAAAATGTTATTATTTATTTCTATGTTCATAATTAAGTTTATAGTTTTGTGCTATAATTGTGACGGTCCTTGAATATGAGATTCAGAGGAGAACCCATTTGCACATGTGGAAATATAAACACCAAGAAGTTACTTAGTCTCGCGTCTAAGATTAGCTCATGTGTTGCATGATTATCCTGTTTTCCTGATCATAAGGCATTGTTAAAGTAACAAGGATGCGAGTAACAACAAGAGCACATTGCTGGCTGAACAATGGTGTTGGACAGACCCAACCAAATGATATACTTTGAGATCACATCATCATAATGTTATAAGTATAATCATACAAGTGTTAATGTATACTCACTTCCTTAGACCATTAGAGTATCGAGTACCTTCATGTTGTATGGTGTACTTTGGGGTTCGTCAAATGTTACCCTAACATGGTGATTATAACGGCAGCTTTTAGGTACATCAAAAAAGTGTGTCAAGGGACTTGATAGCTCAAGATTGGAATTTTCTCCTCCGACGATGGAGATATATTTTTTGGGACCACTCGGTATTTCGGTATCCATTATAGTCTGGCCAGAAACATCGTGATATGATCACGGGGATACCGGAATACGAAAATGAGAAAAGAGAACAAAATCGATAATGAGGATACCTTGGTGTTGTGATCAACTTGTTGCTTCACAAGGATACCAATAAAAGTCTCACCTTGGGTTTTGTCAAGTATTGCGAAGCAAAGGGTATGGTGTACAGAAATAAAAGGTTTGCTAGATAATTATTGGTGTGCGTGTAGGAGTCAATATAAATGCCCAAATCACGCTATTGATTATTGATCGGAAGGAGTTTCGGGTCATGTCTACACATTACTGAACCTGCGGGGTCACACACTTAATGGTCATGGGTTTGTTGAGTACTAGAAGTGTTAGGACCATGAGAGAAATACAACGGAAAAGTTTGAGAAAGATCAAAAATGTTTTGAAGAGAAAACCGTAAGAATTTTGGAGAAAACCGGAAAAGTTCCAAAGTGTCCTGGATGTCATCAGAAGGTCTGGAAATGTTCCGGAATATTCTGGGAGACGCTAGAGGGCTGCTCCCTTGGCTAGGCCAAATGGGGCAGCCACTTGGGCCCGAAGCCCATGTAGGGTCCAGCTCCCCCACTTGGGCAGCAACTAAATTAACCAGCTACTTACCAAATGAATGGACGTTTACACAAGCTAATTCTTAAGAGAGCCTCCGAATCAAGATCGAAGTCATCCTTGTTGTTTGATTCTTCGGAGAGACAGCTTCTTCCTGATCACCAAGCAGTTGAATTTCATCTGGCTTGCAGCATTGACCATTCCCGGACTACAGCTTCCTCCACAAGCAGATCATGTGTTGCGGCAACTGGTAATGTGCAGTGTAGTAGCCGTCAAAGCAACCGGACTGGTAGAACTTGAGGTTACATGAATATTCCACCGGCCGACGAGTCCTGCTGAACTTCTGAACCCACATGCCCATGCTCTCATATCCCCAGGCTTGCTCTTTACCCTCACCACTTAGATCAAAATGCTCTTATGGCAAAGCTTATGTTGGATTTTGCTAGTAGGCTTTTGGCCCAAAGCCCAACTAAAATCTGAAATTCTCATGACACATTCATGCATGGCTGTGTGTGGTGTGAGTGAGACTAATGTGTAGTCCCATGCTGCTAGGTGAGTGGGAGTTGCACCACTTTATAATGTGAGCTCTTCTAGCACTAGTATGAGCATGAGAAGAGGAGACCTACACGCGCGCTCCTCCTCCTCGCTCGCCTCGCCACGCCACGCACCGCGAGAAGGGACAGAAGGCCTCCGGAACCCCGCCTCTCGTGATCCTGTACGGGAGAGGGGCGGTCAGGTTTTTGGGGAGCGCACTCGCACGACTGCTGGTAGCGATGACTTCGCCAACGACGACTTCTTCCCCGATCTTGGCAACCTCTTCATTAACGACATGGCCGACAACATCAATGCCAAAGGTTCTACTCCCGCCGCACCGTATGTGATCTTGTCCTCTTTGTTTGAGATCGTGCTAGAATTTCTATTCCTAGTCTGTGGCTTAGATACGATCTGTTCTTCTACTGTACTAATCCGCATGATTAGTTTAATCTGTGTTATAGCCGTCATGATTTATTTACTATTTGTTCGGATTAAATCTCATAGTAATTTGCTCATATATTCAACAATCCAAAAACCTGATTATAGGCAATTTACTCCAAGTGGTTTTGCTGCGCATTTGAAGCTGCCTACCTTCAAGGGGGTGCAATATAAGAGGTGGCGCACGAGAGCAGTTTACTGATTTCAAACCATGTACTGCTATGACGCCACTAAGGGCAAACCTAAGGGCGATCTTAATCCTGCACAGCAGGAAGCTTTTGAGAAGATCGATACCCTCTTTAAGGGCGCCCTTTTGAGTGTTCTTGACAATTTCATTGTGGATTCGTATATGTCATTTGATAGTGGCAAGGACATGTGGGCTGCGCTCGAGGCCAAGTTTGGGGCCTCGGACGCTGGCAGCGAGTTGTATGTCGTGGAATAATTCTATGAGTACAAGATGACTGATGAGCGCTCTGTTGTTCAGCAGGCTCATGAGATACAGTCGCTTGCAAAGGAACTTGAATACTTCAAGTGTGTGCTGCCGGACAAATTCGTTGCCGGAGGCATCATTGCCAAGCTTCCACCTTCGTGGAACAATTTTGCTACTTCTCTGAAACACAAGAGACATGATTTTTCCGTTTCGGATCTCATTAGCACTCTTGATGTTGAAGAGAAGGCAAGAGCAAAAGACACACGTGCTTGAGTTGCCGAGGGAGCTTCCAGTGCCCACATGGTACAGAAGAAGAACTCCTAGCCCAACAAGTTCAAAAATAACAAGAACAAATCTCAGGGCAAAGGCAAGTTTGATGCAAAGAACAAGCCATCACATTCTACCAACTTCAAGAAGAATTCTCATAAGAAGGGGAAGGGACTATGCCATGTTTGCGGTGATCCTAATCACTGGGCTCCGAGATGTCCTAACCGCTTTGAGGAGCGCAAACTTGAGAAGAGCGGCAAGTCCGCTAATGTTGTCATCGGTGATACTGATATGAAGGAATCTGGGTATGGTATTTTTCCTACCATCCTTTCAGTATGTCATTCTCCTGATTGGTTAATTGACACCGGTGCCAATGTACATGTTTGTGCTGATGCCTCCATGTTTTCTTCTTATTAGGTCACAGGGACTTCTCCCGTGCTGATGGGGAACGGGTCACATGCCATTGTTCGAGGTGTTGGTACGGTCGATCTGAAGTTTACTTTGGGGAAGATCGTGCGCCTGAAGAACGTTCATCATGTGCCCTCCATCAATAAAAATCTCGTCAGTGGTTCCCGTTTATGTCGAGATGGTTTTAAGTTGGTTTTCGAGTCCAATAAAGTTGTAATTTCGAAGTATGGACAATTTGTTGGAAAAGGCTATGAGTGCGGAGGCTTGTTCCGCCTGTCTTTGTCAGATATTTGCACTAAAGTTATTAATCATGTTTGCCACGATAATGAGTCTAATATTTGGCATTCACGACTTTGTCATATTAACTTTGGTTGCATGACGCGACTAGCCAATATGAGTTTAATTCCGAAATTCACTACTGTCAAGGGCTCTAAGTGCCAAGTGTGTGTGCAAGCTAAGCAACCTCGCAAGTTGTAACACCCCCCAAGTATTAAGCTACAGTAACCCATCATGATTATTTTAAGTCACTTTGCTTTGCAGTGCTTGATCATATTGGATTCATATCTCATTACAAATTTCACCACTGAAATCAATTCAAATTGCAAGTGAAATTTAAAGTTGCACAAATATGGTTACAAAATAGTTCATAATTTAGCAAATATTCCATAACAATTATTTGTTAAGGAAAACAACATCACTTATTTGCTTAATTGGGCTCTAGCAATTAAAACAGTGCCAAATCAGCATATCTAGATGCTTTTCCATTTATGCAAAATTCCAACAATTTCAAATACCTCCCAAACTTTTTGTGGCAGTGCCAAATATTACAAAGTATTTATGTGGCCTAGTCCTACATTTTTCAAAAGTGATTTGGCAGCTCAAAATATTGCAAAACAGTTTCTGTAAATGAAAAACAGAAAACAGAAAAGGGGAAAAGAGAAAAACCCTCTGTACACTGGGCCTAAGTGCACAGTGCACCGGCCCAGCCCATCTCTCTCTCCTTCAACCTCCCGCCTCTCTCCCCTCGCGTGTCAACGCGCGCGCACACCGCGCCCGGCCCCCCTCTCGCCTGCTCGACACCGAGGCACTACAGGGCATCGTGGAGAGGATAAGGGGTCGCCCTCGAGCCCATGGCTAACCCTAGCCCCACATCCCCTCTCTCCCTCGCTTCCCCCACCTCGCCCGACGCTGCCATGGCTGCTTCCCCATAGAACTCACGGCCACCATCGCCCCCGGCGCCTAGGAGGCTGTCCAGGCGCACCCTCGTCCTCGGCTACGTCGACGACGAGCACCCGTTCGAGCGCTACGCCTCTGCAACGCCCGGATCCCCTCGTCTTCAACCTCGGATCGCCGCCGCCCATTGGCCGTCGTCGAGCCTCCCCCGAGCCCACTTAGCACCCCTGCAGGCTCTCAGTGAGCCCTCCTTCCCAATCCCTCTCTCCTTGCGCTCGTGCATGCCCTCTAGCTGCTCGCCGCCGCTGCTCGCCGTCGCGGCCACCGCATGCGCCGTCCGCGTCCGAGCTTTGCGTCATGCTCCTGGGCTTCCCAGGAACCCTACCCCCCCCCCTCGCTGGCCTTCCCGTGCCCTCTATCGACGTACCCGAGCACGCCCGAGACCGCCGGCGCCTTCGCTCATCGCCGGCACCAGCTCCGGTTGCCCCAACTGCTGCCACTGCCCTATATCGACGCGGTTCACTCTCCGCGTTCGAACGCGCCGTCGCGTGCGTCAAATGGACCCCCTTAGGCGAATCCCGATCGCCTCCCTTGCCCTCCGCCGCGTTTTGACGTCGCCGGCGGCTAGACGCCGGTGGTCCGACGTGGCCAGCGTTAGCCAGGGGCTAACTACGCTCTGTGCCGCTGACTGCTAGGCCCCGCGCGTTAATTAGTTAGTAGTTAACTAAACTACCTATTTAACTAATCTAATCAGTCGCTGACAGAAGGGCCCCATCTCTAAGTTAACCCCGTTAATTAATTTAAACGTTGATTAACTCCCTGTGTCACTGACATGTGGGGCCCTGGCACTGTTTTAACGCATAAGGTTGACCCAGTTAGCCTGCTGACTTAGCAGGGGCCCCACCAGCCTCTGCTGACTGGACAGTTGACCCAGTCAACTGGGTCCACTGTCAGCCCCTGTGGCTTTTGGCTGGGTACACTTTCAGGTGTACTTAGCATTTTAGCCCTCTGTTTTCGAATTTAATTTAATTCCAGGAATTTTCAGAATATTGTTTAAACTTCAAAAAATCATATAAAATAAACCGTAACTCAGATGAAAATGTTTTATATATGAAAAACGTTCAGAAAAATGAGACATGTAACTCGCGGGTGCCCTACATGTAGATGTCACATGCCTCTAACACTACAAACATGGAACCTTCCCCTCCGGATCGTCTGTCCGATAATTGCCTAAAGCCGGGAAAATATCCCGCTCCGTCTATAACGTGTAGCACTGCGTTAGGTCACCCCTAGCACAGCATACTACCATGTCATGCTTTGTGTTGCTTTTGTTTGCTTTGTATTTATTGTTTCTTCACTCTTCTCTCCGGTAGACTCCGAGACTGACGCTGCCCCCGAGTACGACTATGTCGTTGACGATCCGTCCTTCTTAGCAGAGCTTCCAGGAAAGCAAAACCCCCTTGATCATTCCTATATCGCCCATTCTTTCTCTCCCATGCTTGCATTAGATTTTGCTACTGTTATTCGATAGCTCCTATTCTGATGCATAGCCTAATTTTGTAACCTGCTGTTGATACTTTACCTGTTATCCTATATGCTTAGTATAGGCTGGTTAGTGATCCATCAGTGGCCCCGCACCCTTGTCCATGTTGCCATGCTTTGCTTCCGGATGCTCGATCAGTGTGGTCGACGTGCAGAGACCGACACATCACCGCACACCCCCTTAGTTGTACGACTCTGCAGAGCTACTATCGAGTGCCGATGGTGATACCTCCTACCTCACTCCTGATGATATCTCTGTAGCGTAGCTAGTCGGTTGTGGGTTACCGAGGGTGATTCCTCTTTCACCACCTCCGATGATGCCTCTGTCGTGCAGCCCCTCAAGTGTGAACCCATCGAGGGTGATTCCTCCAAGTTCACCTTGAGGGTTACATCGAGTGGGAATCCATCGAGGGTGATTCCTTGGATTTCCCCCTTGATGTTACAGACACACTGTTACCTTACACTATTGCCCCTTTTAACTGTTACTGCGGGACTGAAGGGACAGGCAGTACCACCCCTGTAGAGGTGGACCTGAGTTCCCGACAGTCTCTGGATAAGTCGGGTTGACCAGGAGGGTACCTGCGAGATAATTACGCGGCACGGCCGGGCAAGCAGAGACCGCCCTAGAGAGGGATGGGCCTGGCCCTTGCCGTAAGTCCGCTAGACGGGGCGATAGGATCACTGATCGTCTTCACGAGCTCCCAATACACTAACGGTTTGGATATATGATCTGAGTAGGCATCTGGCCTTTTGGCACTAACCACCACGCGGGATAAGTTATGGGCACTCGGCGTCGTATGATTCTCCCGAAAGCTCTGTCAGACGTCCAGTTCAGCATTGTGGCCGGGCCGGATCGCGCCATCCAGGCAGAGGTGGCGCTGGTATCCCCCTACGCACAACGACCCGGAGTGCAAAGGGCGATGGGCCCAAGACCCCTGAGCGCTTAGGATGTAGACCGGCGGGGACCTCTCTGCGGAGCCTAGATAGGACTATGTCGTGTCGATCAGCCGAGGCCGGGCATGACCAGGAAAAGTGTGTCCGGCCAGAGTTAATCGAGCGTGTTGGGTAAGTTGGTGCACCTCTGCAGGGAAGTTATCTATTCGAATAGCCGTGTCCACGGTAATGGACGCTCGGAGTTGTATCCCGATCTACTACAACTAGAACTGGATACTGGTGTTACTAAACTGATATGATGGCTCCGGGATCGCTTTCTCGCAGGGAGTCGAGGAAGGATCTCTGGGTGTTGCTAATATATACTTGTTACTATATTATATGTTACTCTACTCTCTTCTGTTGCTGCAAGACGCTGGAAGATGCTAGTCTTCGATAGGCTAGGCCTTCCCCTCTATTCTGTCATTTCTGCAGTATAGTCCACAGATACAACCCCTTCCCTTTGATACCGATGCATACTTAGTATAGATCTGATGTAAGTCTTGCGAGTACTTTGGATGAGTACTCATGGTTGCTTTGCTACCTTTTTCCCCTCTACGCGGTTGCTGCGATCAGATGACGGAGTCGCGGAGACAGCTGACCCCGTCGACGACTACTACTACCCCGACGGAGCCTACTACTACGTGGAGACCGACAACCAGGACTAGTTTAGGAGGCTCCCAGGCAGGAGGCCTGCGCCTTTTCGATCTAGCTGTCGTTGTTTTGCTCAGCCTTCTTAAGGCAAACTTGTTTAGTTATGTCTGTACTCAGATACTAATGCTTTCACTGACTCTTGTGTACTCGAGCTTATGTATTCGAGCCCTCGAGGCCCCTAGCTTGTAATATAAAGCTTGTATTATTTTATTTGTGTCTAGAGTTGTGTTGTGATATCTTCCCGTGAGTCTATGATCTTGATCGTGTGCATTTGCGTGTATGATTAGTGCACGATTGAGTCGGGGGCGTCACACAAGTCCCATAAGATTGCAGAGGCAAGAGACTTGGCGCCACTAGAGCTTATACATCCTGATCTTTGTGAGATGAATGTCGTGTTGACAAAAGGTGAAAAGAAATACTTCATGACATTGATTGATGACTCCACTAGATATTGTTATGTGTATCTTCTGAAATCAAAAGATGAGGCTTTAAATTTCTTCAAAAACTATAAAGCTGAAGCAGAGAACCAACTTGATCGAAAAATTAAACGGCTTAGGTCTGATCATGGTGGAGAGTATTTTTCCAATGATTTTGATTTGTTTTGTGTGGAACATGGTATAATCCATGAGAGGACGCCTCCCTACTCACCTCAGTCAAATGGGGTGGCCGAAAGAAAGAACCGAACTCTAACTGATTTGGTTAACGCCATGTTAGACACATTGGGTCTGTCCAAGGCATGGTGGGGGGAGGCGCTAATGACTGCATGTCATGTCCTAAACCGAGTTCCCACAAAGCATAAGACCATGACTTCTTTTGAGGAATGGGAAAGGAAAAGGTTGAAACTCTCTTATCTACGTACTTGGGGTTGTTTGGCGAAAGTCAATATACCAATTCCCAAGAAGCGCAAGCTTGGACCAAAAACTGTAGATTGTGTTCTTCTGGGCTATGTTTTTCATAGCATTGGCTATAGATTTTTGATAATAAAATCTGAGGTATCCGACATGCATGTTGGTACAATTATGGAGTCGAATGATGCAACTTTCTTTGAGGACATATTTCCAATGAAGGATATGTCGAGTTCATCAAATCAGGAGATACCTACTCTATCTAGTCAGGAATTAGCTGTAATTCCTGAACCCACCATTGCGGTGGAACACGTTGATAATCCTGTGGAGGTTGACAATGAAACTCCTGTAAGGAGTAAGAGACAGAGGACTGTAAAGTCCTTTGGTGATGATTTCATTGTGTACCTCGTGGATGACACACCCAGGACTATTTCAAAAGCCTATGCATCACCTGATGCTGACTACTGGAAGGAAGCTGACCGTAGCGAGATGGATTCCATCTTAGCTAATGGAACCTGGGAAATCATTGATCGTCCTTATGGGTGCAAACCTGTAGGATGTAAGTGGGTGTTCAAGAAAAATCTTAGACCTGATGGTACGATTGAAAAGTATAAGGCACGGCTTGTGGCCAAGGCTTATACCCAGAAAGAAGGAGAAGACTTCTTTGATACTTACTCACCTGTGGCTAGACTGACCACTATTCAGGTGCTACTATCACTGGCTGCCTCACACGGTCTTCTCGTTCATCAAATGGACGTTAAGACGGCTTTCCTCAATGCAGAGTTGAAGGAGGAAATTTACATGGATCAACCAGATGGTTTTATAGTACCTGGTCAGGAAGGAAAGGTGTGCAAATTATTGAAGTCTTTATATGGCCTTAGACAAGCTCCTATGCAATGGCATGAGAAGTTCGAAAGAACATTAACTGCTGCAGGCTTCGCTGTAAATGAAGCTGACAAGTGTGTGTACTATCGCTATGGTGGGGGCGAAGGAGTTATTCTTTGTCTGTATGTCGATGACATATTGATCTTTGGAACCAAAATTGATTTAATCAAGGAGGTTAAGGATTTTCTATCTCGTTGTTTTGAGATGAAGGATCTAGGAATAGCTGATGTTATTCTAAACTCAAGCTGTTGAGAAATGAGAATGGTGGGATTACACTGCTTCAATCTCACTATGTGGAAAAGGTCTTGAGTCGTTTTGGGTATAGCGACTGCAAGCCCTCTCCAACTCCATATGATGCTGGTGTGTTGCTTCGAAAGAATCGACAGATTGCTAGAGATCAACTGAGGTATTCTCGGATTATTGGCTCGCTTATGTATTTGGCGAGTGCCACGAGGCCTGACATCTCGTTTGCTGTGAGCAAACTGAGTCGGTTTGTATCAAAACCAGGAGATGATCATTGGCATGCGCTTGAGAGAGTTATGCGCTATTTGAAAGGCACTGCGAGCTATGGGATTCACTACACCGGGTACCCGAGGGTACTGGAGGGTTATAGTGACTCAAACTGGATATCTGATGCTGATGAGATTAAGGCCACGAGTGGTTATGTTTTTACACTTGGTGGTGGCGCTGTTTCCTGGAAGTCTTGCAAGCAGACCATCTTAACGAGGTCAACTATGAAAGTAGAACTCACAGCATTAGACACTGCCACGGTTGAAGCAGAGTGGCTTCGTGAGCTCTTGATGGACTTACTTATGGTTGAAAAACCAATACCCCCTATCCTGATGAACTGTGATAATCAAACTGTGATCATCAAGATAAACATTTCTAAGGATAATATGAAGTCCTCAAGGCATGTGAAGAGGAGATTAAAATCTGTCAGAAAATTGAAGAACTCCGGAGTTTTTACGTTGGATTATATCCAAACGTCTAGAAATTTGGCAGACCCTTCACAAAGGGTTTATCACGAAATGTGATAGATAATGCATCGATGGAGATGGGTTTGAGACCCACCGTATGAGTTGTCCACAGTGGTAACCTACTCTATGTGATTGGAGATCCCGTGAAGTAGAAGTGGGAGACAAGCTGTTGGTCAGCTGGGAGGAGAGTATCCCTATATTAATTATCCCACTCCGTGATGTTGCAATACTCTCCTGATCTGCATGACAGGTTGATAATTATATTAATGTGTTTCAAGTGGCTTATTTGTGTAAGCAGAGATGTTGCCTTGTAGAGCATCTTCTGAGGAATGCACCTATATGAATTTGACTATTAAACGTCGCAGTCTGTGAAAATTGGGTGTTCTCTAATAAATTCAACAGCTTATGCATGATGGGGTCAATGGAGTATTTTCGAACATGTCCTCAGATGGTTTTGTTTCCATTACAATATACGCAAAGATGTTACCTCGAATCAAGAATTATTTTTCACTACGAAGAATGAAAGTTTATGGAGTAGAAAAGTTGTTCACACAGCATGGGGATAATGTTTTATCGGTAAGGGAAAATGTGCCCTCAAACAGAAATTTATTTTGATTAAATGAGAAAAAACAATGTTTTCATCTCACGATAAAATAAGTATATCAGTAAATTTCAAAAAAAAATGCTTCCACCACCACAAAGATGCATGTTACATGGCCCGAAAATAAATCAGGTGTGAAAGCAAACACACACCTGCTCATCTAAGTTCCACACTCTAGCTCTCGAGACGTGGATATAATGTTTTATCGGCAAGAGAGAATGTACCATCACAGGGGAAACTGTTTTGACTAAATGAAAGGAAAAAAAGATGTTTCCACCTCATAAGGAAAAATGTGTGTATCGCAAGAGAAAAAAGAATAATGCTAGACATACAGTACGGTGTTTTTACAAAATGATTAGGAATGGATGGTTGGGATTAAATTCATGGAGACAGGCCCACCAATGAAATTCAGGGGAGGGGGCAATTAGAGGAGCAACACATGCCTTCGTCCACACCTTCCGTAAGGCAAGGCCCGTAACTCTAGGATTATTGGGGAAAAAATGCTTCCACCAAAAAAATGCATTTTGCATGGCTTGGAAATAAATCATGGGTGAATGCAAGATTTTTTTTTTGGGATCAATGGCCAATCCGCTTTCGAGATCGCTCCCCTGGTCTTCGATCTGGTGCCCCCCCGCCGCCACAAGTACCGCTCTGTTCAGGAGGGCCTCCACCTACGATCTTAGGTCCAAGACATAGCACCGCTCTTGATCACGACAACCCTCTCCTCTGTCGACGTCCCCTTTCCTCGAGTGGTGGGCCGACTCCTTCCTCCAGATGCTGATTTCGATGTGCAAGTGATTCACCCCCATTGTCTCCCTCACTGCATGGTGGCTTTGGAAACACCAGAACGGCTGCACCATTGACGCCCATCGACACTACATCACCCGCGTCACTAAAACCATCAGCGATGAGGTGCGGCTCTGGTCTCAGGCCGGGCCTCTGGATTACTTAACATTTTTTTTCTTTGGTGCTGAACATCCTCCTTCATGTAATGCTCAGGTTTTGCACATCGCACCGCCACGCGTGTTTGCGACCCGTGCCTAACCTTACCTATATCAACTCTTTGTACCTATCAATAAAAAAATATGCAAGCTTTGCGAAGTTGCAAAAAAAATACAAGATTTTTAGTTGAAAACAACTCACAACTCACAAGATTTGATTTCTAAAAATGTTGCATGCAAGAAGCCATTCCAGCATTGGTTTTGCATGTTTATTTCGTATATTTGATACAAAAAATCATGTGTGAAGCCGCAAAAAAAATCATGTGTGTTACACAGATATTTTGCAAATCTGTGTTTTTAGGCAAAAATCGGTGTTTATCTATATTTCAATATATAAAAAGATATAAAGGGGCAGATTCAACAAATCTCGATCATCAAACTAGTCAATCCAATGACCCAGATTGCTCCAATGGTGAGTGCTCAACACATTTACCGTGCAGTTAATATCATACTAATAAATACTAATCGCATAATTAATAATACCCTACCTAATATCTACATGCAATTAATATACTGTCCAGATACCAATGTGCGCTGCATGTACGGATTTACTAGTTAACAATAAAAAACCTCTTGACAAAGAGGTGCAAAGAAGTATGGAAAATCTGGGGGGAACTCGGCCTGGAAAATGAGTGGGTGGCGCTGACACTATGCACAGACCAAAGGGAGTTCCTGTTCACACTGCTGAGATACGATGAGCCAAAGAAAATGTTGGTCATTGCATTATTGTGGAACTGGTGGTTAGCAAGGAACAAAGTTAACTCTGGAGAAAGGAAGTTGAATAGAGGAGAAGTGATGGTCAAGGTGAGGCGATCAGTGGCAGACTACGAGAATTTCTTTTTGAAGAAACCGAAAAGGACCGTCCAAAACTGCGTGTGGCAACGTCCTGAAGATCAATGTGGATGGATGTTTCAACCCAGGAGAGCGATCAGGTGGCTGGGGCTTTATCATACGAGATTCTGTAGGGGACGCGGTGGGAGCTGCTGCAGGGAAGTTGCACTATCTTCAGGATCCTTTGCAAGCAGAGGCTGAAGCATGGTGTGCAGCTATTCAGTTTGGAGAGGAGTGGGGAATGTCTCGGATCATTATTGAAACAGATGCTCAGGAATTGGTGCGGGCGTTGACATCCGAGGTTTATGATCTATCCTCAAATGGAGTTCTTTTTAGAGAGATTAAGGCTTTTGCTCCTTTAAATTTTAGAGAGATTAAGGGCCTGTTCGGAGTCCTTCCGCTCCACCACTTCACTCTCGGAGCAGGTGGAGAGCCCCTCCGTGATCGATTCCCCCTCCGGCGGAGTACCGAAGAAGGCCTCTAGATGGGATCTCTTGAGAATAGAAACTTGCGGTGGCGGAAAAACTATTTCGTGGACTCCCCTGAGGGTTTCTAATTTTTTGGTAATTTATAGTGGAGGAATTAGGTCAAACGGAGCTGTGTGGCCCCCACGAGGTACCAGGGCGCGCCTGCGCCCCCCCCCCCCCCCAGGCGCGCCCTGGTGCGTCGTGGGCACCCCCTGGGGCTTCTGGCCTCCTCCCGAAGCTTCTAGTGTTTATCTTGTCCAAAAAAAATCTCCAAAAAGTTTCGTGGCATTTGGACTTCGTTTGGTATTGATATTCTGTAAAACAAAAACAGGGCAGAAAACAGCAACTGACACTGTGCACTAGGTTAACAGGTTAGTCTCCAAAAATGATATATAATTGCTGTAAATGCGTATAAAAACATTCAAGATTGATAATATAACAGTATGGAACAATCAAAAATTATAAATACGTTGGAGACGTATCGAGTTGCAGTTCAAAACCATGGAGCGAGCAAATAGGTACTCCGCAAATTCTGGGGAGCTGGTGGATTACCGAACAGCTCCTAAGAGCATCTCCAACAGACGCGCGGTCGCGCGGTCGCGCGGCGCGCTAAAAAACATTTACAGCGCCGAAATAGCATTTTCGCGCGCGGGGGTGGGTTGCTTTAATAGACGCTGCAAATTTTAGCGCGCCGCTGTAGCGCAGGAGGCGCTGCAAAATCCAGCGCGCGCGATCAGCCGGCGCTGGGCACATATGAAACAACACACACCAATTTGACAATATGATGATCTCAAACATAAACAAATATGCAAAATAATGAGTTGGAGCAACATAGCATAGTTCAAATGCATGGCATAGTTCAAAATCACCTAAACCACAACCAAGTTCATGACAAATTAGTTCACACAAACGAATGAAACATCAACAATCATGCCTCATCTTCTTCCTCCCCCTCTTCATCCGTTTCTTCCTCCTCTTTTTCCTTGTCTTTCTCATTGAAAACTCGGACGGTGTTGGCACTATCTCCAAAGGCATCATGCGAAGGCGTGTGAGGTACACCGGAAGTCATGCGTCCACCCATGTCACCCGGAGATGCTCCCATGCCTCCCATGTCACCCGGAGGTGCTCCCATGCCTCCCATGAGAGACCCAAAACTCATGCCTCGCATGCCTCCCATGGTAGCTCCGAAGCCACTCATGCCTCCCGTAGGTGCTCCCATGCCACCCATGCCGCACATGGCGCCCATGGCTCCCATGCTTGTTTCCTAGCCTCCCATGATACCTTCCATGCCTCCCATGCCTCCCATGGTAGCTCTCATGCCTCCCATGCCTCCTATGGTAGCTCCCATGCCTCCCAAGCCTCTCATGGTAGCTCCCATGGTAGCTCCGAAGCCTCCCATGGCCGTCAACCTTTTTTGGACCAAGACTTCATCACGGGAAAGGTTGATGAACTCCTTTTGCCTAGCATCGAGGTTAGATGTGTCCATGAAGAACAAATACTTCTCCCATTCCAATAATCTAGCTCGCTCCTCCAAGGCCAATTTCTTCTCCTCCAATGCCACCCTCCTCTCCTCGGCCGCCAACCTCCTCTCCTCCGCCGCCGACTCTTGGCTCCTTGCCATCCTCCTATCCTCGTTTGCTTCCTTCCTTGCCTTCACAATAGCGTCCATAGCATTCTTTATCTCATCATCCACTCCCTTCTTCTTCTTCTTCTTCTTTTCTCTTGATTGTTTATCTCCATTTGGTCTTTTAGGCTTGGAGTAGGCAACCGAGTTTGGTGTTGGGCTCCTCTTGCCGCCATCACTTGATGCCTCCTCCTCCTCATCATCATTCAAATCAATAGTTCCCTTGCGTTTCTTGCTCCCCTCTTCGACATCATCACGGGGCTTCCATTTCTCTTCATCCTTCAACACTTCGTAGCAATGGGGCAACACAAATGCTCTCCCTTTCTTGACCTTGCCTTTCTTGGTCTTCTTCTCTTCTCCGCGAAACAAGTTTTGTGCAATATTGAGCTACAAACAAAAGAACAAGTTACTACTTGAAACACAAAAGATGAAGCATGAACATGGAATATAAAGAAATGGCACTTACCCTATCTCTATTATTAGTGCCACTTGGGTTCATCGTGTCAACCGACGTCAATGCCGCCGCCCACTTTTGACAATCTTTGTTGATCGTCAACCACCAGGAGCGAAGAGATCTATCGGTGCGCTCAATTCCACTCTTGTTGTGTGTATCAAAGTACTCCTTCATCCGAAACCAATATGTATCTCTAGATTGGTCCCCTCCAATGGTGGCATCCATAGACATGGTCAACCATGTGTTGCATAGCAAGACGTCTTCCTCAATGGTGTAGTTGCATGCCCTTCCTTTCGGTGCATCGACGATACCCTCACCATCCTCATTCAGTTCATACTCATGATCATCTTCATGCACTTCATTGGTTTGAGACTAATGAGAATTGTTTGAGCCAACACCCATAGTTGACATGTATGTGTCTGATGGAAATATGCCCTAGAGGCAATAATAAAGTTGTTATTATTTTATATTTCCTTGTTCATGATAAAAGGTTTATTATTCATGCTAGAATTGTATTGACCGGAAACTTAAATACATGTGTGAATACATAAACAAATACCGTGTCCCTAGTGAGCCTCTACTAGACTAGCTCGTTGATCAAAGATGGTTAAGGTTTTCTAACCATAGACATGAGTTGTCATTTGATAACGGGATCACATCATTAGGAGAATGATGTGATGGACAAGACCCATCTGTTAGCTTAGCATATGATCATTCTGTTTATTGCTACTGCTTTCTTGAATGTCAAATACATGTTCCTCCGACCATGAGATCATGCAACTCTCGGATACCGGAGGAATACCTTGTGTGCTATCAAATGTCACAATGTAACTGGGTGATCATAAAGATGCTCTACAGGTATCTCCGAAGGTGTCTGTTGAGTTGGCATGGATCGAGACTGGGATTTGTCAGTCCGTGTTTCGGAGAGGTATCTCTGGGCCCTCTCGGTAATGCACATCATAAGAAGCTTGCAAACAAAGTGACTAAGGAGTTAGTTACGGGATGATGTATTACGGAACGAGTAAAGAGACTTGCCGGTAACGAGATTGAACTAGGTATGGAGATACCGACGATCGAATCTTGGGCAAGTAACATACCGACGGACAAAGGGAATTACGTATGTTGTCATTGCGGTTTGACCGATAAGATCATCGTGGAATATGTAGGAACCAATATGAGCATCCAGGTTCCGCTATTGGTTATTGATCGGAGAGGCGTCTCAGTCATGTCTACATCATTCCCGAACCCGTAGGGTCCGCACGCTTAACGTTCGTTGACGATATAGTGTTATATGAGTTATGTGAATTGGTAACCGAATGTTGTTCGGAGTCCCGGATGAGATCCCGGACGTCACGAGGAGTCTCGGAATGGTCGAGAGGTAAAGATTTATATATGGGAAGTCATATTTTGGGTTCCGAAAAAAGGTGCAGTTTTTTCGGTATTGTACCGGGAAGCTTCCAGAAGGTTCCGGAGGATTCCGGAGGGGTCCGGAAGTCCACAAGTGGGTCCACCACGTCCCAAGGGCTGGCATGGGCTAAGGGGAGGCGCCCTGGCCTTATTGGGCCAGGCGTACCAAGTCCTCAAAAGCCCACGCAGCTAGGGAAGGAAAAAAAGGAGAGTCCTAGTAGGAATAGGATTGGACTTTGGAGTCCAATTCCACGTGTGTACTATTCACATGGTACTGTTCATGTGGTACTATTCACGTTGTACTGTTCATGTGGCACTATTCCTTCTACTCCAAGCCCCTACACATATATAAATAGAGGAGAGAGGGTGCCCCAAAGGAGACACAACATTGTCTTTGCCGTGTGCGGCGCCCCCCTCCATAGTTCCGTCCCTCGGTCATATTTTCGCAATGCTTGGGCGAAGCCCTGCAGAGATAGCATCACCATCACCGTCACCACGCCGTCGTGCTGCCGGAACTCATCCACTACCTCGCCGTCTTGCTGGATCAAGAAGTCAAGGACATCACCGAGCTGAACGTGTGCTGAACGCGGAGGTGCCGTACGTTCGGTACTCGGTCGGTTGGATCGTGAAGTTGTTCGACGACATCAACCGCGTTGTTCTAACGCTTCCGCTTACGGTCTATGAGGGTACGTAGACACACTCCCCCTCTCGTAGCTATGCATCTCTATGGATAGATCTTGCGTGTGCGTAGAATTTTTTTTGTTTTCCATGCAACGTTCCCCAACAGTGGCATCATGAGCCAAGTCTATGCGTAGATGATATGCACGAGTAGAACACAAAGAGTTGTGGGCGGTGATGTTCATACTGCTTACCACCAACGTCTTATTTTGATTCGGCGGCACTGTGGGATGAAGCGGCCCGGACCAACATTACATGTCCACGTACATGAGACCGGTTCCACCGATTGACGTGCAACCAGTTTTGCATAAAGGTGGCTGGCGGGTGTCTGTTTCTCCTACATTAGTTGAATCGAATTTGACTACGGCCGGTCCTTGAAGAAGGTTAAAACAGCAAACTTGATAATTCACCGTTGTGGTTGTTTTTCCGTAGGTAAGAACGATTCTTGCTAGAAGCCCGTAGCAGCCACGTAAAACTTGCAACAACAAAGTAGAGGACGTCTAACTTGTTTTTGTAGGGTATGCTGTGATGTGATATGGTCAAGACATGATGTGATATACGTTATTGTATGAGATGATCATGTTTTGTAATTTATCGGCAACCGGCAGGAGCCTTATGGTTGTCTCTTTATTGTATGAAATGCAAGCGCCATGTAATTGCTTTACTTTATCGCTATGCGTTAGCAATAGTTGTAGAAGCAATAGTTGGCGAGACGACCACGATGCAACGATAGAGATCAAGGTGTCGAGCCGGTGACGATGGAGATCATGACGATGGTTTGGAGATGGAGATCAAAAGCACAAGATGATGATGGCCATATCATGTCACATATTTTGATTGCATGTGATGTTTATCCTTTATGCATCTTATTTTGCTTAGAACGACGGTAGCATTATAAGATGATCCCTTCACTAAATTTCAAGATAAAAGTGTTCTCCCCGAGTATGCACCGTTGCTAAAGTTCGTCGTTTCGAAGCACCTCGTGATGATCGGGTGTGATAGATTCTACGTGCACATACAACGGGTGTAAGCCAGTTTTACACAAGCAGAATACTTGGGTTAAACTTGACGAGCCTAGCATGTACAGACATGGTCTCGGAACACTAGAGACCGAAAGGTCGAACATGAGTCATATAGTAGATATGATCAACATGGAGATGTTCACCATTGATGACTATCCCATCTCACGTGATGATCGGACATGGGCTAGTTGATTTGGATCATGTATCACTTAGTTAACTTGAGGGATGTTAATTTAAGTGGGAGTTCATTAGTAATTTGATTAATTGAACTTAATTTATCATGAACTTAGTCCTGATAGTCTTTGCAAATTATGTTGTAGATCAATAGCTCGCGTTGTAGCTCCCCTGTTTTTGATACGTTCCTAGAGAAAGCTTAGTTGAAAGATGATGGTAGCAATTACACGGACTGGGTCCGTAACTTGAGGATTATCCTCATTGCTGCACAGAAGAATTATGTCCTTGATGCACCGCTAGGTGACAGACCTGTTGCAGGAGCTGATGCAGACGTTATGAACGTTTGTCATACTCGATCTGATGACTACTTGATAGTTCAGTGTGCCATGCTCTATGGCTTAGAACCGGGACTGCAAAAGCGTTTTGAACGCCACGGAGCATATGAGATGTTCCAATAGCTGAAATTGATATTTCAAGCTAATGCCCGGGTTGAGAGATATGAAGTCTCCAACAAGTTCTTTAGCTGTAAGATGGAGGAGAACAGTTCTGTCAGTGAACACATACTCATAATGTCTGGGTACCACAACCACTTGACTCAGCTGGGAATTGATCTTCCGGTTGAGAGTGTTTTTGACAGAGTTCTTCAGTCACTGCCACCAAGCTATAAAGGCTTCGTGATGAACTATAATATGCAAGGGATGGAGAAGACAATTCCCGAGCTCTTCGTGATGCTGAAATCGGCGGAGGTAGAAATCAAGAAGGAGCATCAAGTGTTGATGGTTAACAAGACCACTAGTTTCAAGAAAAAGGGCAAGGGAAAGAAAGGGAACTTCAAGAAGAACGGCAAGCAAGTTGTCGCTCCCATGAAGAAGCCCAAAACTGGACCCAAGCCTGAGACTGAGTGGTTTGAGTGCAAAGGAAATGGTCACTGGAAGCGGTACTGCCCCAAATATTTGGCGGATAAGAAGGATTGCAAAGTGAACAAAGGTATATTTGATATACATGTTATTGATGTGTACCTCACTAGTGCTCGTAGCAGCGTCTGGGTATTTGATACTGGTTCAGTTACTAATATTAGTAACTTGAAGCAAGAGCTGCGGAGTAACAGAGACTAGCTGAGGGCGAGGTGACGATATGTGTTGGAAGTGTCTCCAAGATTGATATGATCAATATCGACACGCTTGTAGTACCTTCGGGATTAGTATTAAACCTAAATAATGGTTATTTGGTGCTTGCGTTGAGCATAAAACAATATATCTGGATATTATTTATTGCAAGACGGTTATTCATTTAAGTCAGAGAATAATGGCTATTCTGTTTATATGAATAATATCCCTCGTGATCATGCACCCTTGTGAATGGTTTATTCTTGTTGAATCTCGATCGTAGTGATACACATATTCATAATATTGATGCCAAAAGATGCAAAGTTGTTAATGATAGTGCAACATACTTGTGGCACTGCCGTTTAGGTCATATTGGTGTAAAGCGCATGAAGAAACTCCATGCGGATGGACTTTTGGAAATCTCTTGATTATGAATCATTTGATACTTGCGAACCATGCCTCATGGGCAAGATGACTAAAACTCCGTTCTCCGGAACAATGGAGCGAGCTACTGATTTGTTGGAAATAATACATACCGATGTATTCGGTCCGATGAATGTTGAAGCATGCGGCAGGTATCGTTATTTTCTAACCTTCATAGATGATTTGAGTAGATATGGGTATATCTACTTGATGAAACACAAGTCTGAAACATTTGAAAAGTTCAAAGAATTTCAGAGTGAAGTAGAGAATCATCGTAACAAGAAAATAAAGTTTCTACGATCTGATCGCGGAGGCGAATATTTGAGTTACGAGTTTGGCCTTCATTTAAGAAAATGTGGAATTGTTTCACAACTCACGCCACCTGGAACACCACAGCGTAATGGTGTGTCCGAACGTCGTAACCGTACTTTATTGGATATGGTGCGTTCTATGATGTCTCTTACCGATTTGCCACTATCGTTTTGGGGTTATGCATTAGAGACAGCTGCATTCACGTTAAATAGGGCACCGTCTAAATCCGTTGAGACGACACCGTATGAACTATGGTTTGGCAAGAAGCCTAAGCTGTCGTTTCTTAAAGTTTGGGGATGCGATGCTTATGTGAAAAAGCTTCAACCTGATAGCTCGAACCCAAAGCGGAGAAGTGCGTCTTCATAGGATACCCTAAAGAAACAATTGGGTACACCTTCTACCACAGATCCGAAGGCAAGGTCTTTGTTGCCAAGAATGGGTCCTTTCTAGAGAAGGAGTTTCTCTCGAAAGAAGTGAGTGGGAGGAAAGTAGAACTTGATGAGGTAATTGTACCTTCTCTCGAATTGGAAAGTAGCTCATCAGAGAAATCCGTTCCCTTGATGCCTACCCCAATAAGAGAGGAAGATAATGATAAAGATCATGAAACTTCAGATCAAGTTACTAATGAACTTCGTAGGTCGACCAGAGTACGTTCCGCACCAGAGTGGTACGGTAATCCTGTTCTGGAAGTTATGTTGTTAGACAACGGCAAACCTACGAACTATGAAGAAGCTATGATAAGCCCGGATTCCGACAAATGGCTTGAGGCCATGAAATCTGAGATAGGATCCATGTATGAGAACAAAGTGTGGACTTTGGTGGACTTTCCCGATGATCGGTAAGCCATTGAGAATAAATGGATTTTTAAGAGGAAGACGGATGCTGATGGTAATATCACTGTCTACAAAGCTCGACTTGTCGTGAAAGGTTTTCGACAAGTTCAAGGGGTTAACTACGATGAGACTTTCTCACCCGTAGCGATGCTTAAGTCTGTCCGAATCATGTTAGCAATTGCCGCATTTTATGATTATGAAATCTGGCAAATGGATGTCAAAACTGCATTCCTTAATGGTTTTCTCAAAGAAGAGTTGTATATGATGCAACCAGAAGGTTTTGTCGATCCTAAGGGTGCTAACAAAGTGTGCAAGCTCCATCGATCCATTTATGGACTGGTGCAAGCATCTCGGAGTTGGAATATACGCTTTGATGAGGTGATCAAAGCATATGGTTTTGTACAGACTTACGGTGAAGCCTGTATTTACAAGAAAGTGAGTGGGAGCTCTGTAGCATTTCTAATATTATATGTGGATGACATATTGTTGATTAGAAATGATATAGAATTTCTGGATGGCATAAAAGGATACTTGAATGAAAGACCTCGGTGAAGCTGCTTATATATTGGGCATCAAGATCTATAGAGATAGATCAAGACGCTTGATAAGACTTTCAATGAGTACATACCTTGACAAGATTTTGATGGAGTTCAAAATGGATCAGTCAAAGAAGGAGTTCTTGCCTGTATTGTAAGGTGTAAAGTTGAGTAAGACTCAAAGCTCGACCACGGCAGAAGATAGAGAGAGAATGAAAGTCATTCCCTATGCCTCAGCCATAGGTTCTATAATGTATGCCATGCTGTGTACCACACCTAATGTGTGCCTTGCCACGTGTCTGGCAAAGGGGGTACAAGAGTGATCCATGAGTGGATCACTGGACAGCGGTCAAAATTATCCTTAGTAACTAAAGGACTAAGGAAATGTTTCTCGATTATGGAGGTGATAAAGAGTTCATCGTAAAGGGTTAAGTCGATGCAAGCTTTGACACCAATCTGGATATCTCTGAGTAGCAAACTGGATACGTATAATGGAGCAGTCATTTGGAATAGCTCCAAGTAAAGCGTGATAGCAGCATCTACAGTATGACATAAGGATTTGCAAAGTACACATGGGTCTGAATATTGCAGACCCATTGACTAAAATTCTCTCTCACGAGCAAAACATGATCACACCTTAGAACTCTTTGAGTGTTAATCACATGGTGATGTGAACTAGATTATTGACTCTAGTAAACTCTTGCGTGTTAATCACATGGCGATGTGAACTAGCTTATTGACTCCAGTGCAAGTGGGAGACTGATGGAAATATGCCCTAGAGGCAATAATAAAGTTGTTATTATTTTATATTTCCTTGTTCATGATAAAAGGTTTATTATTCATGCTAGAATTGTATTGACCGGAAACTTAAATACATGTGTGAATACATAAACAAATACCGTGTCCCTAGTGAGCCTCTACTAGACTAGCTCGTTGATCAAAGATGGTTAAGGTTTCCTAACCATAGACATGAGTTGTCATTTGATAACGGGATCACATCATTAGGAGAATGATGTGATGGACAAGACCCATCTGTTAGCTTAGCATATGATCGTTCTGCTTCTTGCTACTGCTTTCTTGAATGTCAAATACATGTTCCTCCGACCATGAGATCATGCAACTCTCGGATACCGGAGGAATACCTTGTGTGCTATCAAATGTCACAACGTAACTGGGTGATCATAAAGATGCTCTACAGGTATCTCCGAAGGTGTCTGTTGACTTGGCATGGATCGAGACTGCGATTTGTCACTCCGTGTTTCGGAGAGGTGTCTCTGGGCCCTCTCGGTAATGCACATCATAAGAAGCTTGCAAGCAAAGTTACTAAGGAGTTAGTTACAGGATGATGTATTACGGAACGAGTAAAGAGACTTGCCGGTAACGAGATTGAACTAGGTATGGAGATACCGACGATCGAATCTCGGGCAAGTAACATACCGACGGACAAAGAGAATTACGTATGTTGTCATTGCGGTTCGACCGATAAGATCTTCGTGGAATATGTAGGAACCAATATGAGCATCCAGGTTCCGCTATTGGTTCTTGACCGGAGAGGCGTCTCAGTCATGTCTACATCATTCCCGAACCCGTAGGGTCCGCACGCTTAACGTTCGTTGACGATATAGTGTTATATGAGTTATGTGAATTGGTAACCGAATATTGTTCGGAGTCTCGGATGAGATCCCGTATGTCACGAGGAGTCTCGGAATGGTCGAGAGGTAAAGATTTATATATGGGAAGTCATATTTTGGGTTTCGGAAAAAAGTGTTGTTTTTTCGGTATTGTACCAGGAAGCTTCCAGAAGGTTCCGGAGGATTCTAGAGGGGCCGGAAGTCCACAAGTGGGTCCACCACGTCCCAAGGGCTGGCATGGGCTAAGGGGAGGCGCCCTAGCCTTATTGGGCCAGGCACACCAAGTCCTCAAAAGCCCACGCAGCTAGGGAAGGAAAAAAAGGAGAGTCCTGGTAGGAATAGGATTGGACTTTGGAGTCGAAGTCCACGTGTGTACTATTCATGTGGTACTGTTCACGTGGCACTATTCACGTGGCACTATTCCTTCTACTCCAAGCCCCTACACATATATAAATAGAGGAGAGGGGGCGCCCCAAAGGAGACACAACATTGTCTTAGCCGTGTGCGGCGCCCCCCTCCACAGTTCCGTCCCTCGGTCATATTTTCGCAATGCTTGGGCGAAGCCCTGCGGAGATAGCATCACCATCACCGTCCCCACGCCGTCGTGCTGCCGGAACTCATCCACTACCTCGCCGTCTTGCTGGATCAAGAAGTCAAGGACGTCACCGAGCTGACCGTGTGCTGAACGCGGAGGTGCCGTACGTTCGGTACTCGGTCGGTTGGATCGTGAATTTGTTCGACGACATCAACCGCGTTGTTTTAACGCTTCCGCTTACGGTCTATGAGGGTACATAGACACACTCCCCCTCTCGTAGCTATGCATCTCCATGGATAGATCTTGCGTGTGCGTAGAATTTTTTTTGTTTTCCATGTAACGTTCCCCAACAGTGTCATCATTGAAACTATAAAGTATGATAAAGAAAACTAATCAAGCTATCCATATGTATACATTTATCTAACAATAAAAAGAAAAGAGGAAAAAATCATACCTTGTAGGCATTTCATCAAACACCTTGTGCGCATCGGCCGCCGGCGCAACAAATTGTGAGCTTTCCGGCGCTTCGAGCGGCGGACGCGCGGCCGGACGCGATGCAACTTTCTTCTTTGTGCGCCTAGGAGCGCCGTCCCCTTTCTTCTTGTTTCCGGTCGTCGTCGCCGTCGCCGCCGCCGCATTCGATCGCTTGGAGACGGAGCCCCGTGGCTTCACGACGGGCGGCGGCGCCATTTCGCCACCATGCGAGGTGGTCCGGGGCGCCATGAAAAGGCCGCGCGCTAGACCGGTGCTTGGAGGAGGAGGGGCGCCGGCGGCGATCAAGCCCGCGCTAGGGTTTGCGGCGGCGGGGGAGGGGCGCGGGTGTACGGAGGGGTTGGGGGGATGTCGGCGCGGCCTTCCATCGGTGCAATTTCGTCGGCGGCGGCGCGGGGCGGGGCGGCCGGACAGGACGAGGGCGGCAGTTGGTCGCTCGCGCGAAAAATTTCACTGTCCAGTGCGCGGTAGCTGGCGCAGCAAATACACCGTGCGCGATGCCGTTTCCCTCAGCGCGCTGAACCAACTTTACCGCGCGCGCGATTTTTGCGCGGCTGCTGAGGCGCTAGTTTCGGTCCCGCGTACGCTATAAAGTGCTTTTTTCCAAAGCGCGGCTAAATTGACGCGTCTGTTGGAGATGCTCTAAGGCAGCGAGCACTCCTAGAATCCGCTTCAACTTTATGCCCGGCTGGCTAGGAGAGCTCTCAGGCTATCTGCCGGCCGTGTTTCATTCACGGGTGGGTCAGCATAATTGATTATTAGTTTGGTCCTACGTGGCTTTATTTCAGCGGTGCATCCACACTTGAGCGCCTTGAGTGGCGGGATTTGTTGAGCTTTTTATTTTATTTGAAACGAGTTGAGTTGCATGCCCTCCCATCCTGTGCCTCCTTGTGCGTCGTGTGGTGGGTCCTCCAAATTTGGCGGCAGCTGGCATGCGGTCAATTAGACTAGTCATAGCCATAGGGGAGAGTAACATACACTAGTAACATACACATATCCCTAGACTATGTTATTACTTCCATAGTGAGTAGTAACCACTGGCGGAGGCTCGTTAGGGCCAAAGGGGGCCACGACCCCCCTTCCAAATGTGAAAAATTAAATTTAGTACTAAGCATTATGGCTCAGCCAGTGAACAAACAACCTTAGATACGTGTGTGTTGAGTTAGTTAAATAAAACCAATGTGTCTCATGTGTATGAGTTCTCGTAGAGTTGTGCTACTGCTGATTGATACGTACATTATTTGTTAAGTTCTACACGCCGTCGTCGGCGGAGTTGATTGCTAAGCTTAGCTTAGCTAACTAAGCTAGCTACCGTATCCAGTAGAAGGAATCGATCCACCTGCCTGCCTGCTTAATGATGCCAGCTTTGTACGTATACGCGTCTTGATGAAACCAACTCTACGTTCATGCACGTACGTGCAGTTTGAGTGTGGGCCGAAATTAGTCGGCCGGCTTGACAATGGAAAGAACTCGTCCACGCTCTCGACTGAAACTTGTTTCACATTTGTTATGATTGCTTTTTGTTGGGGAAAAAACATGGTTTGATTGCTGGACCATCAGGGTTAACGTGTTGTATAAACTAAAGGAACATGATTCAGATAATTAGATGTTAAATTGGCCAACCACTTTCTGGTTTTATCAATTAAAGAGACTTGAATCTAAGAAGGAACACGGAGAGTCACGCCTGTTTTCAGCTTTTTAAGCATATTTGTCTTTCCGTTTTAAAAAATTGGCCCCCCCTTAGTTGCTCGTCACGCTCCGCCACTGGTAGTAACATAAGTGTAGTGTCATGCTTCATTTATTATGTTATAGACTCATATTGTATTGGGGTATGTGATATTACGGTAACTAGCTAAGTTACTCAAACTATCTCTCTCCTCGTTAACTCATTGCCACATCAACAAATTTGCTGACTTGGACTCGATGTTACTGTTGAAGTTACTCCCACTATGGCCAGTCTTATACACGGCCTGGTGACCGGCAACACGCACGAGAAACTCTGTACATGGCTCAGCAAACTCAGACCT
The DNA here is from genome assembly GCA_039707655.1 of Elymus sibiricus. NCBI lineage: Eukaryota > Viridiplantae > Streptophyta > Magnoliopsida > Poales > Poaceae > Elymus > Elymus sibiricus. The sequence goes on from CM077672.1 coordinate 430,994,178, forward strand.
GTTGAGTAAAAACCAACACCTCATGTTGTTAGGAAAAAAAATTCTTTTTGATAGATTAAAAATAAATTATTGCACAAACTTTTTATGAATTTAAACATAATTGTGAATTTGAAAAAATGTTCTTAGATTTTTTTAAAATAGTGACATCTTCAAAATAAGTTCATTGATTCAAAACAATGTTCACAATATTTGAAAATGTTCATATATTTAGGAGAAATATTCATGAATTTTCAAAAATCTTGCATATATTTATTTTAAAGCTAATTTTAAAAATGTTTGCAAATTTTAAAAATATTCACAATTTTTTAAAAATGTTTATGAGTTAAAAATTCCTCAATAATTTTAAAAATGTTCGTGAAATACTAGGAATGGTCATTAATTTGAAAACAAAAGGAGAAAATGATAAAACTAAAACAATAAAAATAAAAGAAAAAGTTCTAAAACCAGAAGAAAAAAAACCGATGGACAAAATGTAAAACAAATGAAAATGAAAAACCGGGAGAAATAGCTATAGACGGAAAGAAAACCAGATTGATGAAAAAAAATGTTTGCAATGCTCCATACTATGTTGGCCTGTAATCATTATCTCCAATCCTGTTCCTGTTGAGCCCCCTTCTCCTCGGCCCACAGAGAAGAAAAAGTAGGACTAATACCGATAGTTCAGAAATCACAGAGCCGAGGTCGATAATTAATAGAATGGCAAAAGTGAAGGCAGATCTCCGGGTCCCTACCGACGAAGGGGTGTGAAATCATGGGGAGCGGGAAGGCCTTCCCACGGTCTTTGAGTCATTTTTCTTCTTCTTGACTAGCTAGCAAGCACCAGTGGAATTTAACCGCCTTGTGGTCAGGACACGGTCTTCTTCTATAAGAAAACGCAAGAGGTCGAACCAGGGACCGGAGGTAGTAGAACGTAATCCGCACCGGCAATATTGGATCAAACAACAGGGGCCATTTTGTTACTTTCTTTTTATATGATTTTATCTGTCCAACTACGTGTGATATAGTGACTAAATGTCGAACAAGGCAGATAATAGGGAATTCCATGACTACGTGCTTGCTTATTTTGATTCAGAGCATGTGTGGTACTGCTACATGGCGCGTGGGCCTGCTGGATAGGCTGTGGAGCAGCCGTGGCAGGTGCGGACACGCTGGTGGGTATACGATCGAGTTTTCTTGGTTGGTTTTGTGTAGTGATACCATTTGTTTAGGCGGTGTGCTGGCTGTCTTGTGACCCTGATCGTGGGGACGACGATGGTGTTTTCTGCAATCGTCCAGGCTGGTGGACTATTCGTTGCCAAATTGGTGACCCTGGTGTGGTCAAGGAACGTCGGTACCAGGTGCAACATGCAAACTCCATGCGTTCACACCTGACTACACATATCGAATACCAAATCATGGCCGCAGCTAATCATAAACAAATATCGAAAAAGAGTAGCACATAGAAAGACACAAGCCTCAACCTTCGTCAACCCAGCCCAGTTGAAATCACCGATGAACTACGCGCATATAGCCGGGCGCAGCGGAGCGCGCCGTCTCATCTAGTTTGTTATAAAGTTGCTATGCCCATGAGGCTTTTGGATCGAAGATGGATACCGAACCCCAAGCCGTATGGCCGGGTGGTGCTCCTACCTTCGTCCAGGAGTTGATTGCCGACGATCTTGTTCGGCGCCTTGGTTAATGGAAAGTATGTTTCTGTAGGAACGAAGTATGTCTACCAGGGGGGGGGGGGGGGGGGGGGTGAATGGGAGTTTTAAATTTTCTTCGGAACTATCAAAACTCTCGGAACCCAGCAGCGAAACGAATGAAAACAGTATGCAGTGAGCAAATACAAACTACCAAATGGAAATTAACAACATGCATCGAGGTAAATCACATGTTTGAAATATGTCATATGTCACAGTTCGAATGTAAAAGAGGGTAGCAGAGGTGACCAGTGATGCTCGATGGCAACAGGGAGTTTGGTAGACCAGTTCGCCCTTCTGCAAAAGGACGACGTCTGGTTGAAGGGGTTGTAATTTAACACAGAAGATAAACTCTCTTCCCCCTATTCTCTTCGACAATTGGTTCGTCAACCAATGCCGATTACTCGTGGTAGATGCTTGAGGCGATCTCCGAACCTTTACAGACTTCTTCTTCGAGAACCACAATGACTCTTGGTCTCTGAAGAAATTGACACCTAACCGTCTAGAGAGTTCGCAGCTCTCAAGAGTAATAGGCGGAGTGTACTGGACTTAGATTCGAGTGATGCTGAACCACTATCTAATTTTTTGGCTCTGGGGTTTTCTCTCGGTGGATTTTAAACTCAAATCTCTCGGAGAGGGGGTTGCTCAACAATCTTCCCAGAATTAAACGGAGCAGCCACCGGACAACGCCGGTGCGGGGTGGCTATTTATAGCCGCAGCCTTCCCTGATGGGAAATGACCATTTTGGACACGCTGTCCAGCCAATGGCCAACCGACACGATCACAACGGTCGGATTTTGGGAGCAACGGTAATATTACTTGGGGAGCAAGTAATGCTAACTCCTCGGCCAGAGACAAATCTCTCGCAACGAAGAAGATCACAGTCTCTTGCTGGCAAGTATTTGCTCGGAACACAAAGAGATTTCTCTCGCAACTTTCATAGGATGTGGGTTTAGCATCAGCGAATCAAAGTTTCGAACACTACACCCCTCTTAATAGTACGGTGGTCCTGTGATTCAAGAAAGAGAAAAGAAACGACGAAAAGAATGCTACGTCTTCACTTCGTCTTCAATCTCCTCGGCTGCAGTCACTTTCTTCGGACGGACATCGAACGAATTGCTTTGCATCAACAATTTTTGAGGGGTCACTCTTGTCGTTATAATCTTCGGTGATAACCTTCACTGCCACGGAGGGGATATTCTTCGGAATTTGAATCCAAACTCCTCTTGACTCCAGGGACCTGTTACTCTGTGTGCACTAGCAAACACATTAGTCTCTCATTGTTTGTCAACAATCTCCAAAACATAAGGAGGCAAATTATTGCACCAACAATCTCCCCATTTTTGGACGATTGATGACAAAACAGATAATCATCGAAGTGAAGATAGATAAGTAAAGAACAATTCCAACAAGAGTGAGTAAGTGTTACTTTGCTCGAAGATGAAATATACTCCCCCTTAATGTATGCAGGGAAGAAAGATATGAGGTAAAATCTCCTGCAAGAATTGAAGTATTTGGAGGAAATTCCAATCATTCGAGACATTGATTCGCACTGATGAGATATAATCCATCGAGATCGTAGTGTAATCAATTATAACTTCTGATAATAATTCCACCTGCAAGACACATGCTTCGAGAGAAATAGTGCAGTAGCAGGGGTTATAAACATTACGGCACAGAAGTTATCGAGTTTTACAACGTAGTACGGATAAGCTTAAACCAGAAGTTGCAAACTCGCACGAAACCAAAATCAAACGAAACACCAAAAGCAAATCTATCGAGACTCGATGTAATTCTCCCCCTTTTTGTCAACAAGTGTCAAAAAGGTGACGAATAACATGAGTGAAGAACAGAGCTTGGCTCAATCGGTGGCATCTCCAGACGAGTTGTTCGAGGTGAGTTCCTCTTCGAAAGTGACGGGATTGTCTTCGTCTTCAGCAGCAACAGATTTTCCTTCAGGAGTGATAGCTTGGGGCTGAGCAGACGAGGGAATGGCTGGAGTGGCCACAGGAGGAACACGGGAATGCATATTGCCTTCGGCAGGTTTCTCTGTCGGTGAGGTGGCTTCAGATTCGTCAAGCAGTTTGTGAAGCTTGAGATGAAGAAGATCTGTTGTAGACTCACGAGTAGGCAGAGGAGGGGTACTCCGATCTTGAAAATCTTCGACAGTGAAGCCTTTGTCAATATAGTCATAGAGCTCTCAGAGATTGACAGTTAGGAGTTGTTTCTCGGTGAAGAACTTGCGAAGCAATTTCCAGAGTCTCTTCTTGTTTTCATCAGCTATCAGATGCATTATCCTTGTGCGATTGTTGAGAGCATTTAGCTCGGAGGCGAGATGTTCTTTCTCGCGTTGATCCTTAGCGATATGCTGCAGCAGCAGTTATTGAGTACGCAGACTAACTTCAAGTTGCGATGGAGGCTGAGGCGAAATCTTTCGGTCGCGCTGAGGCAGACCTGGCCCGTCGAATTGCTTGTGATAGTCTTGAGAGCTTGATGCGGGTGATTTACCCAAAGAGATATCATCCATGACTTTCAAAGTATCGCGAACAGGAGGAATGAAGCTCTTATGGCTTTCCTTTGCAAGATATATTGTGAGCATTGCATGATCAACAACTTTCTGGATCCATGGCGCAAACACTTTGATGCAGAAGGGATATTCAGCAGAATCCTTCAGAATGCGTAGGAACATGTCTTCCACATCGAAAATGTATCGCTCAGAGATTGCATATATAGCATTGCGAAGAACATCTGAGATGGACTTGTCCGGATTCATACTCGCCAGAGGGATAATTGTGTAAGAGAGCATGTGGAATAGCGTTTGATTCTCGAACGTTAAGTGCTCTGGACGAGGAGGACCAGAGTAGTCATGAAACTTTTCTCGATCCATAGTGCACCGAAAAATGTCATCTGATATAACATCAATGTTATGAACCCGAATTTCAGTATTACCGTGCTCAAAGCCAGGAAAATGGAAGTGCGAGACAAAATCCGTTGAGGTGCATTTGATGCGTTTCCCTTTGGTCATCCATTCCATGACCCATTTGGAGCTATCAGATTCATCGCCAGAGATATATAGGATAGCATAGAATTGAAGAATAATCTCTCTGTTCCAAGGGTGCTCGAACTCAAAGACCTTGGTGAGGCAGAAATCATCTAGATCCTGAAGCAATTGATTGAAACAGCCAGTGTTTCGCATCGCAGGGATGTCCAGATATTCATGAGGAAATATCTTTCGGCTCTCATAGAGGACCCGAGAGTAATAGATGGCCTGTTCCTTAGTCCAAAAACGAGGCGACTCTGAAGTGCGCGGCCCATCATACGGACTGGTTTGAAAGAATTTTGGATGCGCATTCCGATTAAAAAGAGTACCTTTTGCGCCTGCGCCTGTCGAGAACAAAGGCAGTTCTTCACGAGGGTATGGATATTTGAGTTCTTCTTCAGGAGAAAGATATTCATCACCATAGACAACTGAGTCCGTACGGCGAGCAGAGACAGATTTTCGTTCGGAGGGACCAACATCTGGCATTCGGGTAGCTGTGTCGATGGATAACTTGAGTGGAGACGGAGCAGGTGTGGCAACCGTAGGAGGTGCTGAGGTAGAAAGCGGCAGAGCGGGTTCAATCACTGTAGGCACTGAGGCGGATTCATTCACTGAAGGTTGTTGCTCGACTGGAATCTGTTGTTGCTCGACTATAAGAGAAGCCAAGACTTTTGTCGTTTCATGAGCTGGAGAAGCTTGGGGCTCGGACCGAGGGATTTCACCTTCCTCAGAGACAAATAGTTGCGAGGGAATATCAGCTCGAGCAGGGGAGGCCACAGGCACTGATTCAGTTGGCCTTGGCGAGGGAGAAGCATCCGAGTCCTTGACTGGAGGGTTTGATAGAATAGCTGGCTCAGGAGATATTTCTTGCGGAGCAGGAGTCGGAGCAACTTGGGGAACAGGTGATGGTTCTTTCGGAGCAGGAGGTACATTTTTCGTTGCAATTCTTTTTCGTTGCTTTTTCTTTTGCTGAGCAACTTGATCAATATGGCCCTTGACCAGATCATTGTATCCAGTGACTTTGGCTTGATGTTCATCACAGATCTTCCGAACAATTTCATCTAGATCCGTGTGAAAGCGTAACCTGCGGTGGCGAAGGAGAGTCATGGCACGATTGATATCCTTGTAGGAGTCCTCGAGCGCTTTGATGACAAACTTTGAAGAAGCAGTTTTCATGCGTTCATCAATGTCCATTAGCTCGGTAGAGAGAGAGTTGATCTCAACTGCATCTTCTCTCAGTTCTTGAACTACGGAAGTGGCTTGAGTAATAACTTCGGAAGGAATAGGTAGGGATGCCACTTCTCCATCGAAAGGATTGTCCACAAATTTATCGAGTTGTTCCATGATGAATATGTGATCATAGTAATGAGGAGCATCAGACTTGACAGAGGGAGCAGTCTGGACAGGAACTTGCTCGGAAGGAGGCTTTGAAGCCAATGGCTGAGTCAAGGTAGGCGCAAATTTAGCAACCTTCTCCTTCGGAGCAGTAGCCTGCGGAGCAACTTTCTCGGTAGGCGCCTTGATTTTCTCCAAGTCAGGTTTGGGAATATTTTCGTCTGGCTTGGCAGTACTCACAGGAGCGTCAACTACCAAATCCTTCAAATTGATAGCATCTGGATGAGGAGTTGTGTTCACATGCTGCTTCATCGTGACAGTGGTAGCAGGGGTCTTTCTATTTGGGATCTTCTTCGGTGGTGCTTCTGGGACCAAGTTAACCCGAAGATCAGGCAGCACAGTTGATGTGGTAATGTTTACTTCCTCGCTGAGAGTAGCAGCAACTTCTTCCTTGGTGAGCGGAGGATCATCATCATCAGCAGAAGAATCATCCATTCGAAAATCATCAGCAGGTTCAGCCTTTTTCGTCTTTGGTGCGCTCTTTCTCTTCGCAGCAGCGCTGGGATCATGCTTGCGCTTAGAACGACTTTCAGATTTTCCTTCGGCCTTTTTCTTCTCCACATCATCTTTGAGGAGGTGAAGATTTTCCTGTTCACGAGCTTTTTGTTTTTCAGCCCTCTGGGCTCGCTTGATGGCATTGCGCTGCCGCTTAGCAAGCTCATCGGGATATGATGCAGGTGTGCAAAGGGATGACTCATGAGCATTTGATGGAGGAGGTGGTCTCTCTTGGGGACCATTTGCTTTGATGAGAGAAATTTCACGGCAGTCACCCCACGGTGGATGAAATGCAAAGTTCTGAGCAAACCGAGGATGAACAAATTCAGAGTTGAACCACTTGCGCACCCAGTGGCGGCGAATCCATTGTTGTCGAGTATCTCTCTGATGTTTGGTTTCTCCTGGAACAGTGTCATACCGATCATGAGAGATGTATTCGGCGGTGTTGGTGTATGCCTGTCTGCCACCCCTCTTCTTCTTCGGAGTAGTCTCTTCTTGCTCGTCGGCATTTTGATCGGTCCTTTTTCTTTTGCTGGTTGATGGGCCTACCGTTGGGCCCTTAGCATTCGGAGCTTTGGATTCATCAGCAGTGCCCAGAATAACATCATCTTTGTCAGCCCGACTAACTGGTTTAGCTGAATCCTCAACTGACTGCATTTTCCTGTGAACATAGATAGATGCGAGGGAAAATGGGGACAGGGTTACGAATGCACACAGCGAAGAGTTTGAAAAAGAAATTGTTTTTGATGAAGAATTAGATGCAAACTTTGAGAAATGTTTCGGGCGAAAGAAATGTGTAGAACGAACTAGTAGGTTCGAAGAAAATACTAGTACACGTGCTAAGCATTCCGTTCGTGCGAGACATAACACAAACCCTAGATCTGAATTTCTTTTTGGATGCGAGGGACAACTACAAACCACATCCGCACAAGTTACCTATCAGTAAGGATCTGAGAAATGCAGTAAAAATAGGCAATTTCTACCGCGGACGAACTCGAACAGGAAGAATGGAAGAACGAGTTCGCACTACACATACCCTAACTTGGTGATGTGCAGCGACTACGGCGGCGCGGAGAGGAAGATGATCCGCGGCGGCGAGGAGTGACTCCGGTGACCTCTTTCCGGCAACGAAGCGGCGAAGATGGTCGGCGTCGTCGAGCTCGAGGAGGAGCAGTGCGGTAGGGCTTCGGAAGGTGGCGATGGGGAAGATGCGAAGTGAAACGAGGAGGGTGGCGGCCCAGCATTTATATGCGAGGAGGAAATAGCCGCACCCTGGTGATTCTGATCAGACGGCCAGAGTCAAGGAACTATTGCGATTCAACGGATCTGATAAGCTGGCAGTTGATGGAAAGCACGTGGCAACAGTCACCAAAGAACGTGGTCCGGACTTGGGCGGGAAACCCCAAATTTTGGACGGCTTTCGCCAAAACTAATTATGTTCGGACCGAAACTTTAACGTGGTCAAGGACACCAGATAAAGTTTCGTTCCCAGAGAAATTTTGTGCATTCATAACGGAACAGCATAGACTGGAAGAGATAGAATGGAGGGAAAACAGGGTCCTAGGTTTTTCACTCAGACGAAGAAACACAAACACCCGAGAAAAGCTATGAGTGAAAAACATTCGAACAGACACAAAATCTTCAAGCGCAACTTAACGAATAGAAATTGTGGTGGAGTTACCCACCGTATAAGAACTGTATGATCCCGAGCATCACACAATTATCGTGGCACCCGGTTAGTCTAGTTATTCGTTAATGTATTCACTCTCAGAAAGAAAATTTCACTTTGTCGAAATTTTCAAACTCTTTGAGTGTTATGCACCCATTCCCTCTAAGATGTGGAAGTGATGGTATGGGTGCCGAGTCCAGCTTACTGCACGTTTGCGGAATCTAGGATATTTAGCTCACACCGTAACGCACAGAATCTTTTCTCATCGAGAGGCTTGGTGAAGATATCGGCGAGATTCTCTTCGGTATTGACGTGACTGATGACAATATCCTCTCGAGCAACATGATCGCGTAGGAAATGATGTCTGATCTCAATATGCTTGGTGCGAGAGTGCTGCACAGGATTGTGTGCAATTTTGATCGCACTCTCATTGTCGCACAATAGAGGGATCTTCTTGACCTTGATGCCATAATCCTTCAGAGTCTGCTTCATCCATAATAACTGAGTACAACAAGCGCCAGCAGCAATATACTCGGCCTCAGCCGTAGAGAGCGAGACACAATTCTGCTTCCTTGACGACCAACATACCAATGATCTACCGAGGAAATGGCATGTCCCCGAGGTAGATTTCTTGTCAACTCGGTCACCTGCATAATCTGAGTCTGAATATCCAACGAGGTCAAACTGTGCTCCCTTAGGATACCATAAACCTAAGGTGGGAGTGTGAGCCAAATATCTCAGAATACGCTTGACCGCTTGGTGATGCGATTCTTTCGGTGCAGCTTGAAAACGGGCACACATACAAACACTCAACATAATATCAGGTTTGGATGCACATAGGTAAAGCAAAGAACCAATCATCGAACGATAGGCTTTCTGATCATAATCTTTACCGTACACGTCTACGTCCAGTTGGCCATTTGTGGGCATGGGAGTTTTGTAACCCTTCTGTTTGCAATCTTACATTTTGAACTTCTTAAGACAGTCTCTCAGATATTTTTGCTGAGATATGAAAATTCCATTGTCCTGTTGACGAATTTGTAGTCCGAGAAAGAACTTAAGTTCACCCATCATAGACATTTGATACTTCTCGGACATCATTCGCCCGAATTCCATGCTGCAGGCATTGTTAGTACAGCCAAAAATAATATCATCCACATAAATTTGACACACGAATAGGTCACCATCAATAGCACGAGTAAAAAGAGTGGAATCAGTGGATCCTGGCTTGAACCCTTTGTTGAGCAAAAACCTCTTCAGAGTGTCGTACCAAGCTCGAGGGGCTTGCTTTAGCCCATACAGCGCCTTTTTCAACCTGAAAACTTTGTTAGGAAACTGAGGGTTTTCAAAGCCAGGTGGCTGCCTAACATATAATTCCTCATCAATTTCACCATTGAGGAAAGCACTTTTTACATCCATTTGGTAAAGCAGAATATCATTGTAATTTGCATAAGCGAGAAGAATACAAATTGCCTCAAGGTGAGCAACAGGAGCATATGTTTCACCGAAATCAATACCTTCTACCTGTGTATACCCTTGAGCGACAAGACGTGCTTTGTTTCTCACAACAATGCCATTTTCATCTTGCTTGTTCCGGAAAATCCATTTTGTGCCGATGATATTGTGCTTCTTAGGATTCGGTTTGTCAACCAATTCCCACACATCATTCAATTCGAATTGCACCAATTCTTCTTGCATGGCATTCATCCAATCGGGATCATTCATAGCTTCTTCATAGTTGGTAGGTTCTGTCAATGAGACAAAAGAGAAACTGCCACAGTAGTTAGCCAATCGAGTGCGAGAGCGAGTTGTGGGTCGGTAACCTGGATTCCCGAGATCTTCGAGGATTATTGCAGGGTCAACTCGATTTGCCACTCGTGGGAGAGGATTTCCTTCATGATGATCATTTTCATTTTCCTCAGTATCAGCATCAGGATTGGCATTAGTATCACCATCATCATCTTGATTGCCAATTTGATCGGCATTTGCATTTGCATTTGGGTTGCCATTTGTGTTCGGTGCGGCATTTTTTTTGGCAGTAGATTGGCGTGTGCGTCGAGCTATGGGAGCATCATCATCGGAAGAGTCAGGTGTAATACCTTCGACTAGCCTGACGTCCCCAATAGCCATTTGCAGAATAGCATCCGAAATTGGAGGTTCATCTATCACATTAGGCAGGTGCTCCTTTTGGGAGCCGTTAGATTCATCAAACCGCACATTTACCGTTTCCATAACTTTCCCGTGGTGAGAGTTATAGACACGATAAGTATGCGAGTTCGAGCCATAACCAAGAAGAAAACCTTCATGTGCCTTGGGTGCAAACTAAGAATTATGATTCATGTCACGAATATAGCAAGGTGCACCAAATACACGTAAATAAGAAACATTCGGTTTCTTGCCAGTGATAAGCTCATATGAAGTTGTCTTAAGGAATTTATGAAGGTAAACACGATTCACAACATGGCAAGCAGTGTTAATAGCATCAGCCCAGAAACGAATGGGAGTTTTATACTCACTGAGCATTGTTCTCGCCATTTCAATGAGAGTTCTATTCTTTCACTCAACAACTCCATTCTGTTGGGGAGTGTATGCGGCAGAGAATTCATGAGTGATACCATATTCATCGAGAAAATCTTCGATATGAGTATTTTTGAACTCAGTTCCATTGTCGCTTCTGACATGCTTAATTTGCACATCATATTCATTCTGAGCCTTCTTAGCGAATCTTTTGAAGATGTCTTGGGTGCAGGTTTTGTCTTCGAGAAAGAATACCCAAGTGTATCGAGAGAAATCATCAACAATAACAGACCATAATGACTCCCTCCGAAACTTGCATAGTTTTGTGGCCCGAATAGATCCATATGAAGAATTTCCAGTGGTCTTGTTGTGGTCATGACATTTTTTGATGAATGGTGCTTCTTGGCCAATTTACCGGCTTCACACGCAGCACAGAGATGATCCTTGTCAAATTTCACATCAGGAATACCACGGAGATGATTTTTCTTCACGAGAGTCTGCAAATTTCTCATACCTGCATGACCAAGTCTTCGGTGCCACAGCCATCCTTCGGTTGCTTTTGCAAGCAAACAAGTTCGGACTGAGGGACCCTTAGAGAAATCCACAATATATAAATCACCTTTTCTATTTCCCTGGAAAACGAAGGAATTGTCAGTGGCCATAAAGATGATGCATTTGGATTTAGAAAATAGAACTAGCATGCCTAGATCACAAAGCTTGCCAACTGACATGAGATTGAATCCAAGAGACTGAACAAGTAAAACATCATCAATGTTCTTGTCCTTGGATATAGCAATTTTACCTAACCCAATTACCTTTCCTTTGTTGTTGTCACCGAAAGTAATGTACTTCTCAGATGAAGCAGTTAAGTTGGGGTCGACAAACAACGACTTGTCTCCGGTCATATGACTAGTGCATCCACTATCCATTATCCATTCTGTACACCCGGAGACATAGTCCTGCAGAGAAATTAGGCTTTCTTAACCACCCACATTTTTGTAGGTGACTTCGAAACATATGAGCGAGCAGGATATGATTTCCTTCGATAATTACACGAATTGTAACTTGGATGAGTACGAGCATAATCGAAAGAGTATGCATTGAAATTCCTTCCGGACGAATGAGTATAGCGGTTGGGTGAAGCAAGTATGTACTCATTCAATCGAATCTTTTCAAGGATATATCGAGCATTTTCTTCCTGCATGGTTAGTAGTCTAGTAACAGGAGATGCTTCGATAGTTTTCCTGGGCACCCAGATAGATTCCTTTGGGGGGCCATTCCGGCTGTTTGGTCCAACATAGCGAGCAACAGCCTCACCACGTTGGTTTTTGAACAACTTATAGTTGTCCAAAGAATCATCATATGAATATTCAGGGATAGGAGAGTCATATCCCGAAAGTAAAGCTGGATCGAGCATTTTGCTCTTAGCAGGTACCCACACAGTGCAAGGATATTGATCAGGTTCCCAGTAGGAGCCATTCTCATTCAGTTTCCTTTTGAAACTGATTCCTTCCTTCCTGGGATTTTTGTGAAGAATGGATTTCTTCAGAACATCACACAGGGTTTGATGCCCTTTGAGAGACTTGAACATTCCTGTCTGAAGAAGATCTTTCAACCTAGCATTTTCATCAGAAACAGAACCATTTTCCTCGACCGAGGGGTTAGCATTCACAGAAGATTCAGCATTTGATTCAGCATTACTGCGTTCAAGGCATTTTATGCAAGGGGGTACGAACACTTCAGGTTTCTCTTTGAGTTGTTGGGTGAGAAGAGAATTTTCTCTGATCAAATCATCATGAGCCTCTCTCAGCGACTCGAGTTCCTATTTCCGTTTCAGGTAATCATAAGTCAATCTTTCGTGGTCAGCTGAGAGAAAATCATGACGATCTGATAGTTCTTTCATTCGAGACTCTAGAGCGGAATGCTCTTCGGTCATTGACTGATTTTTCTCCATCTCCTCAACCAACAACCCTTCAGACTTCCTGAGAGTTTTCTCAATTTTTTCGAGAGAGTTTTGTTGCATATTGGCAATTTTGATCAGTTTAGCATGGTCATCTTCATCAGAAGAATATTGATCACTGGAGTGAACCTTGTGATGTTTGGAAGATACCTTTTCTTTCGAAGCTTTGGCCATGAAGCAGTACGCCGGAGACTCGTTGTTGCTTGAAAGATTCTCGAAGAAGTTTGATGCAGGAATAGAGGCACATGCTATGCCAGCCATGCCGGAATCAGAATCCTCGTCGGATTCTTCAACCTCTTCGCTGTCAGATGATGCTTCTTCTTCGGAGTCCATTTCCTTGCCGATGTACGCCTTGGCCTTGCGAGAGGTGTTCTTGCGGTTGGATGAGGACTTGGAGGGATTCCTTGAGGAAGATCTTGACGAGGACTTGGAGGAGCATTCCTTCTTCTTGAAGAACTTTTTTGTTTTCTTCTCATCATCGGACTCGTAGCTTTTCTCTTGCCTTTGCCATGGTTGTTTCCTGAATCATATCTTCCACTCGCACGGATTTCAGCTTCCGAGAGAGGACAGTCCGAAATGAAATGTCCTGGATTTTTGCACTTGAAGCAGGTGTAATCTCCAGTAGGTTTTGATGAAGATTTGGAGCCGCCAGAGTTGCTGGATCCTTTCTTATGAAGCTGATTTTTCTTATGAAGGCGCTGGAATCTTTTCGTGATCAAAGCGAGATCCTTGCTGATCCTTTCGGTGTCATCTGAATCTTCATCGGCGTTTCCTTCTGAGGAAGAATCAGCCGCAGCCTTGAGAGCATGACTTTTTCGGTGACTTGAACCATAGAGATCTCTCTTTTCTTATTCTTGTTCTTCGTGGGTGTTTAGCCTTTCCATAATATCAGCAGAGTCGAGAACTTTGAAATCAGCTCGTTCCCGAATCATCAGGACTAGAGTGTCGAACGTACTGTCAAGGGATCGGAGCAGTTTCTTCACAACTTCGTGGTCAGTGATGTCTTTGGCGCCGAGACCTTGTAACTCATTTGCAATGTCACTCAGACGATCGAAGGTTTGCTGATAGCTTTCATTTCCAATTCGCTTGAACCGATTGAATTTGGCCCGAAGAGTATCGATGCGAGCTTCTTTCTGAGTTGAAACACCCTCGTTTATCTTTTTGAGAATGTCCCATAATTCCTTTGCAGTTTCACACTGACGGTAGCGAAGAAATTGAGCACGAGAGAGATGACCACCAATTTTATCTTTGGCTTGAGCATCCATCTGAATGAGTTTCTTCTCGTGGTCAGTGGGGACCTGGGGCACTTCAACCACGAATCCATTCTGCATATCATCATCAATAGCTCGGAGACGGATCTTCATCTTCTCCTTCCAGAAGGGATAGTCCGTCCCATCGAAGATGGGAATCTTGAGGTGCGACTTGTAGCTCACTGAAGACATACTTAAACTCCAAGGTGGTTAGACCAAAATGAGCAGAGTCAAGAAGTACCTCGCTCTGATACCAATTGTAGGAACGAAGTATGTCTACCAGAGGGGGGGTGAATGGGAGTTTTAAATTTTCTTCGGAACTATCAAAACTCTCGGAACCCAGCAGCGGAACGAATGAAAACAGTATGCAGTGAGCGAATACAAACTACCGAATGGAAATTAACAGCATGCATCGAGGTAAATCACATGTTTGAAATATGTCATATGTCACAGTTCGAATGTAAAATAGGGTAGCAGAGGTGACCAGTGATGCTCGATGGCGACAGGGAGTTTGGTAGACCAGTTCGCCTTTCTGCAAAAGGACTACGTCTGGTTGGAGGGGTTGTGATTTAACACAGAAGATAAACTTTCTTCGCCCTATTCTCCTCGACAATTGGTTCGTCAACCAATGCCGATTACTCGTGGTAGATGCTTGAGGCGATTTCCGAACCTTTACAGACTTCTTCTTCGAGAACCACAGTGACACTTGGTCTATGAAGAAATTAACACCTAACCGTCTAGAGAGTTCGCAGCTCTCAAGAGTAATAGGCGGAGCGTACTGGACTTAGATTCGAGTGATGCTGAACCACTATCTATTTTTTCGGCTCTGGGGTTTTCTCTCGGTGGATTTTAAACTCAAATCTCTCGGAGAGGGGGTTGCTCAACAATCTTCTCAGAATCAAACGGAGCAGCCACCGGACAACGCCGGTGCGGGGTGGCTATTTATAGCCGCAGCCTTCCCTGATGGGAAATGACCATTTTGGACACGCTGTCCAGCCAATGGCCAACCGACACGATCACAACGGTCGAATTTTGGGAGCAACGGTAACATTACTTGGGGAGCAAGTAATGATAACTCCTCGGTCAGAGACAAATCTCTCGCAGCGAAGAAGATCACAGTCTCTTGCTGGCAAGTATTTGCTCGGAACACAAAGAGATTTCTCTCGCAACTTTCATAGGATGTGGGTTTAGCATCAGCGAATCAAAGTTTCGAATGCTACACCCCTCTTAATAGTACGGTGGTCCTGTGACTCAAGAAAGAGAAAAGAAACGACGAAAAGAATGCTACGTCTTCACTTCGTCTTCAATCTCCTCGGCTGCAGTCACTTTCTTCGGACGGACACCGAACGAATTGCTTTGCATCAACAATTTTTGAGGGGTCACTCTTGTCGTTATAATCTTCGGTAATAACCTTCACTACCACGCAGGGGATATTCTTCGGAGCTTGAATCCAAACTCCTCTTGACTCCAGGGACCTGTTACTCTGTGTGCATTAGCAAACACATTAGTCTCTCATTGTTTGTCAACAATCTTCAAAACATAAGGAGGCAAATTATTACACCAACAGTTTCCATGTTAAAAAAAAAATGAAAAACCTCCTACCCAAAAAAACCAATGAAAAACCTCGTCCCGTGTTGAATCCCGTTCTCACTGCTTCCGGGGCCCACTTAGCAGACCCTCTATTTCAATTGTTTTTCTTCAAGCCACGCAGCAAGCACACAGCACAGCAGACACAGGAAGCCTCACTTGCTCCGTACAGTGCCCACACTCCTCCCCACCCAAACCCTCGCCTCCGGCGCCGCCCGCCGGCGCCGATGGGGGACCTCGCAGAAGACCTCTTCCTCCGCCTTGCGCCGGAGCTGGTCGATGCGGTCCTCCTCCGCCTCCCTCCGGGAGAGCCCGCCTGCCTCGTCCGCGCCTCCGTCGTCTGCAAGCCCTGGTTCCGCATCCTCGCCGATCCGGGATTCCGCCGCCGCTACCTCGAGTTCCACCGGACGCCTTCCGTCCTGGGACTCTTCGAAGACGACGGTATCTACGTCAGCACATCCGCCCTCCCTTCCGTCCATCCTGGCCGTGGCCGCTTGGTCGACAGGCCCCTGGACTGCCGCCACGGCCGCGCGCTCCTCACCCACTACAACCGCTCCTTCAGGCCAGGGGATGCCGTTATCCTGACCGTCTTGGACCCTCTGACTGGCCGCCAGCGCCACGTGTTCTCTCCGGTCGACGACGAGGTGCTCTGGTTCAGTGCGGCGGTGCTCTGCGCCGCACAAGGTTGCGACCACTATGGTTGCCAAGGAGGGCATTTCCGTCTGGCCGTCGTGACCACCAATGATGTACGAGTCACGTCGGGCTGGCTGTACTCGTCGGAAACTCGCGTGTGGAGCGAGCTCACCTCTGTTGGTCACCCCAAAGTCGCCTACTATGCTAACCAAGGTGCGCCAAGCGTCCTTGTCGGGGACACACTCTACTTCAACATCGATGGCATCATCGAGCTCCAACTTGGTACACTCCGCTTGTCGAAGTTCGAGAAGCCGATCGCTGGCAAGGGGCGTCTCATGACGGCGCAAGGCGGTGGGCTCGGATTCGTTGCTATGATGGATGTCACAAATCTAACCCTGTGGTCAAGGGAGGCTAGACTGAAGGGAGCCATGGGATGGACAAAGCTCAGGGTAATCGATCTTAAGAAGCTGCTCCCTGCCGGGGCTCTCTCGAGTCTCGACCCAAACAGTTGATTATGGGATTAATGGCATCGCGGAGGGCACCCAAGTCATTTGTGAGCACATGTCTTGGTTCCTACATGGTCGATCTCAAGTCTCGACAAGTCAGGATGGTGTCTGGTCGTGGCAGAAACATCACTCCCTACATGAGCTTCTACATCCCAAGTACTATTACTTATGTGCATACATATAACCCTGTACAATCCCTTGACACAGTCTGTTAGTGGCACTAAGCAATATAAAATAAAAATAAGTTTCTTAGCAAGTAGCCTCACACATGACGGCGCATGTTGTGCTCGAGAAAGATAATTCTATGAACATCTGGACTTAGTAGTATGTTTCGGTTGGTGCCACTGTTGGTCTTTGTGATTATCGGGTAAGCAAAATGTACATTAAGGTGAAACCGATTCATCAATCAATCGATTTTATATTATTCTGATTCTACAGGGTTTATATATGTGGCGTGCACATACACATATATAAACCCTGTAAAATCCTTCAATACAATCTGTCCGTGGCACTAAGCAGCATAAAATGAAAATATGTTTCTTCGCAAGTAACCTTACACATGATGATACATGTTGTGCTCAAGAAAGACGATTATATGAACATCTGGACTTAGTAGTGTGTTCGGGTTAGTGCCACTTGTCGGTCTTTGTGATTGTCAAGTAAGCAAAATGTACATTAAGGTCAAACCGATTCATCAATCAGTTGATTTTATATTATTCTGATTTCTTGCATTTCTACAGCAATTAAAGCAGCTTCCACTAGCCAGGGGCAGAGAGCTGGTGCTTCAAGTGTTCGCCGGGCTGGAGCAAGAGGGAGGCGGTAGTACTGTTGTTAGATGTGGCACAAGTGTGGCTCTGGATCTGTGAGATCATGACTGGGTGGTGTAGTAGGGTTATGGAACTTTGTTTAGGAGTGTTGCGTCCCTGCTTGCAGTTTGCAAAGACCTTTCCAGTCTTGCGACCGTGTGAAGTATGGCGACACCAGCACAGCGTGAAGATGGTCTAACGGAAACCGACTAACCTACTATGGGAAATGACCTGAATATCATGTCGAATTCGAAATGTGGGCACTGGTACTTTCTAAGCATGTGTACTTCTCATGCCTCTGTCTCTCTGTTTTTCATCTGAGATCTAAGCAGTTACTCGTGGCCTATACTGCATTGGCATTTCTCCACAAGCAGATGGTGAAGTGTGAAATTGATAATGCACATAGTAGCGATTTTCTCCACAAGCAGACCATGTGCTCTTGGGACTGGTAGTAGCCATCGAAGCAACTAGACTGATAGAAAGTGCCTGTTAGATTTCTGGAGAAGTGCTTGAAATCAAACTTATGTTTACATATGTTTTGCAATGTGCGTGTGAGTAACTGTAAAACATAAAGGGGAGCGAAAATAACTGATTCCCTAAAACACCGCTCTTTACAAATTCAGTTCAGGTTTGTGGCATGTGGATGTTTCAAGCATCGTAGACCCTGAAACTTTTGCGCTGAAACATGGGGACTGAAGAAGTGTAGTGCATCACCAGTTCTTGGTTTCACTGCAAGTCAAGACCAAATCCTTGTTTTGGGATGGGCGTTCCTGTAAAACCTCTGGTTGCCAATAAAGTCAGACCATGTTAATTTGATAATTTCACCCTTGTGTTGTACATGTCTTCTCTGAAAGAATTCATGAGACGACTCTGGACCACCTAAAACATAAATAAAGCCGCAAAACTTGTTGACGCCCCTCTTGAGTGTTGTACCATCAATGGTTGGGCGACTTCCAATTGCGCTGACGGATCACTTCCTTGCGGGAGGGATCATAGTGCTTTTGCTCGTTAAACCAAATATGCATGCTTTGCCAAAATGTCGTGCCCCTTTGCTTCGTTCCCTGAAACGGGTCGATATAGTGGCCAACCACTCCTTGAAATCCTGAAGTGCAGGGAGTTATTGTAGCACTCTCCAATGTGGATGTGAAAGTATATGAGTGTCGAACCAAAAGGGAGCTAAAGGTAGGTGTCTTAATCTCTCAAGTTCCGTATGCCACTTAAGCAACTATCCCTACACTTAATGTTACTTTACCTGGACTACAACTAATATAGGATGAAAGGGTATAACTGAGGTACTTAGAAACTAAAAATAAAAGTTAGGTGTTGTTATGTATTTTAGTTTACAAAAATAAAAACTATGAAAGTGTTTGGCTGTGAAGGTAGTGGTGGAATTGTCCCTAGGGAATTGGTAACATCATTAAACCGGTACACATGCTTGTTACGATTATTATGTTGGGGAACGTTGCATGGAAAACAAAAAAAATTCTACGCACACGCAAGATCTATCCATGGAGATGCATAGCTACGAGAGGGGGAGTGTGTCTACGTACCCTCGTAGACCGTAAGAGGAAGCGTTAGAACACCGCGGTTGATGTCGTCGAACAACTTTACGATCCAACCGACCGAGTACCGAACGTACGGCACCTCCGCGTTCAGCACATGTTCAGCTCGGTGACGTCCTCGACTTCTTGATCCAGCAAGACGGCGAGGTAGTGGATGAGTTCCGGGAGCACGACGACATGGTGACGGTGATGGTGATGCTATCTCCGCAGGGCTTCGCCCAAGCACTGCGAAAATATGACCGAGAGACGGAACTGTGGAGGGGGGCGCCGCACACGGCTAAGACAATGTTGTGTCTTGTTTTGGGCGCTCCCTCTCCTCTATTTATATATGTGTAGGGGCTTGGAGTAGAAGGAATAGTGCCACGTAACTAGTACCACGTGAAACAGTACCACATGAATAGTACACACGTGGACTTGGACTCCAAAGTCTAATCCTATTCCTACTAGGACTCTCATTTTTTCCTTCCCTAGCTGCGTGGGCTTTTGAGGACTTGGTGCGGCTGGCCCAATAAGGCCAGGGCGCCTCCCCTTAGCCCATGCCAGCCCTTGGGACGTGGTGGACCCACTTGTGGACTTTCGGACCCCTCCGGAATCCTACGGAACCTTCTGGAAGCTTCCCGGTACAATACCGAAAAAACTGCACCTTTTTCCGGAACCCAAAATATGACTTCCCATATATAAATCTTTACCTCTCGGCCATTCCGAGACTCCTCGTGACGTCCGGGATCTAATCCAGGACTCCGAACAATATTCGGTTACCAATTCACATAACTCATATAACACTATATCGTCAACGAACGTTAAGCGTGCGGACCCTACGGGTTCGGGAATGATGTAGACATGACTGAGACGCCTCTCCGGTCAAGAACCAATAGCGGAACCTGGATGCTCATATTGGTTCCTACATATTCCACGAAGATCTTATCGGTCGAACCGCAATGACAACATACGTAATTCTCTTTGTCCGTCGGTATGTTACTTGCCCGAGATTCGATCGTCGGTATCTCCATACCTAGTTCAATCTCGTTACCGGCAAGTCTCTTTACTCGTTCCGTAATACATCATCCCGTAACTAACTCCTTAGTCACTTTGCTTGCAAGCTTCTTATGATGTGCATTACCGAGAGGGCCTAGAGATACCTCTCCGAAACACGGAGTGACAAATCCCAGTCTCGATCCATGCCAACTCAACAGACACCTTCGGAGATACCTGTAGAGCATCTTTATGATCACCCAGTTACGTTGTGACGTTTGATAGCACACAAGGTATTCCTCCGGTATCCGGGAGTTGTATGATCTCATGGTCGGAGGAACATGTATTTGACATTCAAGAAAGCAGTAGCAATAAATAGAACGATCATATGCTAAGCTAACAGATGGGTCTTGTCCATCACATCATTCTCCTAATGATGTGATCCCGTTATCAAATGACAACTCATGTCTATGGTTAGGAAACCTTAACCATCTTTGATCAACGAGCTAGTCTAGTAGAGGCTCACTAGGGACACGGTATTTGTTTATGTATTCACACATGTATTTAAGTTTCCGGTCAATACAATTCTAGCATGAATAATAAACCTTTATCATGAACAAGGAAATATAAAATAATAACAACTTTATTATTGCCTCTAGGGCATATTTCCATCATATTATGCGGGAGACGCATATTCTTACATGCTGCCAGGCACGTGGCAAGGCACACATTAGGTCTGGTACACAGCATGGCATACATAATAGAACCTATGGCTGAGGCATAGGGAATGACTTTCATTTTCTCTATATCTTCTGCCGTGGTCGGGCATTGAGTCTGACTCAACTTCACACCTTGCAAGACAGGCAAGAACCCTTTCTTTGACTGATCCATTTTGAACTTCTTCAAAACTTTGTCAATGTATGTGCTTTGTGAAAGTCCTATCAAGCGTCTTGATCTATCCCTATAGATCTTGATGCCCAATATATAAGCAGCTTCACCGAGGTCTTTCATTGAAAAATTCTTATTCAAGTATCCCTTTATGCCATCCAGAAATTCTATATCATTTCCAATCAACAATATGTCATCCACATATAATATTAGAAATGCTACAGAGCTCCCACTCACTTTCTTGTAAATACAGGCTTCACCGTAAGTCTGTACAAAACCATATGCTTTGATCACCTCATCAAAGCGTATATTCCAACTCCGAGATGCTTGCACCAGTCCATAGATGGATCGCTGGAGCTTGCACACTTTGTTAGCACCCTTAGGATCGACAAAACCTTCTGGTTGCATCATATACAACTCTTCTTTGAGAAAACCATTAAGGAATGCAGTTTTGACATCCATTTGCCAGATTTCATAATCATAAAATGCGGCAATTGCTAACATGATCCGGACAGACTTAAGCATCGCTACGGGTGAGAAAGTCTCATCGTAGTCAACCCCTTGAACTTGTCGAAAACCTTTCGCGACAAGTCGAGCTTTGTAGACAGTGATATTACCATCAGCATCTGTCTTCCTCTTAAAAATCCATTTATTCTCAATGGCTTGCCGATCATCGGGCAAGTCCACCAAAGTCCACACTTTGTTCTCATACATGGATCCTATCTCAGATTTCATGGCCTCAAGCCATTTGTCGGAATCCGGGCTTATCATAGCTTCTTCATAGTTCGTAGGTTCGCCATTGTCTAAAAACATGACTTCCAGAACAGGATTACTGTACCACTCTGGTGCGGAACGTACTCTGGTCGACCTACGAGGTTCAGTAGTAACTTGATCTGAAGTTTCATGATCTTCACCATTACCTTCCTCTCTTATTGGTGTAGGCATTACGGGAACGGTTTTCTCTGATGAGCTACTTTCCAATTCGAGAGAAGGTACAATTACCTCATCAAGTTCTACTTTCCTCCCACTCACTTCTTTCGAGAGAAACTCCTTCTCTAGAAAGGACCCATTCTTGGCAACAAAGATCTTGCCTTCGGATCTGTGGTAGAAGGTGTACCCAATTGTTTCGTTAGGGTATCCTATGAAGACGCACTTCTCCGCTTTGGGTTCGAGCTTATCAGGTTGAAGCTTTTTCACATAAGCATCGCATCTCCAAACTTTAAAAAAAAGGACAGCTTAGGTTTCTTGCCAAACCACAGTTCATACGGTGTCGTCTCAACAGATTTAGACGGTGCCCTATTTAACGTGAATGCAGCTGTCTCTAATGCATAACCCCAAATTGATAGTGGCAAATCGGTAAGAGACATCATAGAACGCACCATATCCAATAAAGTACGGTTACGACGTTCAGACACACCATTACGCTGTGGTGTTCCAGGTGGCGTGAGTTGTGAAACAATTCCACATTTTCTTAAATGAAGGCCAAACTCATAACTCAAATATTCGCCTCCGCGATCGGATCGTAGAAACTTTATTTTCTTGTTACGATGATTCTCTACTTCATTCTGAAATTCTTTGAACTTTTCAAATGTTTCAGACTTGTGTTTCATCAAGTAGATATACCCATACCTACTCAAATCATCTGTGAAGGTTAGAAAATAACGATACCCGC
Organism: Elymus sibiricus; assembly: GCA_039707655.1. Classification (NCBI taxonomy): domain Eukaryota; kingdom Viridiplantae; phylum Streptophyta; class Magnoliopsida; order Poales; family Poaceae; genus Elymus; species Elymus sibiricus. The sequence goes on from CM077672.1 coordinate 431,016,812, forward strand.
CACGTGCTTCAACATTCATCGGACCGCATACATCGGTATGTATTATTTCCAACAAATCAGTAGCTCGCTCCATTGTTCCGGAGAACGGAATTTTAGTCATCTTGCCCATGAGGCATGGTTCGCAAGTATCAAATGATTCATAATCAAGAGATTCCAAAAGTCCATCAGCATGGAGTTTCTTCATGCGCTTTACACCAATATGACCTAAACGGCAGTGCCACAAGTATGCTGCACTATCATTATCAACTTTGCATCTTTTGGCATGAATATTATGAATATGTGTATCACTACGATCAAGATTCAACAAGAATAAACCATTCACAAGGGTGCATGATCACGAGGGATATTATTCATATAAACAGAATAACCATTATTCTCTGACTTAAATGAATAACCATCTTGCAATAAACAATATCCAGATATAATGTTTTATCCTCAACGCAAGCACCAAATAACCATTATTTAAGTTTAATACTAATCCCGAAGGTATTACGAGCGTGTCGATATTGATCATATCAATCTTGGAGACACTTCCAACACATATCGTCACCTCGCCCTCAGCTAGTCTCCGTTACTCTGCAGCTCCTGCTTCAAGTTACTAATATTAGCAACTGAATCGGCATCAAATACCCAGACGCTGCTACGAGCACTAGTGAGGTACATATCAATAACATGTATACCAAATATACCTTTGTTCACTTTGCCATCCTTCTTATCCGCCAAATACTTGGGGCAGTTCCGCTTCCAGTGACCAGTTCCTTTGCAGTAGAAGCACTCAGTTTCAGGCTTGGGTCCAACTTTGGGTTTCTTCTTGGGAGCGGCAGCTTGCTTGCCGTTCTTCTTGAAGTTCCCCTTCTTTCCCTTGCCCTTTTTCTTGAAACTAGTGGTCTTGTTAACCATCAACACTTGATGCTCCTTCTTGATTTCTACCTCTGCCGATTTCAGCATCGCGAAGAGCTCGGGAATTGTCTTCTCCATCCCTTGCATATTATAGTTCATCACGAAGCCTTTATAGCTTAGTGGCAGTGACTGAAGAACTCTGTCAATAACACTCTCAACTGGAAGATCAATTCCCAGCCGAGTCAAGTGGTTGTGGTATCCAGACATTCTGAGTATGTGTTCACTGACAGAACTGTTCTCCTCCATCTTACAGTTGAAGAACTTGTTGGAGACTTCATATCTCTCAACCCGGGCATTAGCTTGAAATATCAATTTTAGCTCCTGGAACATCTCATATGCTCCATGGCGTTCAAAACGCTTTTGTAGTCCCGGTTCTAAGCCGTAGAGCATGGCACACTGAACTATCGAGTAGTCATCAGATCGAGCCTGCCAGGCGTTCACAACGTCTGCAGCAGCTCCTGCAGCAGGTCCATCACCTAGCGGTGCATCAAGGACATAATCCTTCTGTGCAGCAATGAGGATAATCCTCAAGTTACGGACTTAGTCCGTGTAATTGCTACCATCATCTTTCAACTAAGCTTTCTCTAGGAACGTATCAAAAACAGGGGAGCTACAACGCGAGCTATTGATCTACAACATAATTTGCAAATACTATCAAGACTAAGTTCATGATAAATTAAGTTCAATTAATCAAATTACTAATGAACTCCCACTTAAATTAACATCCCTGAAGTTAACTAAGTGATACATGATCCAAATCAACTAGCCCATGTCCGACCATCACGTGAGATGGGATAGTCATCAATGGTGAACATCTCCATGTTGATCATATCTACTATATGACTCATGTTCGACCTTTCGGTCTCCAGTGTTCCGAGACCATGTCTGTACATGCTAGGCTCGTCAAGTTTAACCCAAGTATTCTGCTTGTGTAAAACTGGCTTACACCCGTTGTATGTGAACGTAGAATCTATCACACCCGATCATCACGAGGTGCTTCGAAACGACGAACTTTAGCAACGGTGCATACTCGAGGAGAACACTTTTATCTTGAAATTTAGTGAAGGGATCATCTTATAATGCTACCGTTGTTCTAAGCAAAATAAGATGCATAAAGGATAAACATCACATGCAATCAAAATATGTGACATGATATGGCCATCATCTTGTGCTTTTGATCTCCATCTCCAAAGCATCGTCATGATCTCCATCGTCACCGGCTCGACACCTTGACCTCCATCATTGCGTCATGGTCGTCTCGCCAACTATTGCTTCTACAACTATTTCTAACGCATAGCGATAAAGTAAAGCAATTACATGGCGCTTGCATTTCATACAATAAAGAGACAACCATAAGGCTCCTGCCGGTTGCTGATAAATTACAAAACATGATCATCTCATACAATAATGTATATCACATCATGTCTTGATCATATCACATCACAGCATACCCTGCAAAAACAAGTTAGACGTCCTCTACTTTGTTGTTGCAAGTTTTACGTGGCTGCTACGGGCTTCTAGCAAGAACCGTTCTTACCTACGGCACAAAACCACAACGGTGATTTATCAAGTTTGCTGTTTTAACCTTCAACAAGGACCGGCCGCAGTCAAATTCGATTCAACTAAAGTAGGAGAAACAGACACCCGCCAGCCACCTTTATGCAAAACAAGTTGCATGTCTGTCGGTGGAACCGGTCTCATGTACGTGGACATGTAAGGTTGGTCCGGGCCGCTTCATCTTACAATACTGCCGAATCAAAATAAGACGTTGGTGGTAAGCAGTATGACGATCACCGCCCACAACTCTTTGTGTTCTACTCGTGCATATCATCTACGCATAGACCTGGCTCATGATGCCACTGTTGGGGAACGTTGCATGGAAAACAAAAAAAATTCTATGCACATGCAAGATCTATCCATGGAGATGCATAGCTATGAGAGGGGGAGTGTGTCTACGTACCCTCGTAGACCGTAAGCGGAAGCATTAGAACAACGCGGTTGATGTCGTCGAACAACTTCACGATCCAACCGACCGAGTACCGAACGTACGGCACCTCCGTGTTCAGCACACGTTCAGCTTGGTGACGTCCTCGACTTCTTGATCCATCAAGACGGCGAGGTAGTGGATGAGTTCCGGCAGCACGTGTAGGAGATATGCCCTAGAGGCAGTAATATCAGTTACTTTGTATCTCCGAGTTTGTAATGAATGTTTATGTTCCATGCTATAACTGCAATGATTCTCGAGTCTGCAATAACCACGAGGCTCGGAGGGAAACTCATGTGCACGTGTGGTATAATAAACGGTAAAATGTATTCCTAGTCTTGCCTCTAAGACTGGCTCAAGTATTGCATGATGATCCTGTTTTCCTGATCATGGGCATGTCAATGCCGGCAATTTTGAGGGCACAATGTTAGTAGAACACTTGTGTTGAATCGACCCAAATTGATGTTATGCTATGAGATACATTCGTCATGACTTAATGGTTAATAACACAGAGATAGTTAATGTTTGCATAATTCCTTAGACCATGAGAGTGTCGAGTTTCTTCATGCTTGCTTCATGAACTTTGGGGTTTGTTAAACGTCATCCGTAAATGGGTGGCTATTACGGCGGCTTACGGGTTCATGGAAAAGTATGTCAAGTAACTTGATAGCTCAAGATTGGGATTTGCTCCTCCGACGATGGAGAGATATTCTCGGGCCCTCTCGGTGTTACGGTATCCATCATCGTCTGGCCAGACACATTGTGATTTGATCACTGGGATGCCGGAACACGGAAACGAGTAAAGAGAACAAAACCGGTAACGAGGTAACTTGCATAGTGGACAAGTTGTTGATCCACGGGGATGCATAAATATCACCTCGGGTTTTGTAATATATCGTGAAGCAACAGGAATAGCACACGGCAACTGGAGGTTCACTCGAATATTCATTCGTGTGGGTATAGGGGTCAATATGGGTGTCCACGGCTCCGATGTTGATCATTGATCGGAAGGGGTTCCGGGTCATGTCTATACTTCACCGAACCTATAGGGTCACACGCTTAAGGGTCATCTATCTGCTGAATACTAGACAGGGAGTCTGAGAGAAAATCACCGAAAAAGTTTCGGACACCGGAAAAGTTTCGGACAGCGGAAAAGTTCCGCAGAGAGAACACCGGAACAGTTTCGGTAAAACTGAAAAGTTGTTTCAGGGGATACCATTAAGTCAAATTGGTTTCGGCACATGCCTGATAATTCTTGGAGGGTGCCATAATCATTCTGGAAACTTTCTGGAATTTTCCGGGATGAAAACCGGAAATGTTCCGGAGGTGCCGGAACCGCTTCAGATGCTTTTCGCAGATGAAAATCACTAAACCGGAATTGTTCCGGATCGCATTGAAAATTATTTTAGTGGGTACTGGAAATGTTCTAAGCCCACATAAATATTTTCAGTTCGAACAGACGCTGAAAAATGTCGTCGTGAATAGTGAAAAGCACTTTTTGGGCTGATTTGCAAATGGGGTTTTTCTTCTAGAAGAAAACCACTTTTGGTGAGAGATAAAGGTGTGTGAAAGGTGGTGGCCCCCCCCCCAAAGGGGGCAGCACCAAATTTCGTCCATAGGTGGTGGGGAGGGCCCCCTTGGGGTTTCCTTCCACCTCATGGTGGATATGTTCTACACACACCCTTATGTGGCATTTGGGTGAAAAGATCTTAAGCCCCTTTTGGTCTTTTTACCCCTTGCCTCCACCCCTTGGCTTTCCTATAAATAGGAGGTGAGGGGGCTGCCCAAAGATCATCCCTTGATCTCATACACATGCTATGCTTTGCTAGCTCTCTCTCTCCCTCCCACGAAAAGAGTTTTTCGTAGAGCCGAAAGGCTGTCTGGGTTCCGGCAGGAACTAGCTCTGGACGGCGAAGCCCTGCCGGATAGCTGACACCATATGTGTGAAACCCCGTAGAGAGATTGTAGTTTCGATCTTTTGCCCGAAGGGCTGTTCGAGTTACCGTTCGAGTTTCCGGCGTCCTCCCGAAGGGCTGTCCGGGTTACTGTTCGGGTTCCGAGGGTCCTCCCGAAGGGCTGTCCGCGACATCGTCCTGGGGACTGTCCGACCGCCTCCCGAAGGGCTGTCCGGAGTGGGAGTACATCCTTGCGGTTGGGAGGTTGTAAATCCTAGCTGCAGGGATCTGCATCGACGATCTACACCGACTCTTCTTCCGCTGCGTTTCGAGTTGGTACGGATCAGATCAAACCTTGTATGCAGTCTCCATAGTGATCCTGGGCATGCTCGCTGTACCGAAAATTTTGTTTTCTGTCGTGTTCCCCAACAGTGGCATCAAGAGCCGTGCTATGCGTAGATGCATGTTACGATCTAGAATACATGGAGATGTGTGGGCATTGCATAATATAATTTTGGAGTAGATAAGATCTATTGCTGAAAATTATTTATGCGGGTAGCAGATGAAGTCTGTTACCCGATGTTCTTGTTGCTTCCTTGGAATTTGCGTTTGCACAATCTCGAGACAGCATGGTGGAATTTCACAAAGTTCTGGCAATCCGCGATCCTGATTGATCAACGAAGTGCTATCAGTTCTTTGGGTTCCACCATAGTCAAAAGAAAGATGAAATTCGCAGATGAAAGGGCATTGCAGATATGATCTGCACGGGGGTCACGCATATGACGAAGTTTAGTATGGGGCTCGAGATTTAATTATCTCGTGTTTCATACACTCCGAGATGTTAATCGAGCAATTTTGAATTATCATACTTGATGATAAAACGTTGGTAGCTGCGGTTTAAGTCAAAACCTTAGAAGCCATGAAAAATAAAATTTTGCATAAACCGATTAGAGTCGTCTAACTTGGTTTTGCAGGATGTACATGTGATGTGGTATAGCAAAGCTCATATTAATTCGATTATGTATGAGATGACTATATGATGTAAATTTGTTAACATGACCTGCGTGTCATGATTCGGCATGATGGCTGGAGCCATATGATTGTCACTTTAATGACCTGCGTGTCAACCTTAAGTAATGCACTTATTTTATTAGCTATAGAGATAGCAATATTATCTGGTGCATCGACAAGGTGGTGGCAATCTTCGCGAAGGTATACACTGACGCAAATGCCAAAGACGAAGAAAGTTTGACTTCTCCGTCAGAAAGGGCTATACCATGTCATGCTAATTATGAATTGCCTGAGATGTTTATCCCTTATGTTGCACCCTTCTTGATTGCGCGGTAGTCGCTTTTTATTAGGGTGATCTCTCACTAAAAATATCAAGTAGATAGTGTTCTCCCAAGTGTAGCACCGTCACGGCACCTATCTTTTCGGGGTGCGCCGTGTCACACGGGCACGAACGATTAGTGAAGTGTGAGGCGGGTGAGTTGAGACCTCGCAGCAAGATCACTTGGTTGTCTTGACGTTCAGGCATGACCGTCATGAGCTCGGAACACACGCATCGAAAGATGAACAAGAGTCACATAGAGATGTGATTGGCAAGTTGGCCTACCGGTTAAGATTTTTCATCATCAGTGGTGTTACACTAATGGCGAACAATCAAAACGCGGATCTTGAATCACTCATAATCAATTTTGGGAGATATTGATTTGAGTGGGAGCGCACTTTAGAATAAAATTGTTTATTCACTAAGTGCCAAAAATCATTATAAACAAAGTCTAAGTGAAACTTGTGTTTTCCGTTGTAGATCAAATGGCTCGCAACACCGCGTTCAACTTAGGCCCGATGCTAGAGAAAGAGAAGTTAGCTGCGACTGGAAACAACTATGCGGACTGGGTCCATAACCTGGGGATTGTCCTCAGGGATGCTAAGAAAGACTATGTGCTTGATCAAGTTCTAAGTGATTCCATTACGCCAGAAATGGCTCAGGATATCATCCACGTGTTTGACTCACGAAGGGATGATTTCAGTGTTGTTAAAAGTAAAGAACTTATGTTATCTTGCATGGATCCTGTGCTACAGAAACGTTATGAACGACTTAGTGCCTTCGAGATTATTGAGGCACTAAATGTTCTGTATCATAAACAGGATTCAGCTGAAGTTCATGAGATGACTGAAGCCATGGAAGAATGCAATATACATAAGGAATCTCTAGTAAATGAACAAGGTGTCAGACTAGCAAACTATTATGATAGTATGGCTGAAAGGGGAATTAAATTTCCAAAGACACCTGGTAATGATTTGATCCTTACCTCGCTTTATGAAGCGATGCTCAAATCAAATGAGATAGGACTGCAGAATCAGCAAAAGTTGCTGGTGAACAAAACCGCCAGTTTCAAAAGGAAAGGCAAGCCTAAGGGCGGAGCCAAGTCTGAAACTGTGTGTTTTTACTGCAAAGGCACTGGACACTGGAAGAGGAACTGCCAGATATACATGGCAGATAAGAAGAAAGGTATAACTGTTATACGGGTTAATGTCATTGACGTTTTGCTTGCTAGCGAAAATTCTAAGTCTTGGGTATTTGATACCGGATCGGTTGCTCACATTTGCAACTCGATACAGGGACTTCAGAAGGTGCGCAAGTTAGCAAAGAATGAAGTCGTGATGCGCGTCGGGAACGGCACTGGGATCGCCGCTCAAGCCGTCGGCATTATGCCTCTACGTCTCCCTTCGGGATTTATCTTAGAACTAAATAACTGTTATTTTGTTCCACTGTTGTGTAGAAACATTATCTCCGGATCATGTTTAGTACACGATGGGTATTCGTACAAGTCTGAGAACAATGGTTGTTCACTTTATTGTAAGGATATATTTTATGGATTTGCACCCATTGTTGGGGGCCTTTTCATACTAAATCTTGAATGTGGAAATGATGTCTTTAACGTGAATGCTAAACGCCTTAAGAAGGCTGATACCACCACCACTTTCATGTGGCACTGTCGGCTTGGCCACATCGGAAAGAAACGCATGCAAAGACTTCATAAAAATGGAGTTTTACCGTCTTTTGATTTTGAATCATTTGACACATGTGAAGCTTGCTTGATGGGAAAAATGACCAAGACGCCGTTCACGGGTCATCCTGAACGGGCAGGTGAGTTATTGGAAATAATACATAGTGATGTATGTGGTCCAATGAACACAGCCGCACGGGGTGGGTATTTCTACTTCGTGACTTTTACTGATGATTTAAGTCGGTATGGCTATATCTACTTAATGAAGCATAAGTCGAAAACCTTTGAAAAGTTCAAAGAATTTCAGAATGAGGTAGAAAATCATCGTGACAAAAATATTAAGTTTCTGCGGTCTGATCGCGGAGGCGAATACCTTAGTCATGAGTTTGGCCAACATCTGAGTGATCGTGGAATCGTTTCACAGCTTACGCCTCCCGGAACTCCACAGCGAAACGGAGTGTCGGAACGACGTAACCGAACCTTGTTAGACATGGTAAGGTTGATGATGTCTCTTACAGATCTACCAATATCTTTTTGGGGTCATGCGCTAGAAACTGCCGCTCACACACTAAACAAAGCACCGTCTAAGTCTGTTGAAACGACGCCATATGAGATATGGCACGGGAAGAAACCCGACCTGTCGTTTCTCAAAATCTGGGGTTGTGAAGCTTATGTAAAACGTTTACAACCAAGCAAACTTGATCCTAGATCAGAAAAATGTTACTTTGTAGGTTATCCCAAGGAGACAGTTGGGTATTCTTTCTACCACGCCTCCGAGAACAAAGTGTTTGTTGCAAAACACGGAGTCTTTCTCGAGAAAGAGTTTTCGCTAAAGAAGTGAGTGGGAGGACAGTACAACTTAATGAGATTAGTGAATCTTCGGCAACCGTTGATATGGCTAAGGAACCGGAAGCAATTCCGCTAATTATCCCTACAACCGAGCCGGAAGTTGTCGCATGTGATGCGGAAACTTCAGACAATGTTGTAACTGAACCGCGCAGATCAGGTAGGGCTATCCAGCCACCTGAGTGGTTTCATATCGAAATCTTCATTCTTGAAGACGATGAACCTGCGCACTACAAGGAAGCGATGGCGGGGCCCAGCTCAAAGGAATGGCACAAGGCCATGAAATCCGAGATGGAATCCATGTACGAAAACCAAGTTTGGAACTTGGAAGAACTTCCAGATGGCGTAAAACCCATCAGTTGTAAATGGATTTTCAAAAGAAAGACGGACGCGGATGGTAACATTACTATCCACAAAGCTAGACTTGTCGCGAAAGGGTTCACGCAAGTTCCAGGAGTGGACTACGACGATACTTTCTCGCCTGTAGCTATGCTTAGGTCCATTCGGATATTACTAGCAATTGCTGCTTATTTCGATTATGAAATATGGCAGATGGACGTCAAAACGGCTTTCCTAAATGGAAACCTCAAAGAGGATGTATACATGATACAGCCAGAAGGTTTTGTCGTCCATAAGGATGCTGGAAAGGTATGCAAACTTCAGAAAGCCATTTATGGTCTGAAGCAAGCGTCAAGGAGCTGGAACATTCGTTTTGATGAAGTAGTCAAACAGTTTGGCTTCATCAGGAATGACGAAGAATCTTGTGTTTACAAGAAGTTTAGTGGGAGCGCAAAAGCATTTCTAATCTTGTATGTGGATGACATATTATTGATTGGAAATGACGTGAATTTTCTTAACGAAATAAAAGACTCATTGAAAAGGAGTTTTTCAATGAAAGACTTAGGCGAAGCGGCATATGTATTGGGCATCAGAATCTATAGAGATAGATCAAGACGCCTAATAGCGCTTAGCCAAAGCACATACATTGACAAGGTGTTGAAAAGGTTCAACATGGAGAACTCCAAGAAAGGCCTTCTCCCCATGTCACCTGGCACAGTACTTTGCAAGAATCAGTGTCCTCGGACCCTCGATGAGCGAGTACAAATGAATGATGTTCCATATGCCTCGGCAGTTGGTTCTATTATGTATGCCATGCTATGTACAAGACCAGACGTTTCCTATGCGCTAAGTGTTAGCAGCCGGTACCAAAGTGATCCAGGATTGGAACACTGGGCCGCAGTCAAGGGTATTCTTAAGTACCTCAGACGGACCAAGGATTTACTCCTTGTGTACGGAGGTGATGAAGAGCTCATTGTAAGTGGTTACACTGATGCAGGCTTCATGACTGACCCAGATGACTTCAAATCTCAATCAGGCTATGTTTTCATATTGAACGATGGCGCAGTTGATTGGAAAAGTTCCAAACAAAAGACTGTGGCGGATTCTACGACGGAGGCGGAATATGTTGCTGCTTTAGAAGCCTCCAAGGAGGCGGTATGGATCAAGCAATTTCTTGAAGACCTTGGTGTGGTTCCAAGTGCTCTGGACCCGGTGGAGATCTATTGTGATAATAGTGGCGCCGTGGCTCAAGCAAGGGAGCCAAGTTCGCACCATAAGACAAGACATATTGAGCGCAAATATAAACTCATTTGACATCATGTCCAAGCGGGTTTAGTGAAAGTACGCAAAGTTCACACGGATCTGAACGTGTCAGACCCGATGACAAAGCCTCTGCCACGAGCAAAGCATGAGCAGCACCGGATTGCCATTGGTGTTAAGGAAGCCATGTAACTAGATTATGACTCTAGTGCAAGTGGGAGTCTGTAGGAGATATGCCCTAGAGGCAGTAATATCAGTTACTTTGTATCTCCGAGTTTGTAATGAATGTTTATGTTCCATGCTATAACTGCAATGATTCTCGAGTCTACAATAACCACGAGGCTCGGAGGGAAACTCATGTGCACGTGTGGTATAATAAACGGTAAAATGTATTCCTAGTCTTGCCTCTAAGACTGGCTCAAGTATTGCATGATGATCCTGTTTTCCTGATCATGGGCATGTCAATGCCGGCAATTTTGAGGGCACAATGTTAGTAGAACACTTGTGTTGAATCGACCCAAATTGATGTTATGCTATGAGATACATTCTTCATGAGTTAATGGTTAATAACACAGAGATAGTTAATGTTTGCATAATTCCTTAGACCATGAGAGTGTCGAGTTTCTTCATGCTTGCTTCATGAACTTTGGGGTTTGTTAAACGTCATCCGTAAATGGGTGGCTATTACGGCGGCTTACGGGTTCATGGAAAAGTATGTCAAGTAACTTGATAGCTCAAGATTGGGATTTGCTCCTCCGACGATGGAGAGATATTCTCGGGCCCTCTCGGTGTTATGGTATCCATCATCATCTGGCCAGACACATTGTGATTTGATCACTGGGATGCCGGAACACGGAAACGAGTAAAGAGAACAAAACCGGTAACGAGGTAACTTGCATAGTGGACAAGTTGTTGATCCACGGGGATGCATAAATATCACCTCGGGTTTTGTAATATATCGTGAAGCAACAGGAATAGCACACGGCAACTGGAGGTTCACTCGAATATTCATTCGTGTGGGTATAGGGGTCAATATGGGTGTCCACGGCTCCGATGTTGATCATTGATCGGAAGGGGTTCCGGGTCATGTCTATACTTCACCGAACCTATAGGGTCACACGCTTAAGGGTCATCTATCTGCTGAATACTAGACAGGGAGTCTGAGAGAAAATCACCGAAAAAGTTTCGGACACCGGAAAAGTTTCGGACAGCGGAAAAGTTCCGCAGAGAGAACACCGGAACAGTTTTGGTAAAACTGAAAAGTTGTTTCAGGGGATACCATTAAGTCAAATTGGTTTCGGCACATGCCTGATAATTCTTGGAGGGTGCCAGAATCGTTCTGGAAACTTTCTGGAATTTTCCGGGATGAAAACCGGAAATGTTCCGGAGCTGCCGGAACCGCTTCAGATGCTTTTCGCAGATGAAAATCACTAAACCGGAATTGTTCCGGATCGCATTGAAAATTATTTTAGTGGTTACTAGAAATGTTCTAAGCCCACATAAATATTTTCAGTTCGAACAGACGCTGAAAAATGTCGTCGTGAATAGTGAAAAGCACTTTTTGGGCTGATTTGCAAATGGGGTTTTTCTTCTAGAAGAAAACCACTTTTGGTGAGAGATAAAGGTGTGTGAAAGGTGGTGGCCCCCCCCCCCCCAAAGGGGGCAGCACCAAATTTCATCCATAGGTGGTGGGGAGGGCCCCCTTGGGGTTTCCTTCCACCTCATGGTGGATATGTTCTACACACACCCTTATGTGGCATTTGGGTGAAAAGATCTTAAGCCCCTTTTGGTCTTTTTACCCCTTGCCTCCACCCCTTGGCTTTCCTATAACTAGGAGGTGAGGGGTCTGCCCAAAGATCATCCCTTGCTCTCATACACATGCTATGCTTTGCTAGCTCTCTCTCTCCCTCCCACGAAAAGAGTTTTTCGTAGAGCCGAAAGGCTGTCTGGGTTCCGGCAGGAACTAGCTCTGGACGGCGAAGCCCTGCCGGATAGCTGACACCGTATGTGTGCAACCCCATAGAGAGATTGTAGTTTCGATCTTTTGCCCGAAGGGCTGTTCGAGTTACCGTTCGAGTTTCCGGCGTCCTCCCGAAGGGCTGTCCGGGTTACTGTTCGGGTTCCGAGGGTCCTCCCGAAGGGCTGTCCGCGACATCGTCCTGGGGACTGTCCGACCGCCTCCCGAAGGGCTGTCCGGAGTGGGAGTACATCCTTGAGGTTGGGAGGTTGTAAATCCTAGCTGCAGGGATCTGCACCGACGATCTACACCGACTCTTTTTCCGCTGCGTTCCGAGTTGGTACGGATCAGATCAAACCTTGTATGCAGTCTCCATAGTGATCCTGGGCGTGCTTGCTGTACCGAAAATTTTGTTTTCTATCGCGTTCCCCAACAGCACGACGGCGTGGTGACGGTGATGGTGATGCTATCTCCGCAGGGCTTCGCCCAAGCACTGCGAAAATATGACCGAGGGACGGAACTGTGGAGGGGGGCGCCGCACACGGCTAAGACAATGTTGTGTCTTGTTTTGGGCGCCCCCTCTCCTCTATTTATGTATGTGTAGGGGCTTGGAGTAGAAGGAATAGTGCCACGTGAACAGTACCACGTGAACAGTACCACGTGAATAGTACACACGTGGACTTGGACTCCAAAGTCCAATCCTATTCCTACTAGGACTCTCCTTTTTTCCTTCCCTAGCTGTGTGGGCTTTTGAGGACTTGGTGCGCCTGGCCCAATAAGGACAGGGTGCCTCCCCTTAGCCCATGCCAGCCCTTGGGACGTGGTGGACCCACTTGTGGACTTCCGGACCCCTCCGGAATCCTCCGGAACCTTCTGGAAGCTTCCCGGTACAATACCGAAAAAACTGCACCTTTTTCCGGAACACAAAATATGACTTCCCATATATAAATCTTTATCTCTCGACCATTCCGAGACTCCTCTTGACGTCCGGGATCTCATCCGGGACTCCGAACAATATTCGGTTACCAATTCACATAACTCATATAACACTATATCGTCAACGAACGTTAAGCGTGCGGACCCTACGGGTTCGGGAATGATGTAGACATGACTGAGACGCCTCTCCGGTCAATAACCAATAGCAGAACCTGGATGCTCATATTGGTTCCTACATATTCCACGAAGATCTTATCGGTCGAACCGCAATGGCAACATACGTAATTCCCTTTGTCTGTCGGTATGTTACTTGCCCGAGATTCGATCGTCGGTATCTCCATACCTAGTTCAATCTCATTACCGGCAAGTCTCTTTACTCGTTCCGTAATACATCATCCCGTAACTAACTCCTTAGTCACTTTGCTTGCAAGCTTCTTATGATGTGCATTACCGAGAGGGCCCAGAGATACCTCTCCGAAACACGGAGTGACAAATCCCAGTCTCGATCCATGCCAACTCAACAGACACCTTCGGAGATACCTGTAGAGCATCTTTATGATCACCCAGTTACGTTGTGACGTTTGATAGCACACAAGGTATTCCTCCGGTATCCGGGAGTTGTATGATCTCATGGTCGGAGGAACATGTATTTGACATTCAAGAAAGCAGTAGCAATAAACAGAACGATCATATGCTAAGCTAACAGATGGGTCTTGTCCATCACATCATTCTCCTAATGATGTGATCCCGTTATCAAATGACAACTCATGTCTATGGTTAGGAAACCTTAACCATCTTTGATCAACGAGCTAGTCTAGTAGAGGCTCACTAGGGACACGGTATTTGTTTATGTATTCACACATGTATTTAAGTTTCCGGTCAATACAATTCTAGCATGAATAATAAACCTTTATCATGAACAAGGAAATATAAAATAATAACAACTTTATTATTGCCTCTAGGGCATATTTTCATCATATTATGCGGGAGACGCATATTCTTACATGCTGCCAAAACATGGTCTCACATGTACTTATAATTGTCATCTTAGCAAGTGATACAAATACTGAGATTCATTAAGGTGAAAACCCAACTATAGCCATAACTTCCTCTAGGGTACCTCTTGAATCCCCTATGCCATGATTCCTAAATTCAGGGAACGATAATTTGTTTCACTCCGACCTCCCATCCTTTGCTTATCATAACACATTTCTTACCCTAAGGTGTCATGTAATATAGTGTGTACCTCTATTATCACCCTATGACAACACCATAACAATTCATACAAATAAACTAGACAAAAGAGAATTACTCAAACATGATTATTATGAAACAAATCATAAGAGAATTATTCATTGAATCAAAGGCCATATTTTAGTAGGAGACTCCAGAGGTTTTACAAGGATGAACCCACTAGTCCAAGGAAGAAGATGGTCGTGGAGGTGATGGAGATGATGGTGGAAGCGAAGGTGGCGACAGTGGAGTCCCCCGATGGCCTCTTGGCGGCCGCTGGAAGGGAGGGGGAAGGGGGGACCCTTCTTCTTCCTTGGGCTTCTCCCTTGGGTTGGAGATGTGTTTTCTCCTCTATACATGGTGGCTATGGGACTGCAATTTTCACACAAAAGTGTGGCCCTCCGAAAATTAGGGTTTCCCATCAATATGGGCATTGTTAGACCCCTCCAAAACCTTCTTATCTTCTTGTGAGTCCATAGGATCAAACCATGTTAAGATCCATCAAGTTTGGAAGGAGTTAGAGTCAGTCCCGTCACCCTAGTTTCGTATTCTCGAAAGTGACAGTTTTTGTAAACAATGGATTGGACCTACAGGGCGCATACAAACTCCGAATTGAGTGATTCCAATTGCTACATTTTTTTATGAAATTGGATTTACTTTTCATGTTCTGACTTTCTCCGTTTGACGCCATCTTCAGGGGTCATAGTGACGATCCTTAAATACTGGTCTTGTAGGGATAGATTTGTGATAACTTCAAATTTGACCGGATCTCGAAGTTTATTGGTAGTTCATTGATTTTCCATGAATTTTCTACACACATAAGTGAAAAAAAAGAATTTGTGCATGTCTTGAAACTATTAGTAGGTTAGTCTAAATAAATATAAAAATTTGCTTAAAAACATAAGATAGTGGCATGAAACATATGAAAAGGCCACCAAGTGGCTGGCGGATCAACGTCTAGGAGGCAGAGCAAGATGGTGTCCTGCTAAGGTAGGTTGTAAGTAGGTAAGTAGATCCATGTACATACCCTTAGCTGTTTAGTTTTTTTCCTTGCCTTTCTGTTGATGTAATTCGTTTAAGGACTTTGGGACTTTGTTTTGGTTTTAATAAAAGACCGTGGGGCTGTTGCCTCACAGTATTCAGTAAAAAAAATGCCACCTAACCTATCTTTGTCCCACTGCCCACATAGCGGAAGCCAGTGCTGCAAAAAGGCTAGAATTTGGACCAGGCGGCAATCCTAGTAAGCTATTCCAAAAAAAAGGCTAGAATTTGGATGTAAAGTCAGTGGCCCATCGTAAGAAGTAAGCTGATGTTGTAGGAGGAGGCAGGCGTGCTACAAGAAGAGCTAGGTAGTATAGCTAGGAAAGAGGTTGAGATCGCCTATGCAAGGGAGCCATATAGATGGCCAATGCACATTACCCGCATAGTGACGATGCTGATTCTGGTGTACCGTTGAAAAGGGCAACTCCAACGCGGATCAAACAGACGACACCAGATGCATCCAACTGTGGACACCAAATGTACATGCCATTTGAAACGAACCAAACACAAACACAGACGGAATACATGCTAAGTGGGCGGAATTTGTTAAGTTTCAATACATTTACATCTAAACAACAAAATTTAGCAAGTTCAAACTAATTATAACTAGCAGGGTGACCCGCGCATTTGCGCGGCTAGATATCCTATGTGTTTTCCATACCTATGAGATGTTGAACCTCATGTTTCATCATTTGTCATCGTTTTCATTAAGTTATCTGTGGGCAGGAAAATGTTTTTATTTTATTTACTAACTGATGTGGCGATTATCCCAAATATACCTTTCAAAATAAAAATACTATAGCTAATATGTATATCATGAGGAAATACCTTTTTGTGGGGTCATGAGGAAATAGTTTGTTCTTGTTTATTGTGTATATTAAGTTGTTGGCAAAAGATTTGCAATGTGAGAACAAAAAAACCAGAGCAATGTGCTCCACGCATGTCATGCCAATCTAGATAGATTCTGGTTGGATTCTTTTCTTAGCTTTCCATTTTCATGTTCTTCCATTCAATTGGTGTCAATGTTTTATCCAAAAAAGTTTAAAAAACTTTTCCAACCAAACTTAATATCACTCTGAAAAGGAAAAAAATGTGTCCATTTATCTGATGTGGATGCTCAAATTTGCCAATCATTGTATATTCTTTCTTTGAGAGCCAATTGGTTTGTGATGTGTGAAATTGGCATTGGCTTCCGTGGAGTAGAGTTGCACATGCTAAGCATATTGCTAGCTCAATCACACTAGTAGAAAACAGGGCATTGGTTTTTGCCAAATCAGAGCAACAGTCCCGGTCGACTTACGAACCGGGACTACTGCGTGCATCAGTCCAGGTTCGAGCGGCCAGGACACCGGCCGGGCCTCGGCAGGCACCAGTCCCGGTTCGGCTAGGACCTTTAGTCCCGGTTCCAGCCACAAACCGGGACTAAAGGGCCTCGCTCCTGGCGCAACCCCTTTAGTCCCGGTTGGTGTCTGGAACCGGGACTAAAGGTCAGTCTTCAGTCCCGGTTCTAGACACCAACCGGGACTAAAAAGATGCCTATATATATGCTCGCCCTTGCGCGCTCACTCCTCTGTTTTTTGGCCGGCCGGCGTGTGGGAGGTGTGTGCTACTCTGTTCTCACCTCCTATGCACATGAGGTGTTTGATGAAATGCCCGAGCCACGCTTAAGATTTCTCCTCTCTAAGCTCGACCTCCAAGCTCCATTTTCCCCAAGATTTGTCTAGGTTTGGCGGTGCACCAACTATCCAAGTGTTCTAAAAAGGTTAGCAACTTCATCCTTTCATCTCTCACTGCTAGTTTAGCTCATTTCAAATGCTCTAGAAGTAGTGTGGTTTGTGGGTTTTAGTGGAGGAGTGTATGTGTGAGTTTATTTGATTTAGATGCACAATTTGAGCTCAAATTAACTTCATAGTTTCCACATGTGTAGGGTGCCGTCCCGTCCCCATCCCCGTCCTCACCGCCGTTGATCGCCCGCGCCGATCTCGTCGCCGGCACCACCGTGGCGAGCCTCTTGTTCTTATCTTTTTTTAAAGAAAAAATTCTTACTTATATGATTTATATAGCTACTTGTATAATTTTTTTACTTGTATTATTGTTTGTTATTATATAGTGCCATGGTTTTGGTATCCGCCCCCGTCGGCTCTCGTCCGGTCTATGATTCGGATGTGGTATATTATCTTTTATAACTATTTGTTTCATTTTGTGTTTATGACAATTATGCCAACCAACTTGACATAGATGTCTTTATCTAGGAGGTATGTGAACCGGAAATTCAAACCGACCCTCTTGTCGAGAGGTTAAATTTAGTTGAAAAAGAAAACAATTATTTGAAAGAAAAATTGAAAAGAGTTGAAGAAGAGAAGATGAAATTGGAGTTGCATGTTGCGGATGTCGTTGGATCAATTGTTACCTTAGTTGCGATTTTGATCGCATTTGTTGTTGCATTTAAATGTTTTACATAGTTGTATGTTAGTTTCAATGTATGTTTTAATTAGATGCTCTAGAGAGCTGTATGTTGTTCTATGAGAACTATGTATGAACTTTATGTATTTATTTTTTCAGTAATAACATTTGATCACTAATGTACTTTGGTTTTAATGTGATGATGAACTTGTATTAATTTGGTCATTTCTCTATTTATGATGTTCTGTAATGGTTTTTGATATACTTAATTATATAATGCACGCAGATGAACCGGCACTGGATGTACGGTGACCGACGCACCTCCGACTACATTACGGGCCTGCATAATTTTCTCTATGTGGCTGAGGCAAACAAGCAGAATGGTTTTATGTATTGTCCATGTACTGTCTATGAGAATACGAAGGATTACTCTGACTCAAAAACCCTTCACTTCCACCTGCTTAAGAACGGTTTCATGCCACACTATAATGTTTGGACCAAGCACGGAGAAAGAGGGGTTATGATGGAAGACAACGAAGAAGAAGAGGATGATGACAACTATCCTATATTCCCTGAATACGGTGATACTGCAACGGGGGAAGCTGAAGATCAAGAGGCACCAGATGTGCCCGATGATGATCTTCGCCGGGTCATTGTTGATGCACAGAGAGGATGCGAAAGTGAAAGGGAGAAGTTGAAGTTCAATCGCATGTTAGAGGATCAAAAAAAAGGGTTGTACCCAAATTGCGAAGATGGCAACACAAAGCTCGGTACCGCACTGGAATTGCTGCAATGGAAGGCAGAGAATGGTGTATCTGACAAGGGATTTGGGAAGCTACTGAAAATAATGAAGAAGAAGCTTCCAAAGGATAACGAATTGCCTGACAGTACGTACGAAGCAAAGAAGGTTCTCTGCCCTCTAGGATTAGAGGTGCAGAAGATACATGCATGCCCTAATGACTGCATCCTCTACCGCGGTGAGGAGTACGAGAATTTGAATGCATGCCCGGTATGCGGTGCATTGCGGTATAAGATCAGACGAGATGACCCTGCTGATGTTGAGGGCGAGCGCCCCAGGAAGAGGGTTCCTGCCAAGGTGATGTGGTATGCTCTTATAATACCATGGTTGAAACGTCTGTTCAGAAACAAAGAGCATGCCAAGTTGTTGCGATGGCACAAAGAAGACCATAAGAAAGACGGGAAGTTGAGAGTACCCGCTGATGGGTCGCAGTGGAGAAAAATCGAGAGAAAGTGGCCGGACTTTGCAGGTGACGCAAGGAACTTATGGTTTGGTTTAAGTGCAGATGGCATTAATCCTTTTGGGGAGCAGAGCAGCAATCATAGCACCTGGCCTGTGACTCTATGTATCTATAACCTTCCTCCTTGGTTGTGCATGAAGCGGAAGTTAATTATGATGCCAGTGCTCATCCAAGGCCCTAAGCAACCTGGCAACGACATTGATGTGTACCTAAGGCCATTAGTTGAATAACTTTTACAGCTGTGGGACATAAAAGGTGTACGTGTGTGGGATGAGCACAAACAGCAGAAATTTGACCTACGAGCATTGCTTTTTGTAACCATCAATGATTGGCCTGCTCTTAGTAACCTTTCAGGACAGACAAACAAGGGATACCACGCATGCATGCACTGTTTAGATGAGACCGAAAGTATATACTTGGATAAATGTAAGAAGAATGTGTACCTGGGACATCGTCGATTTCTTCCGACCAAGCATGCCTTAAGAAAGAAAGGCAAGCATTTCAAAGGTGAGGCAGATCACCGGAAGAAGCCTGTCCTCCGTACTGGTGATAATATACTTGATATGGTCAAGGATTTATAAGTAATCTTTGGAAAGGGTCCTGGCGGACAATCTGTTCCGAATGACGCTGACGGACACGCACCCATGTGGAAGAAGAAATCTATATTTTGGGACCTACCCTAGTGGAAAGACCTAGAGGTCCACTCTACAATCGATGTGATGCACGTGACGAAGAATCTTTGCGTGAACCTGCTAGGCTTCTTGGGCGTGTATGGGAAGACCAAAGATACACCGGAGGCACGGGAGGACCAGCAACGTATGAACGAAAAAGACGGCATGCATCCAAAGCAGTATCAAGGTCCTGCCAGCTACGCTCTTACCAAAGCAGAGAAGGAAATCTTTTTTGAATGCCTGCTCAGTATCAAGGTCCCGTCTGGCTTCTCGTCGAATACAAAGGGAATAATAAATATGGCAGAGAAAAAATTCCAGAACCTAAAGTCTCATGACTGCCACGTGATTATGACGCAACTGCTTCCAGTTGCATTGAGGGGGCTTCTACCAGAAAATGTTCGATTAGCCATTGTGAAGCTATGTGCATTCCTCAATGCAATTTCTTAGAAGGTAATCGATCCAGAAATCCTACCAAGGTTACAGAATGGTTTGGTCCAATGTCTTGTCAGTTTCGAGTTGGTGTTCCCACCATCCTTCTTCAATATTATGACGCACGTCCTAGTTCACCTAGTCGACGAGATTGCAATTCTGGGTCCTGTATTTCTACACAATATTTTCCCCTTTGAGAGGTTCATGGAAGTCTTAAAGAAATATGTTCGTAACCGTGCTAGGCCAGAAGGAAGCATCTCCACGGGCCATCAAACAGAGAAGGTCATTGAGTTTTGTGTTGACTTTATTCCTGACCTTAAGCCAATTGGTGTTCCTGAATCGTGGCATGAGGGGAGACTGGGTGGAAAAGGCACGCTAGGACCGAACTCAATAATATGTAGGGACGGGCATTCTTGGGCGCAAGCACACTACACAGTTCTACATAATTCTACCTTGGTGGCCCCGTATATCAATGAACACAAGAATATTCTACGCTCCATACACCCGGAGAAGTCTGACGACTGGATTACACGTGAACACATGGGGACTTTCGGCGGTTAGTTGCAAACACATCTCATGGGTAACACCACTGTTGGAGATGAGCTATACTTGTTGGCCAGGACACCATCTTTGACTGTATTGACTTTCCAAGGATACGAGATAAATGGGAATATATTTTACACGATCGCCCAAGATAAAAAGAGCACCAACCAAAACAGTGGTGTACGCTTTGATGCAGCAAACACCAATAGGGCAAAGGACACATACTATGGTTACATAGAGGACATATGGGAACTTGACTATGGACGTGATTTTAAGGTCCCTTTGTTTCGGTGCGAATGGGTCAATCTGTTACGAGGCGGGGTACAGGTAGACCCGCAGTACGGAATGACAACAGTGGATCTCAACAATCTTGGGTACACAGACGAACCATTCGTCCTAGCCAATGATGTGGCGCAGGTTTTCTATGTGAAGGACATGTCTACCAAACCGAGAAAAAGAAATGATAAGGAAGCAAATACATCATACGATGAGCCAAAGCGCCACATAGTTCTTTCAGGGAAAAGAAACATCGTGGGAGTGGAGGACAAGACAGACATGTCAGAAGATTATGAAAAGTTTCATGAAATTTCTCCCTTCAGAGTGAAGACTGACCCAAGCATCCTGTTAAATGATGAAGATTATCCATGGTTATGGCGCAATAAGCAAGGGACACACGCGAAGAAATAGTTTTATACCCCAAGATCCCACTCTGGGATGTGACCGGCTTCACCGCCATCACTTTCTCTCTAGTGTGAGTTTCCGGACTTATAGCTGGAAAGTGCCACTTCGGACAAACCGGAGTGAATCTTTGTAAGAGCTAGCTAGGGCATTTTGGCATTTGAAACATGATTTTATAATAATTATTTATTAAGTTATGAAATTTCAATTATTCCTATCCTTTTTGTATTTTAATTATACAGAGGAGTTAATCAATGCAATTATGTCCAAACAAAATATGATTGTCTTCTGAGCACCGGTTGGTTGCTCAATTTTTTCAAAAACATATTGACAAACCACCACCTGATGTGTCAAAGAATAAAGTTATATAAAATTCTAGTTATGATCAACTAAAACAAAACTATAATATTCTTCAATAGCAAAAAGAATCAACTATTTGTCACTATCTGATGGCTATACTGGGGAGAGGCGCAATGCTCACCTACACGTCGCTTAGCTTCAGGCCTTCAGCAAGTAGTGTAGACTGCAGCGAGAAAATGGGTGGGTTGGAGCACCAGGTGGAGATCTTTATAGAGCAGCAGAGTAGCTGAGGAAGACGAGTTCACCTGCTCGGTTGGTTGCTCCCAGTAAATTAATTAATCGTGGGAGAGAAATTAATCGCTGGAGGTGTTGTCATGTAAGTCAAGTCGAGGGGACTTTCGGCATGGGAGTGGAGGACAAGACAGACATGTCAGAAGATTATGAAAAGTTTCATGAAATTCCTCCCTTCACAGTGATCAATAGCAAAAAGAATCAACTAAAAAGCTTTTATAAAACTCTACTTATGATCAAAATAATATTAACTTAAAATTATATAAAAATTTATGCAACTAAAATTTTCATAAAGTATTTTTTGTTAAAAACTTTAATAGCAAAAAGAATTAAATGAAAACTAGGCATGTATGCATCTGTTTAAAAGAAAACTTTAGAATTAAAATTGCCATAACATAAAAAATAACATAAAAAATAAAAAAGACATAACATATGCAAAAAATTAAAATTGCCATAACATAAAAAATAAAAAGACATAACATGTGCCATATATTTTATATTAAAATTGACATAACATATGCAAAAAATAACATAAAAAATAAAAAAACATAACATATGCAAAAAATTAAAGTTGCCATAACATAAAAAATAAAAAGACATAACATGTGCCATATATTTTATAGTGGTTATGAAAGAATATTAAAATTGACATAACATATGCAAAAAATAACATAAAAAATAAAAAAACATAACATATGCAAAAAATTAAAATTGCCATAACATAAAAAATAACATAAAAAATAAAAAGACATAACATGTGCCATATATTTTATAGTCGTTATGAAAGAATATTAAAATTGACATAACATATGCAAAAAATAACATAAAAAATAAAAAAACATAACATATGCAAAAAATTAAAATTGCCATAACATAAAAAATAAAAAGACATAACATGTGCCATATATTTTATAGTGGTTATGAAAGAATATTAAAATTGACATAACATATGCAAGAAATAACATAAAAAATAAAAAAACATAACATATGAAAAAAATAACATAAAAAAAATACCCGCCTACTAGCAGACACCACGGCCTGCATACGACTAGAAACCCATCTATATATGGGCCAGGATGCAGGCCCGCGGGGCTAGTAGGCCCAACAGGGCGGAGGTTAGGCAATTAACTGCCTGCTTTAGAGAGGATCTTGGGAGAGAGATCGCAGCCACGTATATAAACCAATGCGATCTCCTCTCGCTTGGCGAGGTGGGACTAAACTTTCACCACCCCACGGCTGTGCCCCCCTTTAGTCCCGGTTGGTGGCTCCAACCGGGACTAAAGGCCCCCTTTAGTCCCGGTCCGAGCCACTAACCGGGACTAAAGGGTTGGGTTTCCCGCTCTTTGGGCTGGTGAAATTCACCTTTAATCCCGGTTGGTGGCTCGGACCGGGACTAAAGGGGGGCCTTTAGTCCCGGTTGGAGCCACCAACCGGGACTAAAGCTCGGGCTATATAAACCGCGCGCTGCCTTCTTCCTCCCCAATCTTCTTTCTCTCTCGATCATCGCTCCTCTGCCCCAACGCCGAACCAACGAAGCCGCCGCCAGGCTGCCGTGATGCCCTGCCCCGAGCCGTTCCTGAGCCCGCTGACCGTCGTCGGACCTCCTCGCCGTCCTCCCCGAGCATCGCCGCCCCCGAGCCGCTTCTCGTCGCCGCCCCCGATCGAGCCCTCCTCGTCGTCGCCGCCCCACGGTGAGCACCCTTTCCCCCTCCTCCCCCTCTTCCCCAAATGGATGGATGAATGGATTCATGGATGACGAAATGCCAGAGGGCTCTAGGAATTTTCTGAATTTTTTCTGAATTTTTTGACAGTGCACATCAAGTGTATGATGAAATGCCAGAGGACTCTAGGAATTTTAGGAATTTTTGAGAATTTTTGTGGTGAGGTGTTGATGCACAAAAGAGAGTCTGGCAAAGTTTCAGAATTTTTGGAGCAATTTAAATTGGGCTTTGACCATGGAGTTTGAATCTGGTCCAAATTTGAACTGAATGAAATTTGAAAAATTTGAACTATGGAACCAAATGTTTTTGGTGGAGTGGGTTGTGGGTACTGTCAAATAGATGGAATAATTTTTGTGGGTGCAAAAGAATTGGGGAGAATATAGCTCCTTTGCAAATCAAAGAACAATTTTTTTGCATTAGAGTTCATTTTGTCTTTTTTGTATGTTTTAATGCAAGCATCTTTTGGGCAATCTTTGAACATGAAGTAGGAGCATTTTGATGTCATCTTGCTGGTACATTTTAGTTCATGCCATGTTAGGACCTGTAGTGAGTGCTACAAGCTTGTAAACTTGCTATCTATTCATTTCTGCCATTCCATGCAAATATCACTAAGTCTGAAAATCTGTTAATACTTGTCAACTTGTCATTTGAATTAGTTCAGTAAGCATGTTTTGCCATGTGTTACATGTACATTCATGTCATGCCATTTGTTGCCAAGTAGAAATTCTGTAGCATGTTCAAATCTTGCTTTCAAATTGGTATCTAGCTATAATGGATAGATTTGCATTGCATATTGCTTTGATCACCATTTGAGTTCCGTGCATCCGTTTGCCATGATCTTTATAGGTCCATTTCAACTAAAATCTTCCATTCTATCCAGTGGCATACTTGGGTTTGCCTAATTTTTTTTCACTCGGTGGAATTACAGGTTGTGGTGTTGCATCTCCGTGGAGTTGGTCCCTGATCGTCCCTCCGTTGTTTGACAAAAGGTGTCCATTTGTCGTATGTTGAGTTTTGTTCATAGGATGATGGTTGGTTCATTTGTTGAGTTGTGTATTCATCTTGTGTATAAATCTTGTATTCATTTTGTATTCATCTTGTGTATAAATCTTGTATTCATCTTGTACAAATATCACCGTAACTTCGACATGAGAGGGGGGGGTCGTTAAAACATAACCCCGATAACTTTGATTTTGAGGCATATGAAAACCTGATTTGCATGTCGGACAGGCATGAGAGAGGCGGTCCGCAAAGTATCCTCTCCCGAAAGATAGGACGACTCATCAGATATGATTCTAGATAATGTGCAATGCCTCATATCGCGAACATAGTTATATTGGATAATTGATCTTCATATAAATGAAGCATAAAAGTTTAGCAATCACTTACAAATTTTCATGTTGTTCATTGACTTCGACATGAGGGGGGGGGGGGGGGGGGTCGTGTTAAAACATAACCCCGATAATTTCGGTATAACTTCGACATGAGGGGGGCGGGGGTCGTTAAAACATAACCCCGATAATCCACTAATCCATTGCTCATATGCATATGATTCCTTGTTGTGATTAGGTCTATGTTTGCCACTAATCCATCTCTCATGGTTGTATATTGCCATGTTGTAATATTTGTAGAAACTATGGAACACGACAGAGACTTAGAACAAGAAAAGGCGTTGGAGGAAATAATCCGCGAGGGAGATGATGATATCATGACCTCACAGTTTCTCAATGACTCTGATGGTGAGGGAAGAGAAGATGACGGCTCCGCCAGTGTTGGAGCCTTAACTGTTGCAAAGTCCGGCGAGGTATATATATTAATTAAGCCTCTGCTGACTAGATGCATTAATTGTTTTGTATGTACATATATTAACACTTCTTTCTTCTTTTAGCCCTCCGGATCGAGCCAAACTTCTATAAGGAGACGAGGCCCGAAGAAAAGGTTGGGCGAGAATGAAAGGTTCACGATCGAAGAAGTCGATCCAGATGGCAAACCGACTGTTCCCAAGCGGACCCAAGACCGATTTATACATCAATGCGGAGTTGTTGTTAGGGACAGCGTCCCGATCAGCATCCAAGAATAGAATAAGAAGAAGGACGATGGAGTTTCTTATGTCGACGATAGATGCAAAGATCAGCTTTGGAACAAGCTCATGATAAATTTCAGCCTACCGCCAGAGGAGGATCTAAATAACCCAGTTATGCAGCGAAAAGTAAAAAACTGGGCTCTTAAGAAGTTGGCAGAACAATTCAAGAACTGGAAGAAAAGATTGAACGAACAGTTTGTCGAGAAAGACGAGACTCCAGAATTCACTGGTCAATATGCGAAGATAAAAGATCACTGGCCCGCATTTGTGGCGTACAAGAAATTGGAGAAAGCTAAAAACAGGTCACAGACAAATAAGCTAAATGCTGCAAAGAAGCAGTATCACCATGTTACGGGGTCAGGTGGCTACAAGGTTGCCCGGCCTACGTGGGATAAAGCTGAGAACGACCTGCTTGCTAAAGGGATCCAACCAGCGACATTGGACTGGCCCGAACGGGCAAGGACTTGGTTCTTCGGGCATGGGGGAACTTTGGACCCAGAAACAGGGAAGTGTGTTTACACGAAAGAACAACTTGAAACACCTGTCACAAAGATTCAGGAAGCAATCAAGGACGTGCAGGAAGGGAGGTTCCATCCCGACAGAGAGAAGGACATGTTGTCATGCGCCCTCGGGAATCCTGAACACCCTGGACGAACACGAGGCACAGCAGGCTCCGTTCCATGGGTGCATGGGTTTCCCAACAGCACTGGTTATAGAAGCCGAGGGAGAAAGAAGAAAGAGGAAGCAGACCGGATGCAGAATGTAGAACAAAGATTAGCGTTGCAGGAGAAGAAACTAGAGGCACTTACCAGTCAGCGAGCTACCGACCCACCATCTCAGCAACACGAAGATCCTTCATTCGATATTGCCCACGAAGCTACCCCACCATCTCAGCGGAAAAGCAGCGTGGCTTCCACGGAGCTCGTTAGGCCTGATATCACGGCTCCTCGCTACCCCGTGGATTATATCACGGAGAGGGAACATTGTGAGCTAATGGCGAAATGCATCAACCTAACCTTGAAGGTGGCGGTCGGCTATGTCTTACCTCCTAGACCTGATGCAATTTTCCATTGCAATCCGATTCCAGATGGCTTTGCTATTGTCGGGGTGGATGAAGTTACCAACGGATTCGAGGGGCTGGAGCTTGAGTACCCTATAGGTGAAGGGGAGACTCATCTGGTAGATGCCGTAAGGACTACCATTCTATGGAGAAAGGAAAACATCGTGCTTCCACAATGGACGTCGCGTCAGCAGACTCAGCCAGAGGAGGCCCCTCAGCAGACTCCTCACAGTCCAGCTCTACCTCCGCTGCCTCGGTCGTCTCTGCCGCGTCAGCACACTCCGCCACCTCAACTATCTCCGCCGCGTCAGCGGACTCCGCCGGAGGAGGCCCCTCAGCAGAATCCTCTACCGCCTCAGCTGTCTCCGCCACGTGAGCGGACTCCGCCTCCTCCGCCGCGTCAGCTGACTCCACCTCCTCCGCCGCCTCAGCAACGGCAGAAGAGACCCGCCGCCGCTCCGGCGGCTAGCAGTACAACAATGAAGAAATCCAGAGCAGGTCCAAGCGTCAAGAAGGCTCCTCCCAATTTACCATATGACATGACTGACGAGGAAAACAACAAGATCGTGGCTGCCGATGTGAAACGCCAGCTTGCACCGAAACGTCCAGATTCAAAGGAGAAAATAGATCCGGTAAAAGCGAAGCGCTGTCTGGATGCCCTTCAGCGACCACCACCTCCTCCGCTGCCCTCACACTATGACCGCTGTATTGTAAAGACATTTCATGAAGTGAAAAGGTCGGGAAGTACTAGCAGTGCTGCAAGAAGTGGGAAAACAATTCTCCAGCTCGGCGAACAGGAAAAACAATCGTACCCCCCGCTCAAGGTGTTTCCCGATATCGCTAATGATCCGGGGGGTAGCGGCCGCTCATCCTGGTTACACTCTTCGTGATTACTTAGGCGATGAGGTACAGTTCGAAATGGCTGAGGTAGCCTTTAGATAAGAGCACGGGAAGCCTCTCGTCAGACCTGAGCAGCTCCCGAAACTATCAACGATGATGCGAACATTGCATGACTGGTACTTGAAAGCCTGCAAGGAAGGGACTGACAGTATCTTAGTGGGAATTAAAGATGAGCACTACTTCAATGGAGTCGAGGCGTTGTACATTGAATTTGAAGAATTATTTCAGTTATACAATCAAGACGCCCTCGACAAAACTATCGTCAGTTGCTATTGTCTGTAAGTATTTTTTCTGTAATTAAGTCTCTAGCTCAGCTCGTTCATTGCATGTATAATTATCCTCACACTATATTATGCAGATTGAAGATCCGCGAATGTAGAGGACAAATCTATGACATTGGGTTCATTATCCCAAATACCGTAAATGAATATATGGTACAAAAAACCCCCGATGAGACAGAAGAAAACTTGCTAAAGGCGTTACTTGGACAACAAAACAAAAGGGAAATACTATTTGCTTACAACTTCAAGTGAGTGTTACTGTCTTGTGCACATTCTGTTTCGCTTACTCGAGGTTAAGTGTAATTGATGAGTTATGCGTGCGCAGGTTCCACTATATTCTGCTATCCATTCAGCTTGACGCGGGAGTAGTACATGTCTTGGACTCGATACGTAAAGAGCCTAAGGAGTGGGCGGACATGAGTCAAATGCTCCAGAAGTAAGTTCAATCATTATCGCACCATATCGGCAACTTTCGTTCATTTCCTGATATCAAGTAATCATTTTCTTTGCCGGGCAGGGTTTGGAAAAAGTTCACGAACCAGGTTAGGGGTGAATGGAAAAAGGAGCTGCAATTTTCACGCCCCAAATTAGTAAGTACTACTAGCTAGTTCCACGCATCTCTCATTGATTCTAGTTTCAATACCATTATCATGCTTGATTATCATTTTGATTGAACTCTATTCTCGTAAAGTGCTTGTGGCAGGAAGCCGGGAATAATTTATGTGGATACTACGTTTGCGAGTTCATTCGCCACAAGATCTCTGAGCGGGGCAGATCTAAAGAACAATTTGAAGTACGTAAACAATATTCACATTTTTATTTTATTACCATGAATTGTGTTGAGTTTCATTTATATATATATATATATATATATATATATATATATATATTGACCCCCTTCTTTAAATTAGATCTGGCGGAAGCAGGACCAACTCCTACCAACTGATCGCATACGAGCAATTCAAGAGGAATTGGCGGGATTCTTTGTTGAGCATGTCATACCTACAGACGGAGAATACCATCGGGATTTGCAAAGCGATTGTGGTAATTAGATATTAGGGATCGTATAAGAGATGTTATATTGTATATATGCATGAACGTGTACTATATGTAGTAGCGTCGAATAGATATACGAAAACTTGTTGTTCGACCAAGCACGGAGAAAGAGAGGTCACTTCTCTCTATATATTGATCATGACGATGTTGTGTAATGGTTCCTTCATTGCTATATGTAGTAGCTAGCTTCGAGTTGAATGAAAAGCATAAAATAAAAATGAAAACCCTAAATGTAAAGGAATTGAATGGTAAACACAAAAAGAAAAGGGGGAAACACAATATGAAACCCCTAAACCCTCCAAAACCCCTAAACCCTAAACCCCTCCTTTCAAAAAAAAAACAGAGGCGGCCTTTTAGTCCCGGTTGATGTTACCAACCGGGACTAAAGGTGCTCCTGCCTGAGCGCTGCGCAGCGGCCACGTGGAGACACTTTAGTCCCGGTTCGTAACACGACCGGGACTAAAAGTGGGGGCCTTTTGTCCCGATTCCTTTGTCCCGGTTGCACAACCGGGACTAAAGGCCCTGTTTTCTACTAGTGTCATGCCACGACCCATTGAAGTATTGCTTTCTCACCTTTTGGTTTTCTCTTTTCTTTTGCGCGCACAGTAGCTCATGAACTTTATGTGGGCTTGTGGCTGCTGGCCATGCTGTCATGGCGTGCTGAATCTCTCGCTTGTTGTTCTATGGTGGGTTTTACAGGTGAGAAGGGCGCGCTAGCTAGGCTGCTAGCGAGACGTGGATGGATGCACATCTCTTTGTCAAGGATGCACGTGACAGTCGTTGTTCGTCTCAGACTGGGCAACAACGACACTTAGGGTCGTCCCCCCTCCCGATGGCATTGTCGTGGAGGTTAGGTGTTGTAGAGCGTGTACATGCCTACCTGGTAATCTATTGGCAACGCAGTCGTGTGAGTTTATGTTGACCGGTAATACTGGGATCTCCTTTGTAAGAGGGTTTTCTCACCACTTTGTACCATTTGGCTGTGTACTTTGGTTTGTGCTTTATCTATAAAGTGGGCGAAAGCCTATCTGAGTGGATGAATTGACATGCGCGCGAGGCTGCCCGCTGCCAGCTTCCATATTCGCGGCGTCATCACTTGTGCATGCCCTCCATTGCATGTGGAAAGCCTTCACTCCTTAAGTAATGATATCTCTTACTCCTTCATTCCAAAATATTTGAAGTTTTATATTTTTTTTGTAGCATGATTTTTTTAAGTTTAACCAAATTTATTAGAAAAGTTGTTAATATATAAAAGATCCAACACATATAGTATGAAAAATATTTTATGATAAATGTAATGAAAAAAATGTGTTGTAAATGTTGGTATATTCTTTTATATACTTGGTCAAACTTAAATAAGTTTGATTGAGGGCAAATGTCGAGAATTAAATATTTTGAAACAGAGAGTGTAAATTTTAATCTGTTCAACGCTCTACAACTTTATTTTACCAGAAAGTTTACAACTACAACGTGAATATCTCTAGTTTCATTAAATCTAAACCATTGTTATATATTCTATTATTAAATTTTAATTGTTCTTTTAATGTTTTAATAATATAGTTGGTGGAATATTTGCCAATGTAATTTTCTTCTCTTTTTATTTAGCATTTCATATATACAACGTAGCCTGATTTTTAGCCACCTAACAAAACATTAAAGTGCTAATTTCCTTACATATCCTGATTTCTAGTTTTATATATAATTTTTTAATTCTCTGTCCACCTAATAACAGAATCATGATATATAATGTCGTTGGAGTTCACAGAAAAACAAAAATAGTTTACCTTTTTTCTAAAATATGAGGTTATAGTACATGATGTACTATTGAAAGTTCTATTATTATAGGTTAATCTAAAAATTCTAATTCATATACACCACTGTACATTATAATTGCGAGGATCAACACTTGAGCTAATTAATTTGCCAACATGGATGAACCTGGTGGAAGCTGCGATGTTCTCACATCTATTTGAATTTTTGGTCCATGGAACCCATTCAGCCCTCTAGACTTGCTCTAGATGTCGATGCCTGTGTATACATTTGAAAAACATCTTCATGCAGTTATCTTACATATATAAACTTTACGCTTAACAAAGGTTGACGTGATTTATTTTTGCTTTTATATGAACATGGATTTTCCGGCCTTCCTTATTAGTTTGATTTTCACCACCATTTACACAGATAGATTTTATATTTATTTCTGTTTTGATGCTGTTTATAAAATTTATATGGTTTCTTGTGAGAAACAATACATTATTTACTTTCCCCCTTCTTTTTGGTTTTCATTTCAGGCGTTTTGTGAGTTTGTGAATAGTGGCGTGAGTGTGTCTGTCTGCTTAAGTTTGTATTTGGCATTTTTGAAGAATGGTGTGCCAAAAATAAAAATAAAAATAAAATACTTTTTCATGTAAAAAGCCCATATTTTCACCCGTGTACACTCTGAATTGTTGATCAGCACATTCGATCTATCAATCATGATACAGTATTTTTTAACATGTGTCAACCATTATATTTGTAAGCAATATTCTAGCTTTCCTTGACTAATTATGTACTCCTGCCGAGTTTCTTGTTACAATTCACACCATGCACGTATGAGCTAGTACATCATGCCTTGCCTTCTGCGTGCAAAGGAACTCATGAAAATCAGGATCCTGCTTTTTCTACGGAAGTGCGGGCTTCTGCTCTTTTTTGTGAGTCGAAGTGCGGGCTCCTGCTGGCCTCTTTCATCTTTTCTGTTACTAACGTGGTGGGTTTTGGCCTGATAAATCTTTCATAGATGATATTTGGGCTGAGGTCTTGGGCTTCACGTAAGTTAAACAGGGAATCACGAAAGGATTCTCTATCCTTTTTGAAAAAAAGGGAAAGTATCCTCTATCACGTGTACATGCTAATCTCATTGTCCGTTTATAAATCAATCTATCCATCGCCTGATTGATTTGCTATCCGATTCTATCATGTAGGCTATAGCACGTATACGTGATGTTTTTTTTTACTTGGCATGTAATAGAGTTCATATGTGCAAAAGATTGCTCGTACACAATATTTGTATGTAACGTTAGATCTTTAAATCTCAACCGTCTATATCTAAAATTAATGGTCGAGGTAATTTAATCTGTGAGGACGAACGTGGTGGCTTATTTGTCTTCTGTATTAAGTATATACTAGCAAAAGGGCCCGTGCGTTGCAACGGGTTAGCAAAACTACGATGTTTAACTCAAGCTATTGAAAACATATAATTTATAGACCACCTTGTTAATTCAAAATCAAATAAGAGCATTGGTGCACTTATAAGAATATAATACATTCAGTTGATGGATTACATGCGACTTAGAGACCACAATTTATTCTAAAAACCGCATTTTAAATTTAGGAATTAAAACTGTCATTATTCATTGTAAAAATACAAAGTATGACTATGTTTTTGTTTGAAATTCTATTTTAAACACAACAGTATATTAACCATTACAATATATTTTCTGAAATTAGAATACTATTTATATTATACTCCCTCCCTTCCGAATTACTTGTCGCGGAAATGGATAAAAAAGATGTATCTAGAACTAAAATACGTCTTGATACATTCATTTCTGCGATAAGTAATTTCAAACTGAAGAAGTTTAAGTAGTAGCATCTGTGAATTTTTTTAAAATATTTGGTAGAGTTTTGAGAATCGAAACATTTAGATAATGCTAATCCTGAGAAGCTTATGAAGGAAGAGAGGAGGAAGAGACAATTCCAGCCAATTTCATTTATTTTTATTTTCTTTCAACGTGAGTCCAACAGCGTCAAGCTCCATAGGACACGCGCCCGCAAGCCCCTGTCTGGCTGTCGCTTCATCTTTTTCTCCTCATCCACTCCACTACCTCACTACTCACTCTTTTCCTCCCTCCCCGGATCCCCTTTTCTTGTCAAGCTCGCCTGGGACGCCGCTGCAACGGCAGCCGCAGGGACTGGCGGGATCCGTCAGCCGGTAATGACGTCCACGCCTCTGGTTGCGACATGCACGCCCGCTGGACGCCTCCGTGAACCACCTCGTCTCTCCGGTGCGTTCTTACTCCTAGGTAGTTCTCTAGCTCCATTGTTGCTCCTGCCATCCCTTTAATTGTGATTCCCGCCTTCTTGTTCGGTTGTTCCTCGACCGCTGACGGCCAGTGACGCCGTCCGGAACTTGCTGACGTACATCCTCTCGCCTCCCTGCTCCGTCCGACCCCGCCACGAACAGTAAGGTGTGGAGTCGCTCTGCCTGCTGCTGCTACTGCTTGCTTTGCAGCTTGCTACTGCTGGTTGTTTT
Source organism: Elymus sibiricus (assembly GCA_039707655.1). Classification (NCBI taxonomy): domain Eukaryota; kingdom Viridiplantae; phylum Streptophyta; class Magnoliopsida; order Poales; family Poaceae; genus Elymus; species Elymus sibiricus. The sequence goes on from CM077672.1 coordinate 431,050,183, forward strand.
GCTTTCCGCTGTTGCTTACTTTCTTGCATGTTCAGCCTATTGTGGACGCGCCGGCCGGCCATGCCTCATGGTCAGCTTGGAGATGCAGTTTGAATCTTCTTGTCCTTTTATTGTGCCTCTGTTTCTGCTACTATTTATCATTCATTATTGATCATGAAACATGATTCAACGTGCTCCCTCCTTTTGATAGCAGCCCAATACATATATAGAAAGTTAATTAGCCTCTTATTCCTTCCTTATATTTCCTTGCTCCCTTATTTCGCATATATAGAGGTTAATCAGCCTCTATTTCTTTCCTTATTATATTTCCTTGCTCCCTTATTTCGTTTGAAAATCCTCTTAATTGGCCATTAGCCACTCTCCCCTTCTTTAGCCTCTCTCTTCCCTTCCATGTTTCTCTATCATGATCCCCGAGATTTGCTACGTGATACCCAGAAAATTTAAAGACCTATATAAATTGGGTAGACTGTATTTAGCGGAGCGAGGTGGGACTATTTACAATATGAGCTAGCCCAGTTGGTCGTGACTTTATTTATTGGACGGGAGGTGCCAAGTTCAATTCTGCTCACTGGCAACTATTTTTGAGACGATTTGTTTGGGCCGGCCGGATAGGTGTGCCTGATTTGTTTGGCCAAGCTGGCTCGATTCCTTGGAAGGGCACTGTTCCTATTTTTTCGCCTTACACTGCGGCTGTTTCTTTTATTGTTAGGCGGACGAACGTGCAGAGGCCCAGTATGGACGACCCTTTACGATGGGCAAGCGACGTACGAAGAAACGGTGTGGATAGTACGAAGCGGACAAAATTATTGGAGGAAGAAGCGTTCCTCCTTTTAATAAGAGTCGGAGGCCCAAACTCATATTCGTGAAGCATGGGCCGAGGAACGCAGGCCCAGCCGAGCTGCGACTTTTTTAACGAAACTTGGCTCTACAAATTAGTACCACCTCGTGTATTTCACAAAACATAGGAATAGATGCGGGACGAAACCAAGAATATCACCTTGCTTTATTAGTAGGTATAGAATAGATCTAGGCTAAACTAGGCAAGGTACGGGACAGTGACCTCGTACGCAAGGCCTCCTTGGCCAAAGGGACCTTCGTCATCGTCCACGCCATCGCCCGAGCCGTTATTCGTGCCGCCGTCCCCGTTGTCGCGCTAGCGGTGGAAGACCCGCCAGGTGTCGCGACATCTCTTCACGGCCATCACGGCATGCTCGCCCTTGAGATGCTTCACCACATCCTCCACCGCCTTACAACGCTTGTCTTTGGCAGCGTTGACGGCTCGGATGAAGGCGGCGCACTCGGACTCCAACAAACCCACTTTGAGGAGTTTGTCATTGAGGCGACACCGGTGGTCGTCGTCCGTTTCCACGGTGGTCTTGGACTGGTCAATGGCCCAAGCCTCCGCGAGCACCCCAGGCAGGGGCAACCTGGCTTTCTGCGAACAAGACCCTACATGTCGTATTGCGCCGTTCCTGTCGCGCCGCCTCCGCCTCGACTATGCTCTTGGATGACGAGGAACCGACACCTTTGAGGTAGTAGTGGAAGCACGACTGGCGAAGGGGCAGGAAGACAAGCTCCTCCTTCTTGACAGCAGGGAGCACCGAGCGCCACTAGCTGCCCGGCTAGTGATGTGTGCTCCTCGTTCACATGACGTTCGATCTGGACGCCACGGTTGCGCAAAGGGGACAACGGCTCAGCCTTCACGCGGCGTCCGATTTGGACGTCAGGTGGCAAGGAGGAGAGGGTAGCGTCTGACCCTGATCGAGCAACGACCGCCGCAACACTTCCTCCATCTACATCATGAACTCGTTGGCCGTCTGCGCGGCCGCAATGAGTAAAGGGCGGTTTCTGCTGCTCCTCCTCGTCTGAGAAGATCGGCACCTTCATGGAGGCGGTCGGAGCCGTGGACGACGAGGCGCCTCCCAACTACCGTGGGTGACGGCGCAAATTGGGCCCGGAGCTCCCCCGCCCCCTCGGACCAGGTCTCCTAGCTCGGTGGCGACTGGTCGTAGTGGTAGCCCCCTAGCAGCCGCCACAACCAGGTCTTCTCGGCGTCGGACTTCTTGCCCATTGCGGCGGAGGTGTTTTCAGTGTGTGACAAGAGGATAAGTGTAGGGTTTGTGTCCGAGGTTGACCGCCTTTAATAGCGGGGGCAGGCCCAGCGAAGCTTCAATGTGGCGTAGTAGGCTTCTCAGAGCGAGTGGACACGGCAGGGCAGACGTTTTGGGTGGGTCTGTGGTGTCAAAGTCCGACGTAACCGACGTTTGAACTCCCCAAACCTCCCCCAGGTTGATGTCGGTTTATGGGATTTTTGACGTCCGAACCAGTCCGGACATTTTTTATAGCCACGTTGAATGGCTAAAAGTGTTTGGACCATGTGGTCTAGACATTTACGACCGATTAGGTGATCGGTGTTGAAGTTGTTGTGCAACGCATCCCTAGTCTCGCCACATATGGCTCGATGGAAGTGAACATGTGGAGGGTCCAGAAATGCGGGTGAGCAAAACATAGGCCGCTTCATCCCCACCTCCGCCCTCGTCCCTGCCCACCCCGGCCTCCCCAACTGGTATGCTATGGCCCTCTTGTCCCACTTCGGGACCACCTTTGACCTCATCGTCTTGGACCCTGTGACGGGGAACCAGCACAGGGTGACCTCGCCACATTACTACCCGATCAACGGCAGTGCGGCGGTGTTCTGTGCCGCACAAGGCTGCGACCACCATGGTTGCCAAGGAGGGCATCTGGCCTTTGTGTTCACCAATCAGGCCGGAGCCATATGGGCCTGGCTGTACTCATCGGAGACTGCCGAGTGGGCTCAATTCACCTCTCTTTACCACTCAAATGCTGTACTTCGACGGTTAGGTGCACCGAGCGTCCTTGTGGGCGATGCACTCTACTTCAACATCGGTTACGTCGTCGAGTGCCAACTTGGTACATTCTGCAAATCAATGTTCGAGAAGCCGATCAACCGTAATGGGCATGTCATGATGGCGGAAGATGGCAGGCTGGGATTTGCTGCCATGGTGGATGGCACAAATCTAACCGGTCAATGGAGACCGGACCCGAGGGAGCCACTGGATGGGTGAAATTCAGAGTAATGGATCTTAAGGCGCTGCTCCCTGACGGGGTCCTCTCGATCCGAGCACCTGAAGATGGGATTAGGAGCGCAAAGGTTATCCCAGCACCCAGTGGCGGACCTTCATTGGATTAGTTGGGCGGGCCAGCCCAAAGAAAAGGCATAGAAAAGAGATAGGCCAGGTCAGTTGGCAGGCTAATTAGGCAGTGTTACACCTGAGATGGGCGGGCCAGAGCATGGGTTGGCCCCAACGTAGCTCTGCCACTGCCAGCACCTGAAGATGGGATTGCTGGCATTGCGGAGGGTACCCAAGTCATATTTGTGAGCACATGTGTTGGTTCCTACATGGTTGATCTCAAGTCTCGACAAGTCAAGAAGGTGTCTCGTTCGGGCAAAATAATCTTTCCCTACATGAGCTTCTACCTACCAGGTACTATTACTTATGCGCATATATATATATATATATATATATATATATATATATATATATATATATATATATATATATATATATATATATATATATATATATATAACCCTGTATAATCTGTCAATGGCACTTAGCAACATGACATGAAAAAATATGGTTCTTAGAAAGTAACTTTACACATGATGACATATGTGCCCAAGAAAGAGAGGTGTTTCTTGATGACCCACAAGTATAGGGGATCAATCGTAGTCCTTTCGATAAGTAAGAGTGTCGACCCAACGATTAGCAGAAGGAAATGACAAGCGGTTTTCAGCAAGGTATTCTCTGCTAGTACTGAAAGTAGCGGTAACAGATAGTTTGGTAGCAAGGTAATTCGTAGCAAGTAACAAGTAGTAACGGTAACAAAAGTCAGCAAGGTGGCCCAATCCTTTTTATTGCAAAGGATAAGCCGGAACGAACTCGTATAATAAGCAAAGTGCTCTCGAGGACACATGGGAATTTCATCTAGTCACTTTCATCATGTTTGTTTGATTCGCGTTCGCTACTTTGATAATTAGATATGTGGGTGGACCGGTGCTTGGGTGCTGTTCTTACTTGAAAAAGCCTCCCACTTATGATTACCCCCTCTCGCAAGCATCCGCAACTATGAAAGAAGAATTAAGATAACTCTAACCATAGCATGGAACATATGGATCCAAATCAGCCCCTTACGGAATAACGCATAAACTAGGGTTTAAGCTTCTGTCACTCTAGCAACCCATCATCTAATTACTACTGCACAATGCCTTCCCTTAGGCCCAAAGATGGTGAAGTGTCATGTAGTCGACATTCACACGACACCACTAAAGGAAGCAACAACATACATATCATCAAAATATCGAACGAATACCAAATTCACATGATTACTTATGACAAGACTTCTCCCATGTCCTCAAGAACAAAAGTAACTACTCACAAATCATATTCATGTTCAAGATCAGAGGGGTATTGAATATCATTAAGGATCTGAACATATAATCTTCCACCAAATAAACCAACTAGCATCAAATACAAGACGTAATCAACACTACTAGCAACCCACAGGTACCAATCTGAGGTTTTGGGACAAAGATTGAATACAAGAGATGAACTAGGGTTTGAGATCAGATGGTGCTGGTGAAGATGTTGATGAAGATTGGTCCTCCCATGATGAGAGGATCGTTGGTGATGTCGATGGCTTCGATTTCCCCCTCCCGGAGGGAAGTATCCCCGGCAGAATCGCTCCGCCGGAGAGCAAAATAGCTCCTGCCCAGGTTCCGCCTCGAGACGGCGGCGCTTCATCCCGAAAGTCTTCTTCTGATTTTTTTTCTATGGTAAATGGCTTCATATAGCAGAAGGAGGGGGTCGGAGACCTGCCAGGGGCCCCACAAGCTTGGGGGGCGCGCCCCCCGGGCTTATGGCTGCCTGGTGGGTCCCCTCCTGTTGATTCTTTCGCCAGTATTTTTTATATATTCCAAAATAATTCTCCATAAATTTTCAGGTCATTTGGAGTTGTGCAGAATAGCTATCTTTGTTTCACCCCTTTTTGGTTCAGAATTCCAGCTGCCGGCATTCTCCCTCTTCATGTGAATCTTGCAAAATAAGAGAGAAAAGGCATAAGAATTGTACCATAAAGTGAAATAATGATCAAAAACATAATAATTATTACTAGGAAATCATGATGCAAATTGGACGTATCTTTCCTCTTGAGTACAGGTCCATATATCTTAATGATTCTATGAATGCCTGTTTTTTTGAAGGAACTCGTCGGTCCTTGTGATTGGCGAGTAAGCAAAATGTACATTGAGCTGAACATGATTCACCAATTGATTGATTTTACATTCCAATTTCTCGCATTTCTGCAGCAATGGAAGCAACTTCTACGGGCCAGGGGCAGTGAGCTGGTGTTCAAATGTTTGCCAAGCTCTAGTTGCTGGATCATGCACTTCTGATCAAGGGGAAGGCGGTTTGTGGTGGTTGTTAGATATGGCACAAGTGAGTGCGGCTCTGGATCTGTAGGAAGTAGTTATCCTGCAGTAACTTTGTATAGGCCGGGTTAAGGTAGGACCATTAGTGCGCCGAAAATTCCTTGGAGCACATGAGCTCGCATGGTCTCGGAATCGATGGACAGTCCTTCGCGTTGGGATATGGACCAGAACAGGTGTAGCGGGCAGTATAGTTGGGCTGAAAAATGGAGTACATGGGAAGCAAAAAGAGGAAAGTTACTTTTCCACCTCAAATCCTCTCCAATGGATCAAATCCCCCCTAAAATTTAAAACCGGATAAATCACCCCCTAAACTCTGTCAAACCGGATCAATCAGCCCCTTAGCGGTTTTGCATAGAATTGTAGGTGGTTTTGGCTCTAATCTTTAGTTTTGCCATAGAATTGTACAAGTTTTGTATAGAGTTGTAGCGGATCAATCAACCGCAATCTTTAGTCCAGTCTGCACCATTTCTCAAAAAAAAGTCCAATCTGTACCAACCTTGGCCGCAAAACTTGTCTTGGTTCAGTCACGTCATGAACGAGCTCAGACTCATAGCGGGGCTCCCCTAAATAAAAAATTTGCCATTTTTAAATTCTATTCATTCTGCTTGGTAAGTTATACATGCCACCCCTTACTCACACTATAATTATTGAACATGTGGTAAATTTCCCTATTGTAGCTTGGCAAATTCATAAATATGCCATGTTTTTTTAGAAACAAATTCATACATTTGCCATGCACCCATGGAAAATTCCTAAATTTGCCATATTTTCAAAGAAAAAATTCTTTAAATTTGTCATGTGCACATTACAAATTTCCAAAAGTTGTCATCTTTTTTAAAGAACAAATTCCATAAATTTGTCATGTACGGATGTACCCATGGCAAATTCCAAAAGTTGACATGTTTTTCAGAGAAACAACATCCCTAAATTTTCCATGTGTCCATGGCAAGTTCCTAAATTTGCCATCTTTTCAAAAGAACAAAATTCCTGAATTTACCATGTGCCTATTACATTTTTTCCTTCAATAGCCATGATTTAGGGAATAATTTTTCCAAAGTTTTCCGTGATTCATAGAACATTTTCTCTCAAAATTGAAATGGACAATGAGAATTTAACTCTCTTGTTTTTGGTACAATACCATGGCAATTTTTCATGTGTTTGATTTTTTTTCTATTTTGTACCATGGCAAGTTCGTTGTTATATCACAACAAATTTATTGAACATATCTTTTTGCCAAAAACAATTGTATCTAGCATGGGAAAATTCCTCCTGTCAAATTTTAGACGCACAAAAAACATATAGAGTTTGTATCATGGCAACATTTTTTACCATGCCAAATTGCTGGACCATGGAAAATTTATTTTCACAGCCATGGCAACTTACTTTTTCCTGGTCCATGGCAAGTTTTACGGCAATTCACAAATTCAACATCCGAGACATTGTAAATTGGAGTTCTGGAGCATGGCTAGTTTTGGGGCATGAAACAACATTCTTGTAAAATTTTAGACGCACAAAAAGCAAAAAAATACACAAAGAGTTTGTAGCACGACAACATTTTTACCACGGCAAATTGCATTGTTGTACCATGAAATTTTTTATTCTGAGTGCTACAATAATTTTTTTTCAGTGCCATGGGAATTTATTTGTTTCTTAACCACAACAAGTTTACATCCATTTTGCAAATTAAATTTTTTTGAGCCATGGCAAATTACGTTGCTGGACCATGCTACTTTTACATACATGGATTTTTTAAAATGTAAGCAAATTGCAATTGAAAATTGCATAGAGTTTGTAGCATGGGAACAGTTTTTACCATGAAAAAATGCATTGCTAGACCATGGCAAATTTACTTTCGAAGCCATGCAATTTTTTTTTCGTGGACCATGGCAAGTTTAACATCCATTTGCTAATTCAAAATTTTGGGCCATGGCAAATTGCAATGTTGGACCATGGCTACATTTACATCCATGCCTTTTTTGTTTGTCTGAGCTATGGTAAAATTCAGAGACATGTCAAATTGTTACTTCACATGGAATTTTTTTAAAGCCATAGCAAATTTATTATCTACAACACGACAACTCCCCTCATTTTTTTTATAAATATACATGCATGTTCGTATGAAGTCATGGATACATGGCAGTTTATTAGTTAGAAGCATGGCAACTCTTTCGTTTGCTTTTTTACCTAAAATAAGTCATGTGAAAAATATTATCTCTTTTCAAAGCCTGGTTTTTACTACACTTAAGTTGGGTCTTATTTTGGCCCACGCTTTTTTACTGGGGACGTGTTTGTTATGTTAGCGAGAAAGATTTGTTCATGAAGAGGGGGGGGGGGTGTTGGGGTTCGCAGTGGGACGTTATTCGCAGCGAGCGGACGATTATGTTCGCTCGTTCCCCTTACCAGGGGAACGATTCGTTTGCGGCAGCCTACACCAACGCCAGCTGGATATTTGCGTCCTATTTGTATTAATTGCAAAGTCAATATTAGCTATATAAATCATTAATAGGATCTTACCTATTCAGAGGTAATAGTTATACCAACCGTTAGGTTGAAAAAATTAACGGTTCATATTAAGGATGGCAATTTTATCCATGGACATGGATACCCATGGATATCCAACCCGAATGGATAGGGTTTGGATATGCTTTTGCGTCCATGGGCAGCGCCCAAACCCGACCCGATTATTCGTGGATAGGGCATGGATATAATCTTGTACCCATGGATATACCCAAACCCGACCCGATAGTCTGACTTAACGGGCAATATTCTGCTACCCCAACCCCATAGTCACATGTCCCACTATAATTTTATCCTTTATCTCAAACATCCAAAAGAAATTACACAATCCCCACTGTAACATACACCAGTGCACCTTCTCATCCTATTATCTACACTCATTAAATGACTTGTCATTGAGAATTGGCGCCGTCTCCTTGAGTTACTCCTCCCGTAGCCCAAGAGGTGGCCACCGCTGCCAGCCGCTACCTCCACGTAAGGTCAATGCAAAGGCTATGACTGCATGGCGCGGCAGTGACCACGCCAATGCAGAGCGCGCATCGTGCAATGATTTATGTCTTATGTATAGGGCTTGATAGGACCCGACGGATATCCAATGGGTATGGATATCCATCAGGTTTGGACATGGTCACAATTTTTCGCCCATGGGTTTTTTCATGGATGGGCAGGTGAGGGTGTCCCGGATTAGGGGGTACTCGGGCTGCCGGCCTATCTCTCATAGGCCGGACTGGTGGGCTGCACTCTGCACGACGATGGCAGGCCAGATTGTGGACGACCCCGTGTGTCAGAAGAAAACCTCTGAAGTCTTGGTGTCTCCTCCAAGGAATAGATAGCGTAATTGGCATGTTCATCCCTGACGGTAACCGACCATATGTAACCCTAAGACCCCCTGGTGTCTATATAAACCAGGGGGTTTAGTCCGTAGAAGGAGGATCATCATTACCTAGGGTTTAGCCCAGTCGATCTCGAGGTAGATCAGCTCTGTAACCTTCATACAATCACATTAATACAATCAAGCAGGACGTAGGGTATTACCTCCTTGAGAGGGCCCGAACCTGGGTAAATCGCTGTCTCTACGTTCCTAGTTACCATCGACTCCTTGACCCATAGTTCGGATCCCCTACCCGAGATCTGCTGGTTTTGGTACCAACATTGGTGCTTTCATTGAGAGCCCCGCCGTGGGTCATCAAGGATCAATGGCTCGCCTAATCATCAGCAACAGCGCTAGCCGTAGGGACACTTTTGTTCCCGGCCAGCTCTTCGCGTTCGGAAGCATCGTGCTACACGCCGATCCGGCCGGTCACCTTGGCCGGGTTGACAGCTTCACCCCCGACCAAGAGGTCAGGTTTGGAAACTTAGAATTCGTCGCCGACTCTCGGGAAGATCTTATCCTCACGGGGTCCTCAGCTTCGCCTGACAAACCCACAAATCCTGAAGCGCCGACTTCGAGTACGGTCAACCCCACTGCCAAGACGGCAGCTGCCGCAGATCCAGTCTTGAGCCCGGACCTGACCTCCGCGCTCGGTTGCTGAACTCCAGCCTCGGCCAAACATAACTTCGGGGTAAATTCTGACACCCCCGTCACGGCCATACTGCGGGTTGACCCCGCAAATTACCCGAACCTGGAATCAACCGATCTCTCGTCATTAAACGGGATACTAGATCGGATCCAAGCTCTGGGAATCGCCGATGGCAGTCCTCGGTATACGATCAGATCGGGCTTAAAACCGACGACAGGGAAATTTACGCACCCGCCACTACTCACTTGGTCGCCACTATCGAAGGCCCCTCAGAGGCCTCACCCGTTACCTCTGAACCAAAAACGCATGAGGTGCGAGTTTCCGACCAGCCGGCTTCGCCTTCCAGCTCGGCAGCCGAATTCTGCTCCGGAGAGGGTTTAGAGCCGGAGTCCGTCTCAACATGCAAGTCCGGATCCGCTCACCCGCGCCCGGTCAATTATCCAGAGCTCGGCGCACCGGATTCCATGACAATCCAGGACGCGGCCCCCGAAACTCCAGACTCACACTCCGCTGGGATCAAGTTTTTTATCCGGACCACCCCCCACATTGAGTATTGTCCGGACAACACAGGACGTCCCGACATATGGGACCTGATGTACGTTAAGCAGCAGCCCGGAGAGACAGTCCGGCACTTCTGGGCCAGATTCCTTATCGTCAAAAATAAGGTGACGGACGACTGCGACAAGAAAATTCTAGAGATCTTCCGACAAAACTGCAGAGACGAGGGCGTCTTAAACGCCCTCGCCCGCCGCCACATCCAAAATTTCTCTGATTTATCGGATCTGGTGTCCAAATATTGCACTATGGAGTACGCTTGGCAGGCTCAGCTCGAGCAAACGGGGTCAATCCGCACAGAGGAGCTAAACCGAGCTTGGGCGAAACGCGTACTCCCTCGCCGGACATGCCAGTACGAGCCATCCGAGAAAAAGATGAAACCCCTGACAAGATCCAGAACGGTCCTCGATGGAATACTGGATAAACCATGCCCCATACACTCCAAAAATCCAACCCACAGCCTTCGAGCTTGTTGGGTGGTCAGGCAAGTCGCCAAGAGCGGCGAGGTCATTCTCGGAGGCCCGTCCTCTACTAAAAGTCCAGTAATATCCCTTGATGACGATGCCGAAATCTTAACAATCTACGAGACTTACTCTTCGAAGAATCAGAGGAAGAGAGCCCTTCGAGAGCTCGCTCAAATTCACCATGTGACAGAGACAGACTCCTGGACAGACACACCCATCACTTTTAGTGAAGAAGACCAGCCGAGGTCCTGCCCTACCCGAGCCGCTGCCGCCCTTGTCCTTGATCCCATAGTGGATGGATTCCGACTCCAAAAGGTGTTGATGGACGGCGGCAGCGGGCTAAACCTCATTTACGAGGATACCTTGGATAAAATGTAGTTTGACAGATCCCGCATAGTGCAAACTCACACTACCTTTCGAGGGATTATCCCCGGAAAGGAGGCGCGTGCCAGTGGCCGCATGACTCTTGATGTGGTCTTCGGAACTCCCGAGAACTACCGATCCGAAGAACTGGTTTTCCACATCGCGCCCTTCCGCAGCGGCTATCATGCCTTACTAGGGCGTGATGCCTTCGCACGATTCCATGCCGTACCACATTATGGGTACATGAAGCTTAAAATGCCAGGGCCAAATGGAATAATCACGGTACTAAGTGATCCGGACAGAGCCCTGCGAGCCGAGAATAAAACGACATCGCTCGCCCTCGAAGCGTTGTCCGAAGCCCTCGCGTCCGAAGAATTAACCGCGCTCCGCTCAACGGTGGACAAGGATGACGTCATCCTTGATAAAAGGCAAAAATCCACGTCCTTTAAACCAGCAGATGAAATCATCAAATTCCAAGTGCACCCAACAGATCCCAACAAGACGGCGTCCATCGGAGCCCAGCTGGACCCCGCGGTTGATGAAGAATTGCGCCAATTTCTGCGTGCAAACTGGGATATCTTCGCCTGGCACCCTTCAGACATGCCAGGGATCTCGCGTAGTTAGCCGAGCACAGCCTGAACATAATCAAAGGTTTCAAGCCAGTTAAACAGACTCTCCGTCGGTTTTCCAAACCCAAGCGTCAAGCTATGGGTGAGGAACTGGCCAAGTTGCTCGAAGCCGGATTCATCCGGGACATCAAACATCCTGAGTGGTTGGCCAACGTGGTCATGGTGCCGAAGAAGGATCAGTCCTGGCGTTTGTGCGTCGATTTCAAGGATTTGAACAAGGCCTGCCCAAAGGATCCTTTCCCCTTGCCCCGCATCGACCAGATCATCGACGCCACCGCCGGACACGACTCACTATGTTTCCTCGACGCTTACTCCGGATACCATCAAATCAAAATGAAGGAGTCCGACCAGGCGGCCACCGCATTCATCACTCCTTATGGACCATTCTGCTTCAACACAAGCCCTTTGGATTAAAGAATGCAGGGGCCACATACCAGCGCATGATCCAAACATGTCTAGAGAAACAAATCGGCAAAACAGTCGAAGCTTATGTGGACGATGTGGTTATCAAAACCAAACACGTCAGCCAGCTGGTGGACGATCTCCGGCAAACCTTTGACAATCTTCGGACTTTCGATATACGGCTTAATCCGGAAAAGTGTGTCTTCGGAGTGCCAGCCGGTAAGCTGCTCGGCTTCATAGTTTCCCATAAAGGAATAGAGGCCAACCCAGCGAAAATCCGGGCATTGTCCGAGTTAGCTATCCCCACTGAGCTCAAACACGTCCAGAAACTTGCCGGTACTGTTGCAGCCCTAAGCCGCTTCATCGCGCGCCTCGGTGAAAAGGCCTTGCCGCTATATAAATTGCTCAAATGGACGAAGAACTTCGAATGGACCAGCGAAGCGGCGGCGGCACTCGAAGAAATAAAAACTCTACTGGCCAGCAACCCGATTTTGACGGCACCCAGCCCGGCTGAGCCAATGCTGCTATATATCTCGGCGACGAATCAGGTGGTCAGTGCGGTTCTCGTCGTCGAACGAGAGGCCGAGGGTCACAAGCTCAAGGTGCAGAAACCTGTGTACTACGTATCCGAAGTGCTCACCCTGTGTAAAACGAGGTACCCGCATTACCAAAAGATCGCCTACGCAGTTTTTATGGCATCCCGAAAGCTCCGCCATTACTTCCAGGAGTGCTCGGTTATGGTAGCATCCGAAGTACCACTGAATGACATAATCAACAATCGCGATGCCACCGGGCGCATAGCCAAATGGGCTATAGAACTCCTCCCCTTCGAAATCATCTATCGACCACGCCGAGCTATTAAATCTTAGGTTTTGGCTGATTTCGTTGCGGAATGGACGGAGGCCGAACTCCCTAGGGAGTACAACACATACTCACATTGGACGATGTACTTCGATGGCTCCAAAATGCTCGCAGGACTGGGGCTGGAGTGGTCCTCACATCCCCCACTGGCGACAATATTCGGTACATACTCGAGATCATGTACACCGACTCCAACAATGCAGCCGAATACGAGGCGCTGCTGCATGGACTTTGGATGGCGGTGTCAATGGGCATACAACGGCTCGAGGTACGGGGAGATTCTAATCTCGCCATCTCTCAAGTCAATGGCGAATTCGACGCAAAGGACCCAAAATGACAGCATACCGCAACGCCGTCCTGAAAATCTCCGCCCGCTTTGAAGGACTAGAGTTTCACCATATACCTCGTGACAGCAATCAAGCTGTGGATATCCTTGCTCGAATGGGTGCCAAGCGCGACCGTGTCCCTGAGAACACCTTCTTAGAACGACTCTTCAAACCGTCTATGGTGTGGCAGGAGGAAGCCCAAGGCTCGACATCCAATTCATCCGGAAAACTCACCCCTCTGCCTATCGAACCAGACGACGGAGTCATCGGGGGCTCGGCAATCGAAAGGACATCTTCAGCTCATGAAGTCATGGCGGTAATCGCGCCATGGACCGAGCCTTTCCTCGCCTTCCTCCTTCGCCAAGAACTACCGGCCGACCAAACCGAGGCAAGGCGTATCATTCCACGCTCTAAAGCCTATAAAGTCCACGAGGGAGAGCTATATAAGAAAAGCACTACCGGCGTCCTCCAAAGATGTATATCCGAAGAAGAGGGAAGGCAGCTTTTGGCCGAGATTCACGCTGGGATGGGTGGCCACCACGCGGCAGCTCGGGCCTTGGTCAGCAAGGCTTTCTGAGCAGGGTTCTTCTGGCCCACTGCCCAAACAGATGCCCAAACATTGGTTCAACATTGCGTTGGATGCCAGCTCTACGCAAATCAGAGCCATTTGCCCCGCACGGCCCTTCAGACAATACCGATTACTTGGCCTTTCGCGGTCTGGGGACTGGACATGGTCGGACCACTTAAAGGGGGGACCAAGAAAAAGAAGTATCTACTCGTCATAGTAGATAAATTTACTAAATGGATCGAGGCAAAGCCGGTCACTTCAGCCAAGTCTAAGCCAGTCATCGACTTTATATCCGGCGTCGTACACCGTTACGGTGTTCCCCATAGCATAATAACGGACAATGGATCCAACTTTACCACCCAGGGGGTTAAAGACTGGTGCGCTATTTTAGGCATTAAGCTCGACTATGCCCCGGTGTATCGCCCACAGTCTAATGGACAGGTCGAGAGAGCTAACGGCCTGATCTTGAGCGGCATCAAGCCCCGTTTGGTCCGATCTTTAAAAGACTCTGGCTGCCATTGGGTTGAGGAGCTGGACTCCGTACTATGGGGCCTACGCACCACCCCTAATCGATCCACGGGCTACACACCGTTCTTCATGGTGTATGGGGCAAAAGCCGTTCTCCCCTGCGACCTTATTCACGACGCCCCTCGGGTGCATATGTACGAAGTAAAGGAGGCCGAGCTGGATCGGCAAGATGACCTAGACGCCCTGGAGAGCGAGCGCGACATAGCTCGGGCTCGTTTTGCTTTTTATCAGCAGCAGGCCAGACGTTATCAAAGCAGGGAAGTTCGGGCGAAGGCCTACAACGTCGGCGATCTAGTCCTGCGCCTCCCAGAGAAGCAGAAGCATATGCTGTCGCCCAAATGGGAGGGGCCCTTCATAATCGACCAAGTACTAGCGGGCGGAGCATATCGTCTCCGCGACCCAACGGACAATCGCCTCGAACCAAACCCGTGGAACGCAGCTCGGCTACGACGTTTCTACGGTTAACTCCGCTACACTACCTTATTCGGTTCATCCATCTAGGATTTATATTTTTCTAGTCAATAGTTTCTCCCGGGTCGTGTTCGGATATGCCGAACTACGTTAAGTTTTTCTTCGGCACACATCTTTGAATGTACCACACGCTGTTACCTGGGGGCTCCTTTTGCGGAGCCACTCCTCTTTTCATTCATACAACTATCAGTCTTTTCTGAGTTTGTAACCTTCCTGTATCGTTTTAAAGCCACCATATGCATCAACCTGACTTAAGATTTTGCCAAGCTGGGTTGCCTCGCTCCTGTGATTACCCCCTACGTTCCCGATTGTTCGGCTAGGGAGTAAAGGGAGCACCTCTGTGATTATTACGTCCGGATTTCCCGGGTACGTACCTCAGACAGGTGAAGCCGAAAGCTAGCGTCTTAAGACCACAAGTTGGTCGGCCACGAGGGAAGTGAAAATAATTGGTACCTATCACCAAGTTTCCGGGGTATTTTCCCGAAGTAACCATCCCTGTCTAATTCGGGTACTCGGTTATCCATCCACGGCTAACGTGGTCACCTGACGAAAGGAACCCATAGCGGAACTATTTTCGTCGGAAGATGTTTCTTACGTTAATCAGTAATATAACATAACTCCCCGAGCACGTTTTTTGTCTGTTTGCACCAAATGGCCGGATTGCCTCGTTTTCCGAAGTATCTTTCTGATGTTCTCGGATTGCATAGTAGGAAACACTCCTTGGCTCCTGGTCGAGGAGGTGGAAGCCGATGGCCGGTTAAGACAATGTTTTTATGCACGGTTTGGAGACTATCCGATGTAAAGTACATAGGTACATAGAATCGACCTGTCAATCTTGGTCTAGACCATCTATTATGGTCTCCAGAGCACAATCTGCTTGGGACAACCGAGCTGCGGGCATAACTTGGTCATATACCAGATGCACGGGCACTTCCTGCCCATCTGGCCCTACCGGCCCAACTCTCGCTAGATGCTCCGGTTCCAGCTTGGTGAAGCGCGTTTTGATCATCGCCCACGCTTCCCGTGCTCCCTCACGACAAGATGACATCTTCCATAACTCAAAGCGGCGCCGAGCTCCTTTGAAGCAATTCGCGAGTTCGGCCATCCCTTCCGGAGCCACTTCGCCAGGCCACAGTGCTTTGAACATGCTCTTCATGGCTCTTCGGGCCCGTTCATGTACAGCGGATAGCTCCTTCAGCAGGTCCTGCCCGAAGGAACCGGCTTCCTCTTCGGGACACCGGGTCAGCAGAACTACGATGAGACGTGGCCTTGTTCATATTCCATCCTAATACGTTCAGTTATTGAACGGACAAATTAGATTGCACTTACCAAACATGCCCGCTTTCAGTCTCTGGTTCTCCTCTTGGGTTACAGTCAGTTGCGCTTTCAAGCCTTTGATTTCTTGGACCTGTTGTTCGCCTTCCGCCTTAAGCTTATCCCTCTCCTCATGACTTCGGGACAGCACCCGGTAGCCAGCCTCTTGCTGTGACTCCGCATATCTTTGAGCTTTCCTGGCCATATCCAGGTCTTTCTGCTGCTGATTTATCGACTCGGCTGCTATGGAATCATTTTTCATTAGTGAAGGTGTTCCACCACATTTTTCATTAATGAACTTTAAGTTCGGCACTTACCATGTGCCTCTCTGGTGAATTTTTTCACCCCCTCTAGCTAGGCTTTCACAGACTCTAACTCTGTTTGCGCCAGCTTGAGGTCCTCGGACATCTTTTTGTTTTGCTGCCGAACAGTCTGCACAATTGCAGGGCAGCATAGATATCCGACCCTTAACTCGGCCGTCCCGCCCAAATTAAGGCTCGGGGGCTACTGGGTTAGATACTAGTTGTTAAAACTATTGCTATACCTGCACATTCGTAGACATGAGCATCACTGCGCCTTCAAGTCCCGTTCGGGCAGCGTCGAGGTACGCATCTACCGAGCTAAGAGCATTGAACTCTCGATTAGACAACGCGGAGTGCCGAAGTGATGCCTTATGCCGCCGATGATTCATCACACTTTCAACTTCGGAATTAGTGACCGAGACGCCTCCCGAGTCCTCGGGATTTTGGTCCCCGGCAGGGGCTCCCGGAGTAACTCCCGTTGCAGCTGGTGACCTCGGGTTTGAGTCACCCCGTGGCACCTCTTCGACATCCTCGGCCGTGGGCGGTTCCACACATCGTCTACAGAACACCATGGAGAAAATTATTGGCATATGCGGTGGATGTTGAAGATGGAGGCCATAACAGTACGGTGAATGCATTACCTCCTCGGGTGGGGCGCCGATGATGTAGCTCCCGTTGGGACCGTGCGTGGGGTCACCCCACGATTACTTGGCGTCGGGGCCGCTGGTGCGTTCTTGCGGCTGTCCGGCGCGTCGTGCGGCGGCCCTTGGGAGTAGGTGTCAGTGTGTTCGGGCCTGCAGTGGCTGAGCGCTTCTTTTGAGAGGAAGCCCGTTGGCCACTTACCGCAGAGGAGGGAAGCGCCCCGGGATGATCGGCCAACAGGGCCACCTTGGAGCCATCAAGGCTCTCCTGGTAGAAGACCCCGTCCTCAAAAGTAATCGATGTTTCAGGGTCGTCATGGAACCCAGGATCGTCATCGCGAGAGTAATTCTCCGATTGAGGAGCCGGGCAGCTCACTGTCTCGATCCATTGCCTCCAACTCTGTTCGGACAAGGCGAAAATCCGATTATTAAAATTCTGGAGTGATATCCAAACTATAAAGAGTGGTCGAACTCACCATTTCGATGGGCTCATACATCGAGAAGCCTTTCTTGAGCTTTAGCCGAGCGCATTCTTGCTCTTCCCCCTTGAACAAATCGGCCAGTATGGCGGCTATCGCTACCTGGTTGGCAGGTCCCTTCTTGATGTACCGGGATGTGTCGTCCTCCCCGTTGTAGTTCCATAACGGATGAATTCTCTGTTGGAGAGGCTGGACACATCGAGCGATGGCTATTGCCATCACGTCAATAATGGTTAGTCCGTTATGGGCTAGCCACCTCACTTGAGCGGCCAGTCGAGCTACTTCGGCACTTTCCTCTTGGGAAGGACTCTTCGGGTGCCAGTTGAACCGCTTCGTTGGAGAAGCCAATGAAAATTCCGGTAGACCCCTTCGAACTGGATCGAATAAAGGGACGACTTCGATATAAAACCATTCCGAAGTCCACTCTTCGGCATCCTTCTTCGGAGTCCAAACGGGGTATCCGGTCCCGGCGATGCACCATACTTCGGCTCCGACGACCTCGTAGATAACCCCTTCCCGGGTGCGGGGGACTAGGCAGAAGAATTTCCTCCACAACTCGAAGTGCGCCTCGCAGCCCAGGAACATCTTGCATAAAGCGACGAAGCCCGAAATATGGAGGATCGATCCGGGGGTAAGGTGGTGGAGTTGAATCCCGTAGAACTCTAGTAAACCCCTCAAGAAGGGATGGATGGGAAAACCCAGGTCTCGCAGAACGAAGGGCACGAAGCAAACCCTCTCCTCCCCATGAGGTGAAGGAAAATTCTCCGCAAGGGCCTTTCCATCTGCGGAAGTTAATCCGGGGCGGGTGGATGTGAGATCTGAAGCGGGCAGATACCCCTGCGCCTCAAGCCTGCGAAGTCGCATGCAAGATACGGAGCAACCCGCCCAATCGCCTTGATGGGGGCCATGAGGACGTGAGGAAGAGACTGGGATGCTCGCCATTGTTTGTTGACTATGGCTTTGCGAAGATTTGGAGAATTATGGCAGGGGGTGGGGTGCGTTAACCTCCACGCCCTTGGCCTATTAAAAGGGCATTGACTCCCCCCGAAAGAGGGGCATTTTTGTAAAAACCCATCAGGCCACTCGCATTCCGCGGGTGCGCAGAAATCGAGGGTCGACACTTAATCCTAAGCGAAGAAAAGCGGTATGGCGGGCCCCATGGGGCCTCGCTGGTTGGGCGATACCTCGGTTACCGATCTATCGGTGGCCGAACTGTTGATAACTCGAATACAGGTAAACGGGAGGAACTCGCCACCCAAGACGAAGACCTTTGAAGCATGAAGCTGCCGAAGAACGTAGGCCTCGGCATTGGAGGCTAGTTCGGGGGCTACTGAGGGTGTCCCGGATTAGGGGGTACTCGGGCTGCCAGCCTATCTCTCATAGGCCGGACTGGTGGGCCGCACTCTGCACGACGATGGCAGGCCAGATTGTGGACGACCCCGTGTGTCAGAAGGAAACCTCCGAAGTCTTGGCGTCTCCTCCAAGGAATAGATAGCGTAATTGGCATGTTCATCCCTGACGGTAACCGACCAAATGTAACCCTAAGACCCCCTGGTGTCTATATAAACCAGGGGGTTTAGTCCGTAGAAGGAGGATCATCATTACCTAGGGTTTAGCCTAGTCAATCTCGAGGTAGATCAGCTCTGTAACATTCATACAATCACATCAATACAATCAAGCAGGACGTAGGGTATTACCTCCTTGAGAGGGCCCGAACCTGGGTAAATCGCTGTCTCTACGCTCCTAGTTACCATCGACTCCTTGACCCATAGTTCGGATCCCCTACCCGAGATCTGCCGGTTTTGGTACCGACAGCAGGGACTGTCTTCATGGATATGGATATGGATTTGATATTGTTCAACCCGAACCAAACCCGACCCATTGCCATCCTTAGTTCATATTACCCCTCCACTCACACACGATTGCATAGTGCAGACAAACCAATTCCTCATTTGAATGAAGAACCCTAGTCAGATGCAATGGCGAACACAAACCAGACTCAAGATCTGGTCGCTCTACCCATCGTCCCATGCTCGGACTACGGCAGAAACATAGTCACATACATCGCACGTCGCAGAACCCTAGTAAGCTGCTTGCCCATTCGGTTCCTGCCGCTCTGCGGCCTGTGGCGCCGAGGAACGCTGTCTGGAAGGTGCCTAGCGAGTACCGATGGCCAGCATCCTAGAACTCCACGCCGTATCGACCAGAAGGCCGCAGTCACACGCCCGTGAAGCTGGCTTTGCTCGTCGGCTTCGGCAGCATGGCGATGGCGCGGCTGTGATGAGATGCGACAGAGGCGTGGCGTTGTGGCCAGATGCGGTGGAGCGGCGGTGTTCAGCTTCGGATGCAGCTTAATGATGGTGCGGCGGGATGCGGCGGAGGAGCCGATTTGGTCGATCGGATGGCCGGTGGCGTGGTGGGATGAGTAGATCCGGCGGCTGCGCCAGTGAGGGGGCTGTCGCGCAGAGTGTGATTAGATGTTGTGGTTGGAGGCTGCCAGGGGGATGGTGGTTTACGATAGCCGCCCAAGTGCTTTATACTTGCAACACTTCCTCATTTTAGGGCTGCTAAAAAAATTGTCTGAAATTTCAGCGGTTGGAGCTTGGTTTTTACTCCAATTGTGTTAAACATGGCTAGCGCTCTATTCCAAGGCAACTATTGAAGATTGGATCTGTCTTTGATGGATTTCCTTAGACCTGGTCGTCGTTCGTTTATGTTCGTGTCTTTAGGAATTCTTCTCATCAACGCTATTCTTTATAGGTGGCGGTTGCTGTTCTGGTGTGCTGGTCTTATGTGGCCTTACCACGACCACTTCCTGACTGTCTACTACAACAAGTTTTTTCCGGCTCCGGCAAGAGAGGGCGATTATGGCGGCGCGCCTTCGGCTTGCTTCAGTGCTTTTAGCCGTCGCTATGTGGTCTACCGATTTAGATATAATTTTTATGATATCTGGTGTCCGTTTTAGTGCCATGATTGAAGATGAATAGCTCGACATTTTTCCCCGTCAAAAATAAACAACAGAAGATGTTCTGAACTTGATTGTCGAGAATAGCAACTACCTACAAGTAGCGACGGCCTGACGGGAAGGTAGATTTCTCTTTTTTCGGATATTTTTTTCCCGCCTTGACGCCATGGGTCACACGCCGGTGCAGGGAGTGCAGGCGTCCTGTATTAATGGCACATCATCGCTAGCTAGTTGTTGCGGTCATGGCATCGGCTAACTCCGTCCCGACGAACATAGTGGGCTAGTGGCCCACACCCGTATCTGTGCCTTTCCGCCTCCATACATGAACCAGTATTTCGCTAATTTTTTTAAATAATACACTTTTTTATTAATTTTCAGAAATATTACGTCATTTTTATTTTTTTAAAAATAATACATCGTCGGCCCTCTGGTAGCCGATTGGATGCAGTCGGCCAGGAGGAAGCTGATTGGCACCCTGTCGGCTATAGGATGACAGATTGGCCTCCTGTCGGCCTAGGGGTGGTCGACAGCCCTGTCGGCTGCTGGTCGTGGATCCTGTCGGCTACCTAGTGGCTGACTGGAACTAATTGTCTTCCCGTAGGCCGATTAGGTCTAATTTGCTTCCCCTAAGCCGATAGGTGCATGCACCCATTTTCTGCCCCCTGCGTTTCCAGCTTCTGGGTTCCCGCTTATATCTCGGGCCGCCGTTTCCGCCAGTATCTCCCGCCACATTTTCCCGCTTTCTAGGTCCCGCCAGTATCTCCCGCCATATTTTCCCGCTTTCTAGTTCCCGCCTATATCTCCCGCCATATTTCCCCGCTTCCGAGTTCCCGCCTATTTTTGTCTTCTCAACCTATAAAACACCCTCGGCAGTAAGGTGGGTAAGCAATCTAGTGTAGTGTCGTAGTCTCGCGAAGATGTCCGGATATCCTTTTGATCATAGTTTTCACCCTGGTATGTCCAAATGTCTTCTACCTTTAGCCGCCGATTTTAGGGTTGACAACATATTAGTTTCGTGGGACGAACTCATCAGTAGTGACACGCTACTGAATGAGTTGGCGCACGCATTAAGTAGGTGTGGGTGGCCTGCAAGGACCTTTGAGGAGATGCGAAAAGAACTTCTCAGGTTGCATGGAAGGTGGAAGAAGCAACAACATAAGAGTGAAGCATCCCTAAAGGCTGCAACAGAACATACTTATTTATGGACCCAAGACAGCGAGGACGAAGACGATATCTTCATGCCGAGCACCAAGGCCAAGAGTACCGCAACGTTGAAGGGCAAGAGTTTTGCATCGTCGAAGGGCAAGAGTTCTTCATCGCCAAAGGGCAAGAGTTCTGCATCGACGGAGGATGACGATGATGACTTCATGTAGTTTTTACGTTGTATGTTGTAAGTTCAGTCCTACCTACCGTTTAATTCAGATGTAGTTGTATCCAGTTGCTTGCACAAATAAGATGCATTAAATTATAACACGAGACATACCCTGCGACGTGTCCAACACAGACCGAAATTAGGCATGTCGATGCCATCAGCATCGAACTGGAGTTCCATAGGCTCATCAACACGTATGTCTGGTGGTCCTATAGAGAACTCTCCCACGACCACAGCTGTAGAAATCGAGGGCATCCAAGAAGGGCTGCCACGTCCGATGTAAGCTGGCAACCGTTGCACATACCTCGGTATGTAGCCGCTAAGACCGCCGAACCCCAACTCCTCTGTGTGATCTGATCCAGCGTCTCATCGCTCGCGATCTCCAGTGCAATAGGGATGTAGCACACGCTAATAGTGGTGACATGGTTCTCTGTGAACATCACCTTGCCGAGAAGCCACAGTAGGTATGCCTCCAGGCTGCGAGTGATCTGTGCCGCATTCAACGGCTCCCTTGGATACCCCGGGAACTTCTGGATTTGTATTGAGCAAAGAGAAAGTATTAGTAAACAGTGAAGGTATCTTCTGTAAAACCATATGCACGACAACTGAAAGATATGAGGTAGGGGAACTAACCTGGAAACGGAGCAACCAATCATACTTAGGTCCGTGACGCTCCGATGCCAGAGCCGGAGCACTGGAATAAACACCACCGAAATGTTGTGCCATACCTAGCTCCCAACCAGCCGGTGTAGGAGATATGCTCTAGAGGCAATAATAAATGTTATTATTTATCCCCATGTTCGTAATTAAGTTTATATTCCGTGCTATAACTGCTATGGTTCTCGAGTCTACAATAACCACGAGACTCGGAGGGAAACTCATATGCACGTGTGGAATAATAAACGGTAAAATGTATTCCTAGTCTGGCCTCTAAGACTAGCTCAAGTGTTGCATGATGGTTCTGTTTTCCTGATCATGGGCATGACTATGCCGGCAACTTTGAGGGCACAATGATAGGAGAACACTTGTGTTGAATCGACCCGATTGATGTTATGCTATGAGATACATTCGTCTCAAGTTTATGGTTAATAACACAGAGAAAGTTAACGTTTGCATAATTCCTTAGACCATGAGAGTATCGAGTTTCTTCATGCTTGCTTCATGAACTTTGGGGTTTGTTAAACGCCATCCGTAAATGGGTGGCTATTACGGCGGCTTATGGGTTCATGGAAAAGTATGTCAAGTAACTTGATAGCTCAACATTGGGATTTGCTCCTCTAACGATGGAGATATATCTCTGGGCCCTCTCGGTGTTACGGTATCCATCATCGTCTGGCCAGACACAATGTGATTTGATCACAGGGATGCCGGAACACGGGAACGAGAAAAGAGAACAAAACCGGTAACGACGTAACTGGCATAGTGGACAAGTTATTGATCCACGGGGATGCCAATAAATCTCACCTCGGCTATTTGTAACATATCGCGAAGCAACAAGAATAGCACACGACAACTGGAGGTTCACTCGAATATTTATTCGTGTGGGTATAGGGGTCAATATGGGTGTCCACGGCTCCGGTTTTCATTTTCTCATTAGTATTTGTTTATAGACTGGATCTTTATTTACGCTAAAAGCAGTCTCATCAGCAGTGAAAGAACAACTTCCTAGCCGAATAAAAAGATTTTCTATTCCTTTTGTTACTCTTTTTTTTGTAAGCAAAGGACGCCCGAATATACCATAATGAACGAAGAATCATTGGAATTTCCCATCTTTTTCATCTCTACTCCCGAAAAGGTTGATCATTGATCGGAAAGAGTTCCGGTCATGTCTATGCTTCACCGAACCTGTAGGGTCACATGCTTAAGGGTCATCTTTCTGTTGAATACTAGACATGGAGTCTGAGAGAAAGTCACCGGAAAAGTTTCGGAGACAGCGGAAAAGTTCCGGAGAGAGAACACCGGAATAGTTTCGGTAAAACTAAAAAGTTGTTTCAGGGTATACCATTGAGTCAAATTGGTTTCGGCACACGTTTGGAAATTCTTGGAGGGTGCCAGAATTGTTCTGGAAACTTCTGGGATTTTTCCGGGATAAAAACCGGAAATATTCCGGAGCTGCCGGAACCGGTTTGGTTGCTTTTCGCAGATGAACATCACTAATCCGGAATTGTTTCGGAACGCGTCCAAAATCATTTTAGTGGGTACTGGAATTATTCTAATACCCACAGAAATATTTTTGGATTTAACGGTCGCGGAAAAATGTTTCCGTGAATAGTGAAAGTGCTTTTTGGGTGGCTTCTTGGAGAAGCCACCTTGAGGGCCTTTTGGTATTTTCCCCCTTAGCTTCTAGGAGAAGCCACCCTTGGGCTTGGCCTATAAATAGGGGTGGAGGGGGCTGCCTAAAGACTCACTCTTTCTCACATACACATGCCATTGCAATGATCTGGCTTCTCTCCCTCCCCGCGAAATAGTTTCGTAGAGCCGAAAGGCTGTCTGGGTTCCGGTGGGAACTAGTTCTGGACGGCGAAGCCCTGCCGGATAGATGACACCGTATGTGTGCAACCCCGTAGAGAGGTCATAGGTTCGATCTTTTTGCCCGAGGGGCTGTTCGAGAGTGCCTCCCGAAGGGCTGTCTGAGTGACCGTCCGAGTTTTGAGGGTCCTCCCGAAGGGCTGTCCGCGACACCGTCCGAGGGACTGTCCGACCGCCTCCCGGAGGGCTGTCCGAGGGGCAGTCGAGGGAGTACATCCTCGCGGTTGGGAGGTTGTAAATCCTAGTTGCGGGGATCTGCACCGCCGATCGTCATCGACTCTACTTCCGCTGCGCTATGAGTCGGTAACGAAAAGATCAAACCTTGTATGCAGTCTCCACAGTGGTCCGAGGCTGGTGCATAGGTTGGAAATTTTTTGTTTTCTGCTGCGTTCCCCTACAGTGGCATCAAGAGCCGAGCTATGCATAGATGCAGGTTACGATCTAGAATACGTAGAGATGTATGGGTGTTGCACAATATAATTTGTAGTAGATGAGTTCTATTACTGAAAATTATTTGTGCGGGTAGCTGATGAAATCTGTTACCCGATGTTCTTGTTGCTTCCCTGGAATTTGCACATTTCTGATCTTGATAACAGCATGGTGGAATTTCAAAGTTCTGGCAATCCGTGATCCTGATTGATCAACGAAGTGCTAACAGTTCGTTGAATTCCACCATAGTTAGAGAGAAAGATGAAATTTCGTAGACAAAAGGGCAATGCAGGTATGATCTGCACGGGGGTCATGCATATGACGAAGTTCAGTATGGGGCTCGAGATTTTATTATCTCGTGTTTCATACACCCCGCAAAGTTAATCTAGCGACTTGAATAATCATACTTGATGATGGACGTTTGTAGCTTTGGTTTGTTTCGAAACCTTAGAAGCCACATAAAATAAAAGTTTGTATGAACCGATTAGAGGCGTCTAACTTGGTTTTGCAGGATGGTTTGCATGTGCATGTGATGTGGTATAGCAGTGCTCATATTAATTTGATTATGTATGAGATGACTATATGATGTAAATTTACTAACATGACCTGTGTGTCATGATTCGGCATGATGGCTGGAGCCATATGATTGTCACTTTAATGACCTGCGTGTCAACCTTAAGTAATGCACTTATTTTATTAGCTATTGAGATAGCAATATTATCTGGTGCATCGATAAGGTGGTGGCAAACTTCGCGAGGGTGAACACCGACGCAAGTGCCGAAGACGAAGAAATTAAAGACTTCTCCGTCAGAAAGGGCTATACCATATCATGCTATTATGAATTGCCTGAGATGTTTATCCCTTATGATGCACCCTTTTTGATTGCGCGGTAGTCGCTTTCTATTAGGGTGGTCTCTCACTTAAAATATCAAGTAGTTAGTGTTCTCCCAAGTGTAGCGCCGTCACAACATCTTTCCTTTCGGGGTGCGCCATGATCTACATGGGTACAAACGATTGTACGGGTGTAAGGCGGGTGAGGTCAGACCTCGCAGCGAGATCACTTGGTTGTCTTAACGTTCATGGCAGGATCGTCCTGAGCTCGGAACAAACGCATCGAAAGATGAACAAGAGTCACATAGAGATGTGATCGGCAAGTTTGCCTACCGATTGAAGTTGGCGCCATCAGTGTTCATCTCGAACAATGGCGTTGAATGGAAATGCGGATCTTGCATCACTCACAATCAATTATGAGAGATATTGATTTGAGTTGGAGCGCACTGTAGAATTAACTTGTTTAATTCTCAGTGCAATTAATTATGGACACTGTCTAAGTGTTATTTGCATAATCGTTATAGAATAATGGCTCATGTTTCCACCTTCCCTATTAAAATTGAATAGCTGTTAAATATCTGGTTAAAACTTTACGGTTGGTAACGTAATATGAGGATTGTCCTCAAAAGTGCCGAGAAGGATGTTGTCCTATCGCATGCTTTCGGTATCCTCCCACTAATGCTATGGATAATGTGACTCTCGTCCTTCGATCCAAAAGCTAAAATTCCGTTACGGTCAAAGTGCAATATGTTTGCTTCCATGAGACCCGAACTTCAAAAGTTCTGGGATAGCTATGTGATATTCATAGAACTGAAAATCATTTTCAGACACAAACAAAGGCTAAAAGATATGGGATATCCAAAGCAATGTTTGTTTTGCAAACTATTAGTAAAAGTGTTTACTATGCATTTAACTAATACAAGAGGGATCCAGAAGAACGCCTGTCATATGATGAAAGGTGAATAAAACAACAAACTTAAAGAGAAAGGAAATGTCCAAAGGGTGTTAGTGTGACTTACACACCTAGGAAGTCCGGGGCTAACGCCACTCTTAAGTTGAGTGCTTCTTCTAAGAGTAGGAGAAATACTGAAAGTTAAACTGTTAGAAGTATAAAGGCAAAAAGAGAGAAGACTGGAATGTCCAGCTCATGTATGAAAGTCATACAAGCTATTGATGTATAGAAGGCTGGTCAAAGAATTAGTTCTTGGGAATTGTGATTAAATTGTTAGTCACTAATTCTTGGGTATTGTGAGTTGATCACAAAGATACCCGCTGGATTGCATTCTGCTGTGACTCGATGCAAGAACTACTACGTCCTAAAAGACTTGCCGGAGTGAGGTTTAGATATGCGCCGAGAACATATTAAAAGTTTCTATACTCAGTACATTACCTATGTATTTATTTTCATAATTCATTTTAGAGTTTTTATACACTCTAGCCCATTGCATAAAGTATCTTGCAATTAGGTTGTTCATAAGAGAACTTTTGATGTTCGGTGTTATGAATAACATAAGGGCCATGCTTCCATCATGGATGGGATGTATGTTATGAATATTGATAATAATATATTACCTCCGTATTTACTTTCATAATTCATTTTAGAGTTTTAGACACTCTAGCCCATTGCATAATGTTTGTTGCAAAAGGGTTGTTCATAAAAGAACAATTGTTGTTCAGTGTTATGAATAACATAAGGGCCATACTTCCATCGTAAATGGGATGTATGTTATGAATATTGATGGTAATATGATACATCCATAACACTGACGCTAAATGTCACAAGAATAAGAGAATACCACACATGTGTGGCACTGCATTTGGTCACATTGGAGAAACCCGCATGGAGAAATTCCATAATGATGGATTTTGAAGTCGTTTGATTGTGAATCATCTGACACTTGCAACTTTCCTCCGAAAAGTGAAGTGACTGAAATACCGTTCACAGGCCATAAGGAACGAGCAACAAACTTATTGGTGATCATACATTTTGATGTATGTAGTCCGATAAATGTTGTTGCTAGTAGTGGATTTATCTATCTTCAGAAATGACTCAAATAGATATATGGATATTTACTTGATGAGACGTAAGTCTGGATCTTTTGAAATCATTCATAAGGTTTTCAAAAATGAAGTAGAAATTATTGTAACAAGAAAATTATGTTTCTGCAAACTAGATTGCCGAAAGGAATATTTGAGTTACAAGTTTAGCGAATGTCTGATGAGTTGTGAAAAGAGTTTCATAACTTACACCTCACGGAGCACCACTGTGAGTGGAATATCCGTGAAGATGTAATCAAACCATTTATGATATGGTAAGATCAAAGATGACATAAATCAATTTGCCATTATCCCTTTTAAAAGTAATGCTTTAGAGACTGCGGCTTTTACACTGAAAAGAGCACCATCAGATCTGTTGAAATGACTCCATGGTATGGTACACCCAGCCATGTTATGTCTTTTCTTAACATTTGGAATATGGGGCTTGTGTAAAATATTTACAAACCTATTCCAAATCAGACAAGTGCTACTTTGTAGGTTATCCCAAGTTATTGGGTATTCCCACACCACTGTACCGAGGCAAAAGGTTTTTCCACAAAGAACGGTATACTTTTGAAGAAAATGGTTCTTGCAAAAAGGTGAGTGGGAGGACAGTGTGACTCTACGAGATAATAGTATCTTCGTCATCAGATCAAAGGAAACAAACCTTGGAAGTAATTCCAGAGTTTCCTACTGCGACTAATACGGAAGCCTCTACATGAGATGTATGGACTTCGGTCGAACTTGCAACTGAACCATGTAGGCAAAACTCGTGCAAACCTCTCAGGTGCGCAAGCGAGATATTGTTGTTAGACAACAGTATACCTATGATACACAAGGAAGCGTTGATGGGCCCTGACTACGGAATTGGCTAAATGACAATATAATCCGAGATAGTTTCCATATAAATGATTCAAGATTATATCTTGATAAACCCTTCGGAAGACTTAGAGTCTAACGAACATTAATGGAACTATAAACTGATGTGGATAAAATGTTTTATCCATAAAACTCAACTTGTTGCAATAACAAATTCAAGGAGCTGACTACGATGAGATTGTCTCACCGTAGCGATGCTTAAAGTCAGATCGGGTTAAACTAGCTATTAATACATATTTCAATCTTGAGATATGATACATGGATGCCAAAAGGATTTCCATGTGATGGAAATGCAACCTAGGACTTGCATGTGATACAGTCCGAAGTATTTTGTCAATCCAGAGGATGCTAGTAAGTATGCAAACTTCAAAGTTCGAGCAATGGACAGAAGAGAGCAAAATGGAGTTGGAATCTTCGTTTTGATGAAATAGTCAAAGGGGTTTGATTTCATCAATGGATAACGAAGATGCTTGTGGTTACAAGAAAGTAAGTGGGAGCATAATAATATTTCTAAAAACTTTGTGTGCTTGACACATTGTTTATTGGAAATAATATAAATTTCTTGACATGATTTAGGGCTTCATTGAAAATAGTTTTTCGATGAAGTGATTGGGCTAAATAGCCTTGATATTAGGCATATTTATCTACGAGATAGAATTGCCTAATTGGCTAAGCCAAAAATACATATTGACAAGATGCTAAAACAGTTTAGCATCAGAACGCCAAGGAGTGATTCTTGCCGAAGTCACATGGAAAGAGTTTTGCAAGACTCGGTGTCCCAAAACACTGATGAGCAAAATACATGATGGAGATCCCACACACTCTTGTATTTGGATTAATCATATATTCCATGGTATGTAAAACAACCAGATATGTCCGATACTCCCAAGCTGTAGCGAGTACAGATACCAAAGTGATCAAAGTACTGATCATAGGACAACAGTGGAAAATGTCATTAAGTACTAAAGTACACTGATGACATGTTTTCTCGCAAGCAGAGATTATGAAGTGCTCGTTGTAAGTAATTACATCGATACAGTATTCATCAATGCTCCATGCGATTTTCGATTTAAGTTAGGGGTTTTGTGTAATACACGATATGGTGGCACGGTAGTTGGAAATTGCTCCAAACAGGTTACTGTGGCGATTTCTATAACAAAGGCTAAGTATGTTGACGCTTTAGAAGCAACAAAGAAGATGTTGAATCATATAGTTCATTCATGAACTTAGTATGGTTCCAAGAAGGCTTTGATCAATGGGACACTAACGCAGATAGTTGCTCCATAGCTCAGTCTGAGGAATCAAGGTTTGATCTGTGATTCACATATATACAAAGCCAAGTCCACACAAAATATGAATTTTGTGAAAGCATGAAAACGCGAGGAGATGCAAAGATACACATGGAACTGAAGTTGTCAGATCCGTTGGACATCAGGCTATACCACAAGCGAAGCATATTTTAAACCGGTATGCCATAGGTGTAAAGTGTTTTAGCATTGACTAGATTATTGACTCTAGTGCAAGTGGGAGTCTGTAGGAGATATGCCCTAGAGGCAATAATAAATGTTATTATTTATCCCCATGTTCGTAATTAAGTTTATATTCCGTGCTATAACTGCTATGGTTCTCGATTCTACAATAACCACGAGGCTCGGAGGGAAACTCATATGCACGTGTGGAATAATAAACGGTAAAATGTATTCCTAGTCTGGCCTCTAAGACTAGCTCAAGTGTTGCATGCTTGTTCTGTTTTCCTGATCATGGGCATGACTATGCTGGCAACTTTGAGGGCACAATGTTAGGAGAACACTTGTGTTGAATCGACCCGATTGATGTTATGCTATGAGATACATTCGTCACAAGTTTATGGTTAATAACAAAGAGAAAGTTAACGTTTGCATAATTCCTTAGACCATGAGAGTATCGAGTTTCTTCATGCTTGCTTCATGAATTTAGGGTAAATGGGTGGCTATTACGGCAGCTTACGGGTTCATGGAAAAGTATGTCAAGTAACTTGATAGCTCAAGATTGGGATTTGCTCCTCCGACGATGGAGAGATATCTCTGGGCCCTCTCGGTGTTACGGTATCCATCATCGTCTGGCCAGACACAATGTGATTTGATCACAGGGATGCCGGAACACGGGAACGAGAAAAGAGAACAAAACCGGTAACAAGGTAACTGGCATAGTGGACAAGTTGTTGATCCACGGGGAAGCCAATAAATCTCAACTCGGGTATTTGTAACATATCGTGAAGCAACAGGAATAGCACACTACAACTGGAGGTTCACTCGAATATTTATTCGTGTGGGTATAGGGGTCAATATGGGCGTCCACAGCTCCGATATTGATCATTGATCGGAAAGAGTTCCGGTCATGTCTATACTTCACCAAACCTATAGGGTCACACGCTTAAGGGTCATCTATCTGTTGAATACTAGACAGGGAGTCTGAGAGAAAATCACCGGAAAAGTTTCGGAGACAGCGGAAAAGTTCCAGAGAGAGAACACCGGAATAGTTTCGGTAAAACTGAAAAGTTGTTTCAGGGTATACCATTGAGTCAAATTGGTTTCGGCACACGTCTGGAAATTCTTGGAGGGTGCCAGAATTGTTCTGGAAACTTCAAGGATTTTTCCGGGATAAAAACCAAAAATGTTCCGGAGCTGCCGGAACCGGTTTGGTTGCTTTTCGCAGATGAAAATCACTAATCCAGAATTGTTTTGGACGCGTCCAAAATCATTTTAGTGGGTACTGGAATTATTCTAAGACCCACAGAAATATTTTCGGATTTAACGGTCGCGGAAAAATGTTTCCATGAATAGTGAAAGTGCTTTTTGGGTGGCTTCTTGGAGAAGCCACCTTGAGGGTCTTTTGGTATTTTTCCCCTTGGCTTCTTGGAGAAGCCACCCTTGGGCTTGGCCTATAAATAGGGGTGGAGGGGGATGCCTAAAGACTCACTCTTTCTCACATACACATGCCATTGCAATGATCTGGCTTCTTCTCTCCCTCCCCACGAAATAGTTTCGTAGAGCCGAGTCTGGGTTCCGATGGGAACTAGTTCTGGACGGCGAAGCCCTGCCGGATAGATGACACCATATGTGTGCAACCCCGTAGAGAGGTCATAGGTTCGATCTTTTTGCCAGAGGGGCTGTTCGAGAGTGCCTCCCGAAGGGCTGTCCGAGTGACCGTCCGAGTTTTGAGGGTCCTCCCGAAGGGCTGTCCGCGACACCGTCCGAGGGACTGTCCGACCGCCTCCCGGAGGGCTGTCCGAGGGGCAGTCGAGGGAGTACATCCTCGTGGTTGGGAGGTTGTAAATCCTAGCTGCGGCGATCTGCACTGCCGATCGTCATCGACTCTACTTCCGCTGCGCTACGAGTCGGTAACGAAAAGATCAAACCTTGTATGCAGTCTCCATAGTGGTCCTGGGCTGGTGCGTAGGTCGGAAATTTTTTGTTTTCTGCTGCGTTCCCCTACAGCCGGTGCCTCCAACGGTCCTATGGCATGATCTGCCAATGGTAGTCCCAGCAAAAGTGACACATTCTCCAGAGTAGGAGCCATCTCTCCCCAGCGGAAGTGAAACGTGTGGGTCTCAGGCCTCCAACGGTCCACTAAGCAGGTGAGCAAAGAGGAGTCGATGGCGAGGCATTTGGATCCTTCCGTGGACTCAACCAGACGCGCGAAAAGTAAAAGACTGGCCCATTTAAGTTTGCATGTCAGAACAATTCAGTTAGTGTGTCCCATTAATATACGTGCTTGAAGGAAATAAATAAAGCACGTACCGGCCAACCCATTCCGGGTGTATCTTCCAATATTCCTAAGGAGTGCGAGTGACCAGGGGCTCAAGCTTCTTCTCATAACACATCGCAGCACGATGCTTACTATCAATGTCCCGATTAAGCAACCACATTCCCGCCATTCCTGCACATACAAATTTAGAACATAGTTGCACACTTAATACAAATTTCAAACATAGTTGCACACTAAATACAAATTTCAAACATAGTTGCACACTAAATACAAATTTCAAACATAGTTGCACACTTAATACAAATTTAGAACATAGTGTCACACTTAATACAAATTTAGAACATAGTGCCACAGTTAATACAAATTTAGAACATAGTGCCACACTTAATACAAATTTCAACGCAGCCTAGCTTCTTCCTCTCCCTCTTACTCCTCTTCCTCCTCTCCCTCCTCTTCATCCCCGGTTGCCTCATCCACGCCCAGTGATGAAAGTGAGACAATTAGTGTCCCTATGGCCAAATTCGTTGCATAGAATGCATTGTCTAGTCGGGCCTCCCGATTCAGATTCATCCATATCATTCCGGATGCGCTAACACTGTCGTCCGCCTCTACTTGTACGCATATTCTCTGGGTCTGGAATGTAACGCCTTTCAGCAGGGTTGACGGTGTTGAAGTTACCCATTGATCGAAATCCCAGCAACTCACCTGTCCAGGTATTGAGGACAGACTCTTTCAGATAAAATGGAGACACGAACGATATTGCGTCCATTCCTAGCTGCCCGGAAGCAGCAAGTACATGTGAGCAACGTAGGTGAAGCAACTTCGGTTTGTTGCATGTGCACTCACACGTTGGCCAGGCTTCATTTCCAATTTTCACCTCAGGCATCCTCAACTCATTTGCACATCCGAATTTGTTGTTAGCTAAGCAGACCTCAAACCTTCTTTCTTGATTACCGATGGCGACTACAGTGTGTGACCTACCTTTTTCCATCTTTTGGTGCATGTACTTCATGACTCTTTCACAGTAATGTGTGTTCGGGTTGTTCAAGATATGCTGCTCTGCTTTTTGACGTCTATCTCTGAAATAATTCATGGTGCCATAGAAAATACCCTCAACGATGGCTGTAAGTGGTAATGCCCGGTTTCCTCTGAGGACAAAGTTGTATGTTTCTGCGAGGTTGGTAGTCATGACACCGTACCTTGCTCCATGTGTGTCATGCAGCAAAGACCACCTCTCCAGAGGCTCATGCTCTATCCACTGCTCGAAGGTTTTAATCGACCTCCCGAGCCTTCTCCTAGTACCAGGTGGGTCAAATCTTGGCAAGTCACATAGCCCAACAGGCTCCTCCTCCACGGCCGTTGTTCCTGTTGCTAACTGTGCAGCTACTGCTTCAACATGTGCCCTCACCGCTGCATCTATTGCAGCTTTCTTGTCCCTAATGTGTCTCTGCGTGCACACATTAAGTCTGTCACGTATCAAATTGTACATCCATAGTTGGTTCTGCTTGCAGAGTTTTTTAATAGATTCATCAGGCTCTTATTTCTGAACTGCGAGAAGAAATTAGCCCCCAGATGACGCATGCACCAACGGCTCTGCAAATCCTGCCATGGAGTTTGTTCCTCAGGGCCAGGGTTTGTCAGTGTCTTTATTGCACTGAGTATACCTGCATGCCTGTCATGAAGGATGCACACATTGGTCTTATCCTTCACAACTGATATTTTCAGTTGCCTGAAGAACCATGTCCAACTTTCAATGTTCTCACTCTCAACAAAAGCAAATGCGAGTGGGACTACTTGATTTTGGCTGTCTTGACCAATGGTTGTCTGGATCTGACCCTTGTACTTGCCAGTGAGAAAAGTGCCATCTACACATATCACCGGTCAGCAATGCTTGAAAGCTTCGATGCATACACCGAAAGAGAAGAAGAGTCGATGCAGCACCCTCACAATTGGGAACTCTGGCATGAAGAGGTCTTGGATATCGACATAGGTGCCAGGATTCCGCTGTTGCAGTGTGTGGAGGAGCCGGACAACAGAGTCATATGCATCAAAATAAGAACCAAATCTCCTCTGAAGGGCCCTATGCTTAGCCCTCCAAGCCTTGCCATAAGAAATTCTGTAGTTGAACCTGACGAAGACTTTTGTCTGGATTGCCTTCACTTCCATCGCTTTGCTCTCCACTATCTCGCTGTAAAACAACCTCGCAATAAGCGTGGATGAAAGGTTGGCATGATCTTGAGGGATGCAGGGAATAAGACAAATGTGATGAACTAAGTCACTGATCACCCAACTTGTGCCATACTTAGGGAGATAGCCGTGCACCCTGGCAAGACAATCTGCATTCTTGCATACCATTGTCAAGTATTTCTGACTGGACACATCAGCTATGAAAACCCTTTGCGTGGACATTACCCAATTTATTATTGCGTCCTTCAGAGCTTCTTTGTTGGGATACATAGCACCCGTCGCAATGTTGTTCTGGTGATATTGCCAGGCAGAATCATGCCCATCGTTCACGGTCATTGCAGATGAGCAGTCATGATTCCATGATGCAGGATTCGGGATCTCCTCTGCATTTTCTTCATCCGACTTGTCAGAATCATCGGCATGACCACTATCAATATCGGTGTCTTCTTCTTCCATCTGGTTCTGCATGTGCCCATCTACCTCGTCAGTGTCCGCCTCGCCACTATAAGCCTCGCCACTGTAATAACCATCGGCATTTCCTCCTTCTACCTGACTACTCTGCCCTGGTTCATAACCATCATCTCCAGCATTTGACATAGATAACTGCATCCCTTCACTGCTCTGGACAAGATCGTAGCCACCCTCGCCTTCATGTGCAGTGACCTCCTTCATGACGGGAAGCACTAAGGCAACAGGATTGCATCCCCTACATTCACAACCTTGTAACCAGCGCACCCACTGGGAGTCTCGCTCTATTGGCCTCAAATAAAAGTAAATGATTGAACTTGACTGTGTCCACAATGCATGAACATCGACGGTGTGTGTTTCAGTATTAAGCCCTAAACTTGCTGTCACCCATTCTTTCAACTGATTGACTGACCATGTTTGAGGGGCGGTCAGTGGCACCTCTATGTAATCAAATTCACTCAGATCAGATCCCGTCTCAGTTGTTTGGATAGTACCAGAACCGTAGTAAAATACGAACTTCACTACATCAGACATCTCGGCTCACCTAAAAAAAATTTCAACAGTGACAGACAACTATTAAGCAGCATGACAAACTAAATATATTAGCACTCCTAAATAATTGACATGTACATATATTACGGAATATTACCGAACCAACTACAAATATTCACACACCTAAAAATTTGAACTCTAAATATATTACAGATATTACCGGAGCAACTACAAATATTGACAGAACTAAATATTTGACATCTAAATATATTACGGATATTACCGGAGCAACTACAAATACTGACACATCTAAATATTTGACATCCACATATAGTACAAAATATTACCGGAGCAACTAAAAATATTCACACAACTAAATATTTGACATCTAAATATATTACGGATACTACCGGAGCAAATAACAATATCCGCACACCTAATATATTTCACATCCAAACATAGTACCGAATACTACCGGAGCAACTACGACAGGCAAAATGTATGTTAAATTATACCCTTGAAACGTGCGAAGCAACGACGAACGGCGGACTTCAATCACCGGAACCGGAGCCGGAGACTCCACCACACTGCCGGAGCTTCACCTCCACCACCTCCACCACACTGCCCGAGCTTCACCACCGCCACCTCCACCTTCACCGCCACCACAACCTCCACCAATATGCTCAAAAAAAGCTCCAACAAAATGCTCACCATGACCACCATGAGCTACCCCATCAGTAGATCGAGGTTTCCCTTGCCTACCCCAACTATCTACAACGCATCCACGGTGGCAAATCGGCAAAAACAAATGGCTCGGTTAGGTGTACAAATGGGAGTATTTTTGAGTGGGGAAGAGAAGGAACAAAGAACATCAAGAAAGAAGAGAGGCAGAGGAAGAGAAGGGAAGAGGAGGAAGAAAAGGTCCGGTGCGGGGCCGGCACCCTGTCGGCCTGCGGCTGGCCGATCGGCTTGCGGGTGGCCGACAGGGCTTTGTCGGCTGGGCCCCAGCCACCGACAGCAGCGGTCGGGCCAAGTGGGAGCGCCGCGACGTGGCCTGCCCACTAGTCGGCTGCCACGTGGACGAGAGGCCAGTTGTCGGCCACTGATAGGCTGACGGGACCCAGTCGGCCACCGGTCGGACGATAGGTTCCAGTCGGCCAACAGTCCGCCGACTATGTATCATTTAAAAAAACAAATTCGACATAATATTTTTGAAAATTAATAAAAAAATGTATTATTTACAAAAAATTAGCCAGTATTTCCACCATCATAATTACCGCACCACGTGACCTTGTGCCATTGGTTCAAAAACCAGGAGCATGCGAGCTCGTCCGGCGTTTCGCCATTCTCGGTCTTAGTACTGGTGTATGGAAGTTCGTTTAGGAAGCTGTTGCTTAGGGATGCAGAGCGGCGTCCGATCCGCCCATCTCCGTTGTCGAAATAGATCAGGTTAGTTGTAATTGCCCCGTTCAGATTTAGTTCATTTTGAACTAACCTTCTGTTTTTGCATCCCTACCTTTGCTTCTGTGCTTGCAGTTTGTAGGAACTTTGTTTCGAAGTCATTGTTTTCAATGCTTGCGTTATGTAGAAACTCTGTTTAAGAAGTTGTTGCTTCCGTTCTTGCAATTTGTGAAGACTTCTAAGTTCAGTCAGTTCCGTACTTGCAATCTCTACATACCAAATATATCTCTAACACCGCCGATTCGATGGGCGCTCGTTCTCCCAGTGTGGTTTGTCGATGCGGAGGCGGAGGCGGAGGCCGGCCGCGGGAGATTGTGTCCCTCATCTCCTTCTTCGCCATGACAAGGATGCTCCTGTTCTTTGTAACACCCCGATAGTTATGCTACAGTAACCTCACCCTAATGATGCCATGTCACCATGCTTTCTAAGCTAAATTGCCACTTGATAAAAATCAAAGTCAAATTCAAATTTAAAAACAAGTCAAATTATTATTTCTTCAAACAATAAAACAAAAATGTTTGTACTATTCCACAAATTACCCAAGCAATTGTAAAAATAAAATGTACGCCATTTGAATTACCAAATTGGCCCTAGCAACAATTCTAGTGGACCAGCAGCAATTATTTCGGCCTTTACAAAATAAACAAATATCTATACATTTCCAAATGACCTGGAACTTTGTGTGCTACTTTAAATCATTGCCTAGTATTTATGTGCTAAGTTGCACATTTAACTAAAAAAATTTGATAGCAAAAATAATTAGAAAACAGAGACAAAAGCTAAAACAGAAAAAGGAAAAGAAGGGCGAGCCAGCCTACTGTGCCTATGGGCTCTACACGCATAGGACCTGACCCAGCACAAGTTGCTGGTCGTCCCTAACCTCATGACGTGGACGCTGCTCGTTCGTCTAGCGCGTGGATGTCATGTTGTCGGCCATCCCGCGGTCGCATAGATGGATAAGGACCCTCCCTCGACGCCTCTCTCACCGTCATGAACCCTAGCTCCTTCTGTTTTCCTCTCTCGCACCGTTCTCCACCGAATCGAGCCTCGCCCGAGACCACAGTCGCCGCCGCCTTCGTCGATCCCACGGCCACCGGCCTCCCCTCGTCGCGCCAAGACATCCAGGAGAATCACCATCGTCATCTTCGTCTTCCCTGTGCACCAATTCGAGCCAAGGCGTCCCGTACGCACGCCATCGCCCCGTCTTCTTCCCCTACGGTCACCGTCGTCCGTCGCCCGATGCCGCTGCTCCGGGCCATCCCCGACCTCCTCGAGCTCGCCTACAGCATCCCCGTGAGCTCCTCTCCGAAATCCCCCTCTCACTGGCTTCGATCCGTCACCGTATCATCGTCCCCGCGAGCTTACCCGCCATGGCCGAAGCCTTGCTCCTGTCGCGCCCATCCGCGCCCGCCACTCCCTGGCCGCGCGCCCCGCCTGCGCTGGCTCGCCCAGTCACGCGTTGATATGTCTCCAACGTATCTATAATTTTTGATTGTTCCATGCTGTTATAATATTAATCTTGGATGTTTTTATAATCATTTACAGCAATTTTATATTATTTTTGGACACTAACCTATTAACCTGGTGCCCAGTGCCAGTTGCTATTTTCTGCCCTGTTTTTGTTTCACAGAAAATCAATATCAAACGAAGTCCAAATACAGTGAAACTTTTTGGAGATTTTTTCTTGGGCAAGAAGAATACCAGAAGCTTCGAGAGGAGGCCAGAAGACCTTGGTGGGCCCCACGAGCCACCAGGGCATGCCTGGGGGGGGGCAGGCACGCCCTGATGCCTCGTGGGCCCCACCAAGCTCCGTTTGACCTAATTCTAGCACTATAAATTCCAGAAAAATCAGAAACCCTCAGGAGAGTCCACGAAATACTTTTTACGCCACCGCAAGCATCTGTTCCAAAGAGATCCCATCTGGGGTCCTTCTCCGGCAATCTGCCGGAGGGGGAATCGATCACGGAGGGGCTCTACATCAACCTTGCTGCTTCTCCGATGATACGTGAGTAGTTTACCACAGACCTTTGGGTCCATAGGCAGTAGCTAGATGGCTTCTTCTCTCTTTTTGATGTTCAATACAATGTTCTCCTTGATGTTCTTGGAGATCTATCCGATGTAATCTTTCTTTGCGGTGTGTTTGTTGGGATCCGATGAATTGTGAGTTTATGATCAGATTATCCATGAATATTATTTGAGTCTTCTCTGATCTCTTTTATGCATGATTATTATAGCCTCGTATTTCTTCTCCGATCTATTGATTTGGTTTGGCCAACTAAGTTGATTTATCTTGCCATGGGAAGAGGTGCTTTGTAGTGGGTTCGATCTTGCGGTGCTCAATCCCAGTGATAGAAAGGGACATGACACGTATGTATCGTTGCTACTAAGGGTAAAAATATGGGATCTATTCATTGGGTTTATTAATTCATGAGTTTTCTTGTCTACATCATGTGATCGTTCTTAAGGCATTACTCCGTTCCTATGGACTTAATTCACTAGATGCATGCTGGATAGCCCATCAATGTGTGGAGTAATAGTAGTAGATGCAGGCAGGAGTTGGTCTACTAATCTTGGACGTGATGCCTATATACATGATCATTGCCTTGGATATCGTCATGATTATTTGCTTTTCTATCAATTTCCCAGCAGTAATTTGTCTACCCACCGTATGCTATTTTCTCGAGAGAAGCCTCTAGTGAAATCTATGGCCCCCGGGTCTACCAAAATCATATTACTAAAACCCTAAAAATATTGCTGCCATTTTCTTTTATTTATTTTATTTAGTATTTTTTCTGCAATCTATCAATCTATCAAATACAATTTAATCTTGCAATCTTACCGCCAAGGGATTGACAACCCCTTGTTTGCGTTGGGTGCAAGGATTTGTTGTTTGTGTGCAGGTACTGCTTACTAGGTGTTGTGTGATTCTCCTACTGGTTCGATAACCTTGGTTTCATAATTGAGGGAAATACTTATCTCTACTGTGTTGCATCATCCCTTCCTCTTCGGGGAAATACCAACGCAAGCTACAAGTAGCAGGAAGAATTTCTGGCGCCGTTGCCGGGGAGACATCATCAACATTTATCAAGTACCTTTGCACAAACTCTCATCTCCTTCCATTTACTTTATTTGCCATTTGCCTCTCGTTTTCATCTCCCCCACTTCTAAAACGTTTTTACAAAAATACAAAAATATTTTCCTTTGCCTTTTTGCTTCCTTTTTCTAGTTTGCCTTTTTGCTTGTTTGCTATCTTTGCTTGTGTTGCCATGTGCCTTCTATTTGCTTGCATCTTCGCTTGCTAAAAATTTATTGATTTGGATCCTCATACACTAGCTAATCTTTTCAAAAGATCCAATTATAATGAACCAATTGCTAGTGATTTGAGTGCTCTTGATTATCTCTATGAAGTTTTGCTTGAAAATTATGAATCTGAAAATTTTGATGAAGTGTTGAAAGAAGAAATTTATAAAGTGATTCATGATAGCTCCTTGATTGAAAAGCATGATGGCAATGATGTTACTATAAATTCTATTAATGTGAATTGTGCTAATAATATGCAAAGCTACAAGCTTGTGGATGATAATTTTGTTACGTCCACTACTTATTGCAATGATCATGATTGGGGTGATTATTCTTATGAAAATTTATTTAAGCCTCATGATGAATATGATATTGATAATAATGCTTGCGATAATATTGAAACTGGGTTTAGAATAGTGTCAACTTTAGCTAAAAATAGTCCCACATATTTGGAGGGTGTTCAATCCTATGAATTTTGTAATGAGAGTGGGTTTGGAGAGGTCATAACTTTAGTTAATGCTAATCCCACTATTTCGGAAGACTATAAGAATTTTATGCATGTGGATCATGGAGAGAAAGTTTTATATGATAGCTATATTGTTGAATTTGAGTATGATCCTACATGTAATTATTATGAGAGAGGGAAATATGGTTGTAGAAATTTTCAAGTTACTAAATTGCCTCTCGTTATGTTGAAATCATCAATGTTTTATTCTTCTCCTTTGCATATGCTAGAAATTGCTTGTCTTGATAATTTATTTGCTTATAAAATGCCTATGCATAGGAAGTATATTAGACTTAAATGCGGTTGTCACATGTTTTATGATGCTCTCTTTGTGTTTCAATTCTTATCTTTCGTGAGAGCATCATTGAAATCTCAAACCTATCTTAATGGCTATAAAGAAAGAGATTGTTGGGAGGCAACCCAATGAATAAAATAAATTTTTGTTATAAGTTTCGGTTATGGTGTGTTTTTACAGTCATGCTACTGGTATTATAGTATTTTTATGTTTTTAATTAGTGTCTGTGCCAAGTAAAACCTTTGGGATGATTTGGAAGATAGTATAATTGATGCTGTTTGGAAAACAGAAAGTTTTGCGTCCAGTGTCCGAATTTTGTTTCTGTACTGGAGCGTCAAAAAAATCTGAAATTTTTACATAGTATTGGTAGACGAATTGTCCACCTTGTCCTAATTTTTCAGAATTTTTGGAGTTACAGAATTATGGATTTTAAATAGATTGCTACAGACTGTTCTGTTTTTGAAAGATTCTGTTTTTGATGCACTAGTTGCTTGTTTTCATGAATCTATGGATTGTATCGGGGGGTATAAGCCATGGTGAAGTTAGACTACAGTACTTATAATGCAAAAATAAAATATGAATGGGTTTGCAACAGTACTTATAGTAGTGATTTGTTTTGTTATACTAACGGATCTCACGAAGGTTTTGTTGAGTTTTGTGTGATTGAAGTTTTCAAGTTTTGGGTGAGATCACGATGGATGAAGGAATACGGAGTAGCAAAAGCCTAAGATTGGGGATGCCCAAGGCACCCAAAGGTAATATTCAAGGAAGACTCAAGCGTCTAAGCTTGGGGATGCCCCGGAAGGCATCCCCTCTTTATTCTACCGACCATCGGTAATTTTACTTGGAGCTATATTTTTATTCATCACATGATATGTGTTTTGCTTGGAGCGTCTTGTATGATATGAGTCTTTGCTTTGTTTGCTTTTGTAACAATCATCTTTGCTGCACACACCTATTTTGAGAGAGCCACACGTTATCATCATAATTTGTAGAATACTATATGTGCTTCACTTAAAATTTTTGAGCTAGGCAGTTGCTCTAGTGCTTCACTTAAATCCTTTTGAGCACGGTGGTGGCTGAAATTTTGTAGAAATAAACTCTCATGCTTCACTTATATTATTTTGAGGGTTGATTGAAATTTTGTAGAAATAAATTCTCATGCTTCACTTATATCATTTTGAGAATTGACTTGATTAAAATTTTGAAGAAATGAATTCTCGTGCTTCACTTATATTATTTTGAGAATTGTTAAGATTGAAATTTTGAAGAAATATTTGCACTCTCATGCTTCACTTAAATCTTTTTGAGAGATGATGATAGTAACGGTAATTTGCACATGTTATGCAATTGGTCCCAAAGTGATGAATATTCAAGAGGGATATAGATAAAAACTTTCATATAGATCATTGGATATGACAAGTGTGATTCCTTGCAATAGTTTTGCGATATGGAAATGATGATATGTGATGCCATGTTAATGAGTAATTGTGTTTAAGTAAGAATATTAGTGTTAAGGTTTTTTATTCCCTATGCAAGCACGTTAAGTCAATAGTTATGCAATGAAGTTATATCCTACTATGGTGCATTATTCGGTGTTAGTTATGTTCAATGCATGTTTATGACCGTTTTCGTTTTTTCGTTGGTTGCTTCTCAATCTTTTGCTAGCCTTCATTTGTACTAAGCGGAAATACAGCTTGTACATCCAAAATCCTTAAAACCAGTTTTGCCTTATGAGTCCACTATATCTACCTATATGCGGTATTCCAATGCGGTTCCAAGTAAATTTGCGTGTGCCAACTCTAAATTTCAAAAAAAAATCTATTTTGTGTGCTCATGAAGCGGAAGGGGGTAGCCAATATCTTCCATGCTAGGTGTGTTATTCTCAAGATGAGTGTTTATTCACTTGTCATTGCACGAGAGTCTGGTGGTAATAGGGATGCCCGTCCCGAATTGTTAAATTGCTAAAATGCCAAAATTGCAGTAATGCAAAAATAATGAAAACAAAAGCAAATCTCCCTTGGAAAGAAATAAAAAAATCTTAATGAAGGGGAGTACTCTCGCGGAAAGAAAAATCTTAATGAAGGAGAGTATAACTTTATTTTCTGTTTGGGAACCGCCTATGATGTATGTAGCATGGAAGATATTGGAAATTCTCATTCGTTTTCATTGACAGGAAAAGCATGCCTCCCAAAATATTTTTTATCTCTTTAATTTCAGTTTTGAGCTCTGGCACATTTGACAAATCTCTGCTTCCCTCTGCGAATGGCCTATCTATTTACTTTTATGCAATTTTTATTTTTCTTGAGTCTCCATCTTCTCTTACAAAAGCACCAACTAGAGAACACTATTGTCATACTTGTGCATTGGTTGTAGCTAATATTTGAGTGTGTTTCATAAATGGATCAATGATTGAGCATAATGGGCTAGGGATAACTTTCTTTAGCGTTGATATTTTGAAAGACATGGTTGCTTGTTAGTATGCTTGAGTATCTATGTTTTCATGTCAAATTATAGACTATTGCTTTGAATCATATAAGTCCAATGTCCATGCTACAAAAAGAAAAAGAACATGTGATAAATATGATAGGCAGCATTCCACATCAAAAATTCTGTTTTTATCATTTACCTACTCGAGGACGAGCAGGAATTAAGCTTGGGGATGCTGATACGTATCCAACGTATCTATAATTTTTTATTGTTCCATGCTGTTATAATATCAATCTTGGATGTTTTTATAATAATTTACAGCAATTTTATATTATTTTTGGAGACTAACCTATTAACCTAGTGCTCAGTGCCAGTTGCTGTTTTCTGCCTTGTTTTTGTTTCACAGAAAATCAATATCAAACGAAGTCCAAATACAGTGAAACTTTTTGGAGATTTTTTCTTGGGCAAGAAGATTACCAGAAGCTTCGAGGGGAGGCTAGAAGACCTTGGTGGGCCCCACGAGCCACCAGGGCGTGCCTGGGGGGGGGGGGGGCAGGCGCTCCCTGATGCCTCGTGGGCCCCACCAAGCTCCGTTTGACCTAATTCCAGCACTATAAATTCCAGAAAAATCAGAAACCCTCAGGAGAGTCCACGAAATACTTTTTACGCCGCCGCAAGCCTCTGTTCCAGAGAGATCCCATCTGGGGTCCTTCTCCGGCAATCTGCCGGAGGGGGAATCGATCACGGAGGGGCTCTACATCAACCTTGCTGCTTCTCCAATGATACGTGAGTAGTTTACCACAGACCTTCGGGTCCATAGGCAGTAGCTAGATGGCTTCTTCTCTCTTTTTGATGTTCAATACAATGTTCTCCTTGATGTTCTTGGAGATCTATCCGATGTAATCTTTCTTTGCGGTGTGTTTGTTGGGATCCGATGAATTGTGAGTTTATGATCAGATTATCCATGAATATTATTTGAATCTTCTCTGATCTCTTTTATGCATGATTATTATAGCCTCGTATTTCTTCTTCGATCTATTGATTTGGTTTGGCCAACTAAGTTGATTTATCTTGCCATGGGAAGAGGTGCTTTGTAGTGGGTTCGATCTTGCGGTGCTCAATCCCAGTGATAGAAAGGGACATGACACGTATGTATCGTTGCTACTAAGGGTAAAAAGATGGGATCTATTCATTGGGTTTATTAATTCATGAGTTTGTCTTGTCTACATCATGTCATCGTTCTTAAGGCATTACTCCGTTCCTATCGACTTAATTCACTA
Source organism: Elymus sibiricus (assembly GCA_039707655.1). Lineage (NCBI taxonomy): Eukaryota > Viridiplantae > Streptophyta > Magnoliopsida > Poales > Poaceae > Elymus > Elymus sibiricus. The sequence continues at coordinate 431,094,842 of CM077672.1, forward strand.
GATACATGCTGGATAGCCCATCGATGTGTGGAGTAATAGTAGTAGATGCAGGCAGGAGTCGGTCTACTAATCTTGGACGTGATGCCTATATACATGATCATTGCCTTGGATATCGTCATGATTATTTGCTTTTCTATCAATTGCCCAACAGTAATTTGTCTACCCACCGTATGCTATTTTCTCGAGAGAAGCCTCTAGTGAAATCTATGGCCCCCGGGTCTACCAAAATCATATTACTAAAACCCTAAAAATATTGCTGCCATTTTCTGTTATTTATTTTATTTAGTATTTTTTCTGCAATCTATCAATCTATCAAATACAATTTAATCTTGCAATCTTACCGCCAAGGGATTGACAACCCCTTGTTTGCGTTGGGTGCAAGGATTTGTTGGTTGTGTGCAGGTACTGCTTACTAGGTGTTGTGTGATTCTCCTACTGGTTCGATAACCTTGGTTTCATAATTGAGGGAAATACTTATCTCTACTGTGCTGCATCATCCCTTCCTCTTCGGGGAAATACCTACACAAGCTACAAGTAGCACGCGCTCACGCGTGCCGCACCGCAGCCGCCCGCGCTCGCGCACTGCTGCCTCCAGCTGCTGCTACTCCTGCTTTGCTGTCGCTGATGCTCTACTGCTGTTGCTACTTCAGCCGCTGCTACCTAGCGCCACCGATGCCTAGTGCCTCCGTTGCTGCTGCCACTGCTGTGCTGCTTGATGTTGCCGCTGCTGCTTTGCTCTGCTGTTGCTGCTGCGCTGCTGCCTGCTGTCGCTGCTACTGCCTGCTGCTGTTGCCGTGTGCCACGCTTGCCCGCTGCTTGCCGGCCGCGCCGTGCTCCTCCGCTCCTCCGCTGGCGCACACGCGCGTGGGCAGTTTCTCCTAAGGCCGGCTTGTGCCACTGACCACAGGGTCCCACCCCTCTAATTAACCCCAGATGGATGAATTAACTACTCTATTAAGTAAAATAGTCAATTGCATGTGGGCCCTAGCTAATTAACTAAATTAAGTAAGTCTGTTAATTTGATCTGCGACACTGATAGCTGGGTCCCACTGGCCCAGTTGACTAGTCAACGCTTGACCAGTCAACTGCTGAGTCAGCAGTTGACCTGGTCCCACCAGTCAGGCTCTGTGTGCACAGCTGGGTGCACCTAGCAATTTCCCATTTATTTTCGAATTTGGATTAATTCCAGAAATTATAGAAATTGTTTAAAACTTTGAAAAATCATATAAAATAATCCATAACTCGGATGAAAATGTTTTCTATATGAAAAATGATAAGAAAAATAAGACGAATCCGAATATGCCATCCATATACCTGCCACACCCCTCCAGCTTTGTGATGCATTTGTTTTCTCTATATTTACTATTTCTTCCCCCTCTTCTCTCCGGTAGACCCCGAGACTGCGGTTGACCTCGAGTACGACTACGTCGCAGACGCCCAACCTCTTTCAGCAGAGCTTCCAGGCAAGCAAACCCCCTTGATCATTTCAATATCGCCCATTTCTTTCTCTCCCGTGCTTGCATTAGAATTTGCTACTGTTGTCCGAAAGCTCCTATTCTGATGCATAGCCTGTTTTTGTAACTGCTGTTGATACCTTACCTGATATCCTAAATGCTTAGTATAGGTTGGTTAGTGATCCATCAGTGACCCCGCACCCTTGTCTGTGTTGCCATGCTTTGCTTCCGGATGCTCGATCAGTGTGGTCGACGTGCAGAGACCGACACATCACCGCACACCCCCTTAGTTGTACGACTCTGCTATTAAGGGTAAAAAGATGGGGTTTATTCATGCGTGAGTTTACTTTGTCTACATCATGTCATCTTGCTTAATGCGTTACTCCATTCTTTATGGACTTAATACACTAGATGCATGCTGGATAGCGGTCGATGTGTGGAGTAATAGTAGTAGATTCAGGCAGGAGTCGGTCTACTTGTCTCGGACGTGATGCCTATATACATGATCATTGCCTTGGATATCGTCATGATTATTTTCTTTTCTATCAATTGCCCAACAGTAATTTGTCTACCCACCGTATGCTATTTTCTTGAGAGAAGCCTCTTGTGAAAACTATGGCCCCCGGGTCTACCTTTATCATTTACTAAAACCCTAAAAATATTTGCTACACTTTTATCCTATTTATTTTATTTTGTATTTTTGTTTAATCTATCTATCTATCACCATACAATTTAATCTTGCAATTGACCGCCGAGGGATTGACAACCCCTCGTTTGCGTTGGGTGCAAGGATTTGTTGTTTGTGTGCAGGTACTGCTAACGAGGTGTTGCGTGATTCTCCTACTGGATTGATAACCTTGGTTTCATAACTGAGGGAAATACTTACCTCTACTGTGCTGCATCATCCCTTCCTCTTCGGAGAAAATACCAACGCAAGCTACAAGTAGCAAGGACTACGGCGTGTCGATCAGCCGAGGCCGGGCATGACCAGGCAAAGTGTGTGTCGGGGTACGACCATCTATGGGGCCATGCAGCCCCTTGTGGTTCGGCGGGGAGGATCGGCGTGCGCAAAGAGCATGGTCAATGGAGCGCGAGGGATTTTACCCAGGTTCGGGCCGCTGGGAAGCGTAAAACCCTACTCCTGCTTTTGGTGTATTAGTGGTGTGGAAGCACAGTACAAGGAGTGCTTCTCCCGGCAAGGCGCGGAGAGAGCAGCTACACGAGAGGTGCTTGTGTTCGAAAGGGGGTCCGAATCCTCTAAACTGTTGCCCTGGCCCTCCTTTTATAGCTCAAGGGGTTACCATAGTGGCAAAACAGTAATTACATAGCGATTAGATAGCAAACAGTGCTATCATACCTAACTCTGCCAGTTTAGGACAAAGGCATTTAATGCGCCGTTAGGTGTCATGCGGAGAGGTAGTCCCGGCAAGGTTTCTACACCGCTTGCCCAGCTACCTCGTATTATCCTGACACGCCTCCTGGATGGGTGTCATTAGAGGCAAATCTTGCCCCAGCGAGCTGACACATGCTCGACAAGCCTCACCAACCAACCTGCGCGGTTGACACCTCACGCATCAGCGAACACCTGTGCGGCGAAGTGGAGCGCTGGAGCGCTGGAGGGCTGGCATAAGCTTGCCGGCATGGAGCTTGCTGGGTCTTCACCTTGCCGGTTTATGCTTGCCGGCGAGGAACTGTCTTCACTCTTGGTGTTAATTGATCGTCGAGCCTTGAGCTTCTCCTTGGCAGCTTCTTCGGCTGGTCTTGGAGTCTTGGTCTTGGCAGTTCCCGGCAAGACCTCGACTGGCAAGGAGGCTGCTACTGTATGTGCATAAGTCAGGGTATAAAATACCCATGTTTTATACACCGACAGGAGCCCCCGGTCCTGGACCATACGCGCGTCCGAGGCGTCGTTGGGCTAGGCCCAAGTAATGCACAGACACGCGGCGGGAAACCGACGTTGCAATTTCGGTCATGACGATCTTCATTCTTTGAGATCTTCTTTGCTTCCTCACCAATCTGGACTTGGGCGTGTCCTCGGCCGTCTTCCGGCAATTCTTGCCGTCGGGCTAGTCACGAACCGGCGCGCGGCCACGCGTGGCGAGGAGAAACTGCCATACCTGTCTTTACTCCTCCTTTTTCTGCGCCCCTCCATAACGCGTGTCTGCATTCATGCAAGGCAGCGGATTGGCGAAGAGGGGCGGTCGTTGGAGCGGTGCCCCTGGTAATGGGCGCAGAACGTGGGATTGGCGAACTTGGACGGTCGCCGGAGTAGTGCGCCCGCCCATGAATGCAGGGCGTAGGATTGGGGAGACTGGGCGGCCACCCGAGGACGGTGAAGAGCCAGCCCCCGCCTCCTCCCTATAAAGAGGGGGCTGCGGAATGCGATGCTCATACACTTCCTTTGCCCCTTCCTTCCAGCGGCCGCTTATCCTCACTTCCTTCCTCTTCCTTCCTCCCGCTTCCGTGGCCACCATGGTGAGGGGGAAAGGCCGGGCTCGTGGGCCTGTCACCGTCACGCGGGCTTCTCTTCGGGATCGTGCTGGCGCTTCTGCAGCGGCCGCGGAGGCCGGTCCCAGCGCTCGGGGTGGAACCGCGGGTCGTGGAAGACGCGTCGCTCGGGAACGAGGTGGCCATGGCAGTGCATTCATTACTCCGCCTCCAGCCAACCAGCCCTTGGCAGGAGGCCACACGGAGGATACGGCGCGCGAGTTCGTCATGGAGCTGTGTGACCGGTCACGGAGCCGGCTGCGGCTTCCCCGCCCTTTCGCCAGGGAGATGGAGGGCGTCGACCTGCGCGGCTTATGGATCCGTGTTGACGGCTGCTGCCATTGCTCGATCTGGGTGGCCATCGAAGCTTCTGCCAACAGCATTTTGTACTTCACGCGAGGGTGGAAGTCCTTCGTCCGTGCTCGCTGCCTAGGGCAAGGGCATCTCCTCCACTTCAGGCTGGACGGGGATGACACGCTCGTCGTGAAGTTCTTCGGGGCTTCAGGCGCACGTCAGGAGTGCAGCGCGGAAAGCTCGAGCGACTCCGACACTGCTTCCTCCAGCGAGACTGAGGACAATGACGATGACGGCGATGACGGCGGCGGCGCTCCAGGCGTGAAGGTCGAGGACGACGGCTCCGACTCCTTCATCTCGTATTGATCGCCGGCAGCACCATCATCTGGCTCTCCGGGAGCGATCCGCCTAGGCGCCCCTTTTGCCCTTGTATTGCACCTGAGATAAACCCTGGCAAAGGGCCGATGAACATGTAATCGAGCACTTCCTTAATGAACACCTGGTGTTTGCCAGGTTTAAATAAATGCGTGTCATTTTCCCTTGTCTCATTTGTCTTTGCATGATCGTGTTCCCTACGCTTGTTTGGAAACCTGCCGGTGCACACACTTCCCGCGAGCGCTTTTGAGGAACAGGTCCTTAGCAGCCTGCTGGAAGTGCCACTGCCGGCAAGGCAACTTGCCGGGACAGAACGCAGCTGCTAGGCTTGCCGAGCGGACTCGAGGCAAGCTAGAACGCAGACCATTCGCGACAAGATTCCTCTCGCGTGCAGGTTTCTCATACAAAGTGCGAAATCGTTCAAGGGAGAACGTGAACGTAACTAAGGAAAATTATTTTTTTAAATCTTTCAACTTAGCTTTTTTTCTGCGTCGTTTTTCTTGTTGCATGAAATGATCACTTGAACGTCACTTGGAACTGGTACCCATCTCCACTCCCCCCGGGAAATTTGTGCGCGAGGGATTCCCTTGTCCTTTTTAAGAAAAAGAAAGAAGAGAAAAAAGAGTCTTGGGAACCTTGACGGTTTGTTAGCCATCTCATACAAACTAAAGTGTGAATCACAACATTACGTGCATCGACATATAAATGAATACGTATGGGGAGTTGCGAAACACTTAGCTTTATTATGCACAGAATCTGCGCCTGGCTTTGTACAAAGGGTTACATGTCTTGCCGACAAGGCTCGTACAAAAGGGGTTGCCGGGAGATGTCCCGGCAACTATGCCTCACGGGTAGAACTTGCGAAGATGCTCAATATTCCATGAATTTAGCACTGAGGTGCCATCTTCGGTCTCCAGTCGGACTGCGCCAGGCCTGGTGACTCGTACTACCCGGTAAGGGCCTTCCCACTTCGGCGTCAACTTGTTTGATCCTTTGGCGAACTGGGCGCGCCGAAGAACAAGGTCGCCTTCCTCAAGGCTCTGGGCGCGCACTTTGCGGCTATGGTAGCGGCGCAAGGCTTGCTGGTAGCGTGCAGCTCGCACAGCCGCCCGAAGACGATCTTCCTCAAGGAGCAATGCATCGGCTTGCCGCAGTTGCCCTTGCTCAGCTTCATCATAAGCGAGTACTCGAGGTGACCCATATTTGAGTTCCGTGGGGAGCACCGCCTCTGCACCATAGATTAGGGAGAAGGGTGTCTGGCCGGTAGCTCGATTTGGTGTCGTCCTGACTGACCAAAGAACCGCCGGCAACTCATCAACCCAGCGCTTTCCGCACTTACGCAGCTTGTCGAAAGTTCTTGTCCTGAGACCACGCAGCACTTCAGCGTTCATCCTTTCCGCTTGGCCGTTGCTTCTCGGGTGAGCGACAGACGCAAAACAGATCTTGCTGCCAAGGTCTTGAATGTACTGCATGAAGGTGCGGCTCGTGAATTGCGTGCCGTTGTCGGTGATGATCCTGTTAGGAACCCCGAAACGGCAAGCTAATCCTTTGAAGAACTTGACGGGTGATTGCGCTGTCACCTTCCTCACTGGTTCCACTTCTGGCCACTTCGTGAACTTGTTGATGGCGACGTACAAGTACTCGAAGCCCCCAGCAGCGAGGGGGAAGGGGCCCAAGATATCGAGCCCCCAGACCGAAAAGGGCCAGGAGAGAGGGATCATTTGGAGAGCTTGAGCTGGTTGATGTACATTCTTTGAATGGAACTAGCATGCTTCACACTTGGTTACTAGCTCAGTTGCATCCTGGAGAGTGGTGGGCCAATAGAAGCCTTGCCGGAAAGCCTTGCCGGCAAGTGCCCTTGATCCTATGTGAGAGCCACATATGCTTCCATGTATCTCTGCCAACAGCTCTAGCCCGTCTTCCCGGCAGATACACTTCAATTTCACACCGTTCGGTCTTTTTCTGTACAGGATGCTATCTACAAACTGATACATACTTGACTGGCGGGCTACTTTCTCAGCTTCTTCTTGCTCATCGGGAAGTTCTCCTGTTTGAAGGAAACGGACTATCTGCTGTGCCCAAGCCGGAGCATGTGGCTCGGCAACAAGGACTAAAGGCTCCTCTTCGGCCATGGGAGCGCTTGCTTCCGCGGCAAGAACCTACGGTTCTGCGCTAAGCCACTGCTCACCGCCAACCGCGTCGTCGTTCCCGGCAGCATCCTTGCCGGTGGCTCCTGGGAGCTCTGCCGGAAAGTACTTGCCGGTACTTAACTTTCTTCTCTTACTGGCCTGCGTTGATGGAGTAACCGTGGGTTGATTCAAATGGAGCACGAAGGTTCCCGGTTCCATGGGAAGCTTTTGCGCGGCACACTTTGACAGGCTATCAGCAATGCCGTTTTCCGCACGAGGGACGTGCTCTGTTAGTAGTCCGTCAAAGTGTTCCTCCAATTTCCTCACTTCTTCCACATATGCTCTCATCAATGGGCTCTGGTAATCCTTATTCACTTGCTTCACAACAAGCTGCGAGTCACCGCGGATGATCAATTTCTTGATTCCTAGGTCGACTGCGATCCGAAGACCGGCAAGGAGCCCCTCGTACTCAGCAGTGTTGTTTGTAGCTTGCTCCCTGGGAAAGTGCAATTGGACCACGTACTTGAGGTGCTCCCCGGTGGGTGCGACAAGCAGCACTCCGGCACCGGCGCCTTGCAGCGAAAAGGCACCATCGAAGTACATAACCCATTCTGTTGCTGTTTCCTTGCCGGGGAGAGCCGTTTCTTGAATCTCTTCGTCTTGTGTTGGCGTCCATTCAGCAATGAATTCTGCCAAGGCTCTGCTCTGGATTGTCGAAGTTCTCTCAAACTTGAGTGCAAAGCTTGAGAATTCCAACGCCCACTCCACTACCCTGCCGGTTGCCTATGGATTTCTCAAGATGCGTTGCAGCGGGAAGCGAGTGACAATGGTGATCTCATGCGCTTGGAAGTAGTGACGCAGCTTCCTTGAGGCCATAAGGAGGCCGAAAAGCAACTTCTGCACTCCAGAGTATCACGACCTAGCCCCCTGCAGGAGGGAACTAACAAAATAAACCGGTCGCTGCACCATTTTCTTCTTCGGCACCACCTGCTGATCAGCTCTATTTACTTGCGCTGTATCTGCCTTGTCGGTGTCAGACCTTGCCGGTGAAGATTCTGGTTTGTCGCCGGATGGGCTTGCCCTGGTTGCTTCTTCGTCCTCGATTTCCCTCTGCGCCACTAATGCAGCACTGGCCACTTGATTTGTTGCCGCTATGTATAGCAGCAACGGCTCTTGTGGTCTAGGCGCAACTAGCGTTGGAGTGGAGGAGAGGTATCTTTTCAAGTCTTGCAGTGCGGCCTCCGCTTCCGGAGTCCATTTCATTGGGCCTGCCTTTTTCAAAATTTTGAAGAACGGCAGGGCGCGCTCAACAGATCTTGAAATGAACCTACTCAAAGCATTAACACAACCGGCAAGGCGCGGCACATCCTTGACGCTTTTCGGTGCTTGGATCTGCTCAATTGCCTTGATCTTGTCGGGATTTGCCTCAATTCCCCGCTGAGATACAAAGAATCCGAGAAGCTTGCCGGATGGGACGCCAAACACACAATTCTCGGGGTTGAACTTCAGATTAATCTTGCGCAGGTTTGCAAATGTCTCTTCCAAGTCTTGAATGAGGGTCGATTTGTCATTGCTTTTGACCACTATATCATCCATGTAGGCTTCTACATTCCTGTGCAGCTGGGGCTCAAAACCAATCTGGACTGCTCTCGCAAACGTGGAACCGGCACTCTTTAATCTATGGGGCCATGCAGCCCCTTGTGGTTCGGCGGGGAGGATCGGCGTGCGCAAAGAGCATGGTCAATGGAGCGCAAGGAATTTTACCCAGGTTCGGGCCGTTGGGAAGCGTAAAACCCTACTCCTGCTTTTGGTGTATTAGTGGTGTGGAAGCACAGTACAAGGAGCGCTTCTCCCGGCAAGGCGCGGAGAGAGCAGCTACACGAGAGGTGCTTGTGTTCGAAAGGGGGTCCGAATCCTCTAAACTGTTGCCCTGGCCCTCCTTTTGTAGCTCAAGGGGTTACCACAATGGCAAAACAGTAATTACATAGCGATTAGATAGCAAACAGTGCTATCATACCTAACTCTGCCAGTTTAGGACAAAGGCATTTAATGCGCCGTTAGGTGTCATGCGGAGAGGTAGTCCCGGCAAGGTTTCTGCACCGCTTGCCCAGCTACCTCGTATTATCCTGACACGCCTCCTGGACGGGTGTCATTAGAGGCAAATCTTGCCCCAGCGAGCTGACACGTGCTCGACAAGCCTCAACAACCAACCTGCGCGGTTGACACCTCACGCATCAGCGAACACCTGTGCGGCGAAGTTGAGCGCTGGAGCGCTGGAGGGCTAGCATAAACTTGCCGGCATGGAGCTTGCCGGGTCTTCACCTTGCCGGTTTATGCTTGCCGGCGAGGAACTGTCTTCACTCTTGGTGTTAATTGATCGTCGAGCCTTGAGCTTCTCCTTGGCAGCTTCTTCGGCTGGTCTTGGAGTCTTGGTCTTGGCAGTTCTCGGCAAGGCCTCGACCGGCAAGGAGGCTGCTACTGTCTATGCATAAGTCAGGGTATAAAATACCCATGTTTTCTACACCGACAGTGTGTCCGGCCAGAGTTAATCAAGCGTGTTGGGTAAGTTGGTGCACCCCTGCAGAGAAGTTATCTATTCGAATAGCTGTGTCCACGGTAACAGGACGCTCGGAGTTGTATCCCGATCTACTATAACTAGAACTGGATACTGGTTACACTAAACTGATATGATGGCTCCGGGATCGCTTCCTCGCGGGGTAGTCGAGGAAGGATCTCTGGGCGATACTAATATATATTTTTTACTATATGCTATGTTACTCTATTCTCTTCTGTTGTTGCAAGACGCTGCAAGATGCTAGTCTTCTATAGGCTAGGCCTTCCCCTCTATTCTGGCATTTCTGCTGTATAGTCCACAGATACAGCCCCTTCCCTTTGATACCGATGCATACTTAGCATAGATCTGATGTAAGTCTTGCGAGTACTTTGGATGAGTACTCACGGTTGCTTTGCTACCTTCCCCCCCCCCCCCCCTGCCCGATTGCTGCGATCAGATGACGGAGTCCCGGAGACAGCTGATCCCGCCGACGACTACTACTACCCCGACGGAGCCTACTACTACATGGAGACCGACGACCAGGAGTAGTTCGGAGGCTCCCAGGCAGGAGGCCTACGCCTTTTTGATCTAGATGTTGTTGTTTTGCTCAGCCTTCTTAAGGCAAACTTGTCTATTTATGTCTGTACTCAGATACTGATGCTTTCGCTGACTCTTGTGTAACTCGAGCTTATGTATTCGAGCCCTCGAGGCCCCTGGCTTGTAATATAAAGCTTGTATTATTTTATTTTGTGTCTAGAGTTGTGTTGTGATATCTTCATGTGAGTCCCTGGGCTTGATCGTGCGCATTTGCGTGTATGATTAGTGCACGGTCGAGTCGGGGGCGTCACAAGTTGGTATCAGAGCCGACTGCCTGTAGGAAGCCCCTTTCCAACTCCTTGGCCGAAGCTGAGTCTAGTCTTTGAAAAACTGTTTTACTAACCTTGTTGTGTGGCTTACAGGCCCACATCACAGATGGATGGGATTAGGATCTTTTATTCCTTTCCTTTACTCAGGGATTCTGATCTCTCTTCTTTTCGGGTTAAAGATTTTACTGACTCTAACTTTAGGTTCTCGTAACTACTTCCTCCCGGAGAGCCCTCATTCCAGATGATCGCTTGATTCACCAGAAAATTCTGAAGATACTCTTCAATGTTTTCCCGAGACCCTTGCCCACCGCCTTTGCAATTCCCTACCTCTGATAAATCCCTATGGATAACTACATACACTTGCTATTCATACAATCATTCCCCGTTGCTCTTGTTATTACAAGATAACCCGAAACATTTTCCTATATTCCGAGAATCCAGTGTGCCTTCTGCCTTGCAGCTCCATTTCCGCATGAATACACCTACGAATAATTCCTCACACTTACCAGGGATTCGTTCATCCCCAGTTGTTCATGTGTTTCCCAAAATACTTTATAGTGTTATTTGATCTTCCGAAAATCCTCTGCAGCCTATTGCTCTTGAAATTCCTGCTTGCTTGCATTATGGTAAATCCCATATGTCTAGAAATCTTATTGGCATCCTTTGTCACTATCATTTTGAGTCCCTTGATTCAATATGTTGCAAATGCTCGCAATCATCAGTCGAATTCTAGAATTTATCCTTTTGACTCAGACGTCATTCAGGCATGAGCTGGTTTTCGGCCAATCAAACCTTGACCGATTGTGCCTCTAAGTCTATTCAACTTGCTCATATTTGATCATAGCATCTGATTCTGATACACCGATCTGGTCATAATTTCTTTGTATTTAAGCATCGAATTATTCAGATGTTTCTATAATCCGATGCATTGATGAAGTGGGAGTCGAACTTGAACTTTGTGTTCATGCCCATGCAAACGATGTAGACCGTCACAAAAGCTTCTTGTAAATTATTTAATCATTTGAATAATTCTTCCGGTATCATTAAATTTGATCCCTTGCAGCTATGGTTCCGCCCATACTGTCCTTATTTAATATATCTGAAAGGAATCCATTCCAGTGCCTCGTCTATTTTTCGACAAGGTTAAAGTGTCTGCTGTCACAGGTCAACGATCTTGTTCAGCTTCTATTATGTTCTACCTTCGGGTATTACCCCATGTTATCTCGAGGATATCATGCCATTGCACTACATCTTATGAATTTTGATGAAGTAATACCTTTCCCTGTCTTAGTCATTCCACGGGTTCTGGGTTTTAGTCAACCGAGAACACCGATTAGTGAATTGAATCCGCACTGCAATTCAATACCCCTACTAGTTTGTTGCTGGGAAATTTAAACTCAATCTTGTCATTCCTAGACTACCGGCTACATCCTTATCATGCTACCTCGTCCTTCTTTGGTACATGAATTCTTCAGACCATGAGCAAGGCGTACATTGAGTTTTCAACATCATTTTGTTGTCTTGAAAAGCAACTCCGATTCCAAGCTTGCGTCTTATCTGTTGTTCCCATAACTTTCCCCTTCGTCATTCCCTTGCTTGATGCCGTCGCTGTTCGATTGCATCCTCTTGAAACCTCTCGACAAAATGTGTTGTGATCATCGTCAACATTTTGACTTCTTCCAAGATGGGAATCGAATCCATGATAAGAAATGCCATCCTTGCCCCTCAATGATTTGTGCTATCATCGACAACATCCTTGCCTTACTTCCAACACAGACTTGGTCATGTTTTGGTTATACCTTAAGTTCCTTGCTATTCTTGAAATTGTTCCTTGTGCATTTTTTGTGATCTTCTAACCCAACCCTTACTTGAAACACCATGCTATTGCTACCTCGAAGCATCACTGTGGTATTCCAAACTTCAATGAGAACATTGGAAGCGCAATGCTAAATGCTTCTTGATCTATTATCCGAACACCGTTATATGGGTAAACATTATGAATTTCCTTGCCCCTTTTATTTAAATGGTTATGTACTTGTTGTCATGTCGTGTATATCATGCTCCGCTCATTCTTGGAAGGATATACTCCTAGTGTTTGTGAATAAACACATTTTCCTTTCCATTGGTCTGTTTAATCTGATAATCACATTTTCCTTTCCATTGGTTTGTTTAACCATGCTGGTAATCTAACTGACCTGAGCAGTGATAATTCCCTGCTTATGTAAAACACCTCGGTGTACAACCCTGTCAATAAACCCTGTTACTATTGTTGTTAACATTCCGGTAATCGCCGGTGGACGAGAACTTTGCCTATTGGTCCGCCTCGTTTCAACGAGCAGGAAACTGGTTCTCTTCGTCCCCCGCCCTTGGTACCGACGTTGTTGCCAACATAGCTGGCAAACTATTCTCTGACGACCCTTGTATCATGATCACACAAGATGCCACCACCCTTCTTATTCCTCATGGTGGTATGATTGATGACCACTTCGATTTTGATCATCCTAAGGATTCTGCAATACTCAAGTCACAAATGTATACTGGTGCAGTATGCAATATCTTCCTGTAACCCTTGCGGGTGTATCTCCCAGATACCCATGTAATCGATTATCATTCTACCTCGAGCATGTCATTCTTTTGGATCCCCTATGAGAGATCTCTTGACTCTAAAATCTTCATGCAAATTGCCCTGTGATCCTTGTATCCGAGTTTAACCTTTGAACTTGACTTCGCATGTATTCCCATGAGCCAACTTCCCTTACGCATTCCATTCCGGTATCATATGCAATGTTAATCCCGTATCAAATGATTGCCTATCCGTTTTGGAACTTCTTTCACCTTATAATATTACTCTCGATATAAATCCCGCGTTCCAATTTGAGAGATACTTTGTACCTTCCTCCCCTATGATAATTACCGGATGCCGCTCCTTCCAGACATCCGTCTCCATAGAGTTTCCCTCCTATCCTATTCGTAAGTACGATGGAGTTCCCGAAGAAAGAATGACGACTTCATCATGATGACCTGAACTAGAGAAAAGAAGACATCAACGAAAAGGATCAACTTCTTTGAAAAGGGTAACAAGAACGAGAAGACTCGTTAGATTCGTAGCCATACCCTTTTTCCCCTTACTCTACCTCTTAAATCTCAGGACGAGATTTCTTTTAGTGGAGGAGATTTGTAACACCCCGATAGTTATGCTACAGTAACCTCACCCTAATGATGCCATGTCACCATGCTTTCTAAGCTAAATTGCCACTTGATAAAAATCAAAGTCAAATTCAAATTAAAATAGCGAGTCAAATTATTATTTCTTCAAACAATAAAACAAAAATGTTTGTACTATTCCACAAATTCCCCAAGCAATTGTAAAAATAGAATGTACGCCATTTGAATTACCAAATTGGCCCTAGCAACAATTCTAGTGGACCAGCAGCAATTATTTTGGCCTTTACAAAATAAACAAATATCTATACATTTCCAAATGACCTGGAACTTTGTGTGCTACTTTAAATCATTGCCTAGTATTTATGTGCTAAGTTGCACATTTAATTAAAATCTTTTGATAGCAAAAAAATTAGAAAACAGAGACAAAAGCTAAAACAGAAAAAGGAAAAAAAAGGGCTAGCCAGCCTACTGTGCCTATGGGCTCTACACGCATAGGACCTGACCCAGCAAAAGTTGCTGGTTGTCCCAAACCTCATGCCGTGGACGCTGCTCGTCCGTCCAGCGCGTGGATGTCGCGCTGTCGGCCATCCCGCGGTCACATAGATGGATAAGGACCCTCCCTCGACGCCTCTCTCTCCGCCATGAACCCTAGCTCCTTTCGTTTTCCACTCTCGCGCCGTTCTCCACCGAATCAAGCCGCGCCCGAGACCACAGTCGCCGCCGCCTTCGTCGATCCCGCGGCCACCGGCCTCCCCTCACCGCGCCAAGACATCCAGGGGAATCACCATCGTCGTCTTTATCTTCCTTGTGCATCAATTCGAGCCAAGGCATCCTGTACGCACGCCATCGCCCCGTCTTCTTCGCCTACGGTCACCATCGTCCGTCACCCGATGTCGCTGCTCCGGGCCATCCCCGACCTCCTCGAGCTCGCCTACAGCCTCCCTGTGAGCTCCTCTCCGAAATCTCTCTCTCCATGGCTTCGATTCGTCACCGTATCATCATCCCCACGAGCTTGCCCGCCATGGCCGAAGCCTTGCTCTTGCCGCGCCCCTGGCCGCGCCCGTCCGCGCCCGCCGCTCCCTAGCCGCGTGCCCCGCCTGCGCTGGCTCGCCCGGCCGCGCGCTCACGCGTGCCGCACCGTAGCCGCCTACGCTCGCGCGCTGCTGCCTCCAACTGCTGCTGCTGCTGCTTCAGCCACTGCTACCTAGCACCACCAATGCCTAGTGCCATCGCTTGCTGCTGCCACTGCTGCGCTGCTTGCTGTTATCGCTGCTGCTCTGCCCTGCTGTTGCTGCTGTGCTGCTGCCTACTGTCGCTGCTACTGCCTGCTGCTGTTGCCCCGCGCCGCGCTTGCCCGCCGCTTGCCGGCCGCGCGCTGGCCACGCACGGCCGCGCCGTGCTCCTCCACTCATCCACTGACGCACGCGCGCATGCGCAGTTTCCCCTAAGGCCGGCTTGTACCACTGACCACGGGGTCCCACCCCTCTAATTAACCCCAGATGGATTAATTAACTACTCTATTTAGTAAAGTAGTCAATGACATGTGGGCCGTAGCTAATTAATTAAATTAAGTAACTCTGTTAATTTGATCTGCGACACTGACAGCTGGGTCTCACTGGCCCAGTTGACCAGTCAACGCTTGACCAGTCAACTGCTGAGTCAGCAGTTGACCTGGTCCCACCAGTCAGCCTCTGTGTGCACAGCTGGGTGCAATGCACGGGTGCACCTAGCAATTTCCCATTTATTTTCGAATTTGGATTAATTCCAGAAATTCCAGAAATTGTTTAAAACTTTGAAAAATCATATAAAATAATCCGTAACTTGGATGAAAATGTTTTCTATATGAAAAATGATCAGAAAAGTAAGACGAATCCGAATATGCTATCCATATACCTGCCACACCCCTCCAGCACTGCAAACATGGAACCTTCCCCTCTGGATCGCCTGTCCGATAGCTGCCTAGAGCCGGGAAAATATTCCCAGATATTTTTCCGCTCCGTCTGTAACGTGTAGCACTGCGTTAGGTCACCCCTAGCACAGCATATTGCCATGTCATGCTTTGTGATGCATTTGTTTGCTCAATATTTACTGTTACTTCCCCCTCTTCTCTCCGGTAGACCCCGAGACTGCGGTTGACCCTCAGTACGACTACGTCGCAGACGCCCAACCTCTTTTAGCAGAACTTCCAGGCAAGCAAACCCCCTTGATAATTTCAATATCGCCCATTTCTTTCTCTCCCGTGCTTGCATTAGAATTTGCTACTGTTGTCCGAAAGCTCCTATTCTGATGCATAGCCTGTTTTTGTAACTGCTATTGATACCTTACCTGCTATAATAAATGCTTAGTATAGGTTGGTTAGTGATCCATCAGTGACCCCGCACCCTTGTCCGTGTTGCCATGCTTTGCTTCCGGATGCTCGATCAGTGTGGTCGACGTGCAGATACCGACACATCACCGCACACCCCCTTAGTTGTACGACTCTGCAGAGCTACTATCGAGTGCCGAGGGTGATACCTCCTACCTCACTGATACTTCTCCAACGTATCTATAATTTTTTATTGTTCCATGCTATTATAGTATCAATCTTGGATGTTTTTATATGCAATTGTATGCAATTATATATGATTTTTTGGGACTAACCTATTAACCCAGTGCCTAGTGTCAGTTGTTGTTTTCTGCTTGTTTTTGGCTTTTCAGAGAAACAGTACCAAATGAAGTCCAAATGCCACGAAACTTTTTGGAGATTTTTTTCTGGACAAAAGAAACCTGGGAAGCTTCGGGAGGAGGCCAGAAGCCTCACGGAGGCTTCACAAGGCACTAGAGCGCGCCCAGGGGGGGCGCCATGCTACCTTGTGGGGGCCACGTGACTCCGTTTGAGCTAATTCCACTTCTATAAATTCACAAATATTGGGAAACCCCCAAAGAGCTAGAATAAAAAACCTTTCCGCCGACGCAAGCCTCTGTTCTTCTGCGATCCCATCTGGAGGCCTTTTCCGGTACTCGTCGGAGGGGGAATCGGTCATGGAGGGTTTCTACATCAACCTTGCTGCCCTTCCGATGATGTGTGAGTAGTTTACCATACACCTATGGGTCCATAGCTAGTAGATAGATGGCTTCTTCTCTCTCTTTGATCTTCAATACAATGTTCTCCTCGATGTTCTTGGAGTTCTATCCGATGTAATCTTCTTTTGCGGTGTGTTTGTTGGGATCCGATGAATTGCGAGTTTATAATCAGATTATTCATGAGAAATATTTGAGTCTTCTCTGAACTCTTTTATGCATGATTGTTATAGCTTTGTATTTCTCTCCGATCTATCGGTTTAGTTTGGCCTACTAGATTGATTTATCTTGCAATGGGAGAGGTGCTTTGTGATGGGTTCAATCTTGCGGTGCTCAATCCCAGTGACAGAAAGGGACATGACACATATTTGTATTGTTGCCATTAAGGATAAAAATATGGGGTTTATTCATATTGCTTGAATTTTCTTGTCTACATCATGTCATCTTGCTTAAGGCGTTACTCTGTTTCATACTTAATACCCTACATGCATGCTGGATAGCGGTCGATAGGTGGAGTAATAGTAGTAGATGCAGGCAGGAGTCGGTCTACTTGTCTCAGACGTGATGCCTATATACATGATCATTGCCATGAATCCGTCATAATTATTTGCTTTTCTATCAATTGCCCAACAGTAATTTGTTTACCCACCGTATGTTTATGTGCTCAAGAGAGAAGCCTCTAGTGAAAACTATGGTCCCCGGGTCTATCTTTATTATATATAAAAACCTAAAAATACCTTGCTATAATTTATTTACTTTTATTTTAATTAGTAGTTTAGTTTATCTATTTACCTCAATAAGATTTAATCCTTGAAAATAACCGCTAAGAGGATTGACAACCCTCTTATTTGCGTTGGGTGCAAGTGTTTGGTCTTGTGTGTGCAGGTGCGCTTAATGGAATTTTGCTTGGTTCTCCTACTGGATTGATAACCTTGGTTCTTAACTGAGGAAAGTACTTATCTCTACTGTACTGCATCATCCTCTCCTCTTCGGGGAAATACCAACGCAGACTACAAGTAGCAGGAAGAATTTCTGGCGCCGTTGTCGGAGAGACATCATCAAAATTACCAAGTACCTTCGCACAAATTATCATTCACTTGCATTTACTTTGTTTACCTTTTGTTTGCATTTGCCTCTTGTTTTCATCTTCCCCACTTCTAAGTTTTTTTATAAAAACACAAAAATATTTTATTTGCTAGTTTGCTTGCTAGCTTTTATTGCCATGACAACACTCAAGAACAGTAAGTAAAACAAGAATTTAAGATCACTATGGATCCTCATCCACTTGCTAATCTTTTCAAAAGATCCAATTATAATGAACCAATTGCTAGTGATTTGAGTGCTCTTGATGTTCTCTATGAAGTTTTGCTTGAAAATCATGAATCTGAAAATTGTGATGAAGTGTTAGAAGATGGAATTTATAAAGTGATTCATGATAGCTCCTTGATTGAAAAGCATGATTGCAATGATGTTACTATAAATTCTATTAACGTGAATTGAATATGAAAAACTACAAGCTTGGGGATGATAATTTTGTTATGTGCACTACTTATTGCAATGTTCACGATTGGGGTGATAATGCTTCTTATGATCTTGAAAATTTATTTAAGCCTCATGATGAATATGCTATTGATAATAATATTTACAATAATAATTTTGGAAGAATGTCAACTTTAGGTAAAAATAATCCCACATATTTGGAGAGTATTCAATCTTATGAATTTTTTGATAAAAGTGGGTTTGGAGAGGTCATGAGTTTAGTTG
The DNA here is from genome assembly GCA_039707655.1 of Elymus sibiricus. NCBI lineage: Eukaryota > Viridiplantae > Streptophyta > Magnoliopsida > Poales > Poaceae > Elymus > Elymus sibiricus. The sequence goes on from CM077672.1 coordinate 431,112,990, forward strand.
ATGATAATCCCACTATTTTGGAAGAGTGTCAACTTTGCATGCATGTGGATCATGAAGAGAATATTTTATATGATAGCTATATTGTTGAATTTGATTATGATCCTACATGTAATTATTATGAGAGAGGAAAATATGGTTATAGAAATTTTCATGTTACTCAATTACCTCTCTTGAAGTTCAAATTGTTAATGCTTCGTTCTTCTTCCTTGCATATGCTAGATACTTCTTGTCTTGATAATTTGTTTCCCTATAAAATGCCTATGCATAGGAAATATGTTAGACTTAAATATGTTTGTCACATGTTTTATGATGCTCTCTTTGTGTTTCAACTCTTATCTTTTATGTGAGCATCATTAATATTTCAAGCCTATCTTAATGGCTATAAAGAAAGAGCTTGTTGGGAGACAACCCAATACTTTATGTTCTTGAGTGTTTGCATGATTATAGATTCTGTTATGATTATGTTTTTATGTTTTGATTAGTGTTTGTGCCAAGTAATGCCTTTGGGATGATTTGGAAGATAGTATAATTGATGCTGTTTGGAAAACAGAAAGTTTTGCATCCAGTGTTGGAATTTTAGTTCTGTACTGGAGCGTCAGAAAAATCTGAATTTTTTACACAGTATTGGTATATGAATTTCCCACGTTGTCCTAATTTTTCAGAATTTTTAGAGTTACAGAAGTATGGATTTTAAATATATATTTAAAGTCTGTTCTGTTTTAGACAGATTCTGTTTTTATTGCATAGTTTGCTTATTTTGATGAATCTATGGATCGTATCGGGGGGGTATGAGTCATGGAGAAGTTGGAGCACAGTAGCATTATACCAATATTAAATATGAATCAATTTACTACAGTACCTAAAGTTAAAGATTTGTTTGTTATACTAACGGATCTCACGAGGTTTCTGTTGAGTTTTGTGTGCTGAAGTTTTCAAGTTTTGGGTGAGACTACGATGGACAAAGGAATAAGGAGTGGCACGAGCATAAGCTTGGGGATGCCCAAGGCACCCCAAGGTAATATTCAAGGAAGACTCAAGCGTCTAAGCTTGGGGTGCCCCGGAAGGCATCCCCTCTTTCGTCTACAATCTATCGGTAACTCACTTGGAGCTATATTTTTATTCATCACATGATATGTGTTTTACTTGGAGCGTCTTGTGAAATAGTTTGTTTGGTTTTTAGTTTGTCACAATCATCTTTTCTGAACACACCTTTTTGAGAGGGACACACATTATTCGTGATTTGTTAGAATACTCTATGTGCTTCACTTAGATCTTTTGAGCTAGGCAGTTGCTCTAGTGCTTCACTTATATCTTTTAGAGCACGGCGGTGATGATATTTTAAAGAAATAGTTGCACTCTCATGCTTCACTTATATCTTTTTTTAGAGTCTCATGATAGCAATGGTAATATGCACAGGTTATGAATTTGGTCCTGATATGATAGGTATTCAAGAGGGATATAATAAAAACTTTCATGTAGATCACTGAATATGATAAATTTGATTCCTTGCAATAGTTTTGCGATATTAAGATGGTAATATGGGGAGGTATTAGTAGATAATTGTGGTTTAGTAAGAATAATTGTGTTAAGGTTTGTGATTCCCGAAGCATGCACGTATGATCTGTCGTTATGCTAAGAAGTTGGAGCATGATTTATTCTTGATTGTCTTTCTTTGTGTGGCGGTCGGGGGCGCGCGATGGTTAACTCCTACCAACTTCCCCCCTAGGGGCATGCATAGTAGTACTTTGCTTCGAGGGCTAATAAACTTTCGCAATAAGTATGTGAGTTCTTTATGACTAATGTGAGTCCATGGATTATACGCACTCTCACCCTTCCGCAATTTGCTAGCCTCTTCGGTACCGTGCATTGCCCTTTCTCACATCGAGAGTTGGTGCAAACTTCCCCGGTGCATCCAAACCCCGTGATATGATACGCTCTATCACACATAAGCCTCTTTATATCTTCCTCAAAACAGCCACCATACCTACCTATCATGGCATTTCCATAGCCATTCCGAGATATATTGCCATGCAACTTCCATCGTTCCGTTTTTATGACACACATCGTCATTGTCATATTGCTTTGCATGATCATATAGCTGACATAGTATTTGTTGCTCAGCCACCGTTCATCATTTTTATACATGTTATGCTAGCATCATTGCACATCCTGGTACACTGCCAGAGGCATTCATATAGAGTCATATTTTTGTTCTAGTATCGAGTTGTAATTTTGAATTGTAAGTAAATAGAGGTGTGATGATCATCATTATTAGAGCATTGTCCCAATGAGGAAAGGATGATGGTGGCTATGATTCCCCCACAAGTCGGGATGAGACTCCGGACGAAAAAATATATATAGAAAAAAGAGAGGCGAAAAAGAGCCATGAAAAAAAGGGGGAAAATATAAAAAAGAAAGGAAAAAAAGAGGGAAAAAATGAGAGAAAAAGAGAGAAGGGGCAATGTTACTATCTTTTTCCACACTTGTGCTTCAGAGTAGCACCATGTTTTTCATATAGAGAGTCTCCTATTTTGTCACTTTCATATACTAGTGGGAATTTTTCATTATAAAACTTGGCTTGTATATTCTGATGACGGGCTTCCTCAAATGCCTGAGGTCTTCATGAGCAAGCAAGTTGGATGCACAGCCACTTAGTTTTCATGTTGAGCTTTCATAAACTTATAGCTCTTAGTGCATCCGTTGCATGGCAATCCCTACTCCTCGCATTGACATCAATTGATGGGCATCTCCATAGCCCGTTGATTAGCCTCGTTGATGTGAGACTTTCTCCATTTTTGACTTCTCTATATTTATCTCTATCACCATACTCTATTCCACCCATAGTGCTATATCCATGCACTACTAGGGAAAACCTTATAGGTGGAGGCTTAATAGTAGCGTAGGTCAATTAGATGTGCTATTGGTAATTAGCAGTATCGCGGGCCAATAAAAGGCGCTACTGATATCAAATTATCAGTAGCGCGGGTGTACTTGACATCGCTGCTGCTAAGTGAGCCCCACCTTACCCACCAGGCAACAAATAGTAGCAGCGCGGGCTCAGTAACAAGCGCTACTGCTATTGCTATTAGCAGTAGCGTGGGTCACGTACCCCATGCTGCAACTATGGCTGCACTGACCCACGTGGTGGACCCTACTTTGCAGTAGCACGGTGTGTGTACCGGCGCTACTGATATTGTTCTTAGCAGTAGCGCCGGAGCTGACCGCGCTACTGCTAAGCCGCAGCTGCCACCTTTTCACCAGCCCCCCTCCCCCTCCTCTCTCCTTCACTTCTTCTCCCTCACTTGCTTTCCCCATTAGCTAGCTTTCTTCTCTCTTCCTGCTCCTACACCTCTTCTCTCTACTTTAATGCCCCCTCCACCATCTCCATTAATGCACCCCTTTTCTCTCTTAGCTTCCTCACTTTAGAGCCATCTCCTTCCCCTACTAGCTATAGATCTATCCATTTAGTAAGTGGAACCTATCAACTCCCCAAATAGATCTATTCTTTAATGAAGTAAAGCCATGTAGTCACCGTGCTTCTCTCTCGAGATAGCTAGGTGAGTAAAAAATTGTGCTTTGGAAGAATTAATGGAAAATATGTGTGCGATATGACCGATCGGGCGATATGATGGAAATTGTGCGTGTGGCATGAGTTGCCACCTATATGTTTATTTGCCGAATTGTATGTGACATGAGAGTTGCTTATGTTTTGCTGAAATGTCGATTTATTTCCGTTTCGGCGAATTTCGGGCAAACTCTATATGTCCTATTTTTAGGGAAGGTCATGCTGAATTTTTGTATGACTTTGATGCATGCATGCATTTTTATAATCATTTTGCTTATTATTACCGCGCAGGCGATCATGATGGTGAGTGGAACGATGGTGGAAAGGTGGTTGCGATCGGCGGTGCAGGACATGTATGAAAATAACCGGACAGAGATTTTATGTCCGTGTCGAAGATGCAAAGGAGGACTTTGGCTCGATCCCTATAAGGATGGTCGTTTGAAGGTGCACCTGCTCATGACTGGTTTCATGGATGGCTATACTCAGTGGATAAGTGAAGATGATGAGGATGAGGACGCCGACGGGGCAGCCAATGACGATATGGGGCCAGACGAAGAGATGACCGATAATGGCGGCGGAGAAAAGGCCGGACATGGCGGCGGAGAAGGGGCCGGACATGGTAGCGGCGGAGAAGAGGCCGGAAATGGCGGGGGAGAAGAGGCCGGAAATGGCGCCAGAGAACACGCGGACACGCCGCAGCCTTCGTCGCTACTAAGTTCAATCGTGCGGGACCCTCATGTTCGAGAGCTGCTTCGCAAGAAGACGAGTAGCGACAGAGCTGCTTCTAGAGAGGAGGCCAAGCTGGAGCAACTGGAGGTAGACTCGAAGACTCCATTGTATGATGGTTGCGATCCCGACGTGACACGCTTGAGTTTCACGCTCCAACTTCTAAAGACGAAGGCTAAAAACAAATGGACCAACAGAAGCCTCGATGAGCTTCTCAAGTATCTAAAGACGGTTCTTCCCGCGGGGAACCTGTGTCCTACTAGTGTCGATGAGGCCAAGAAGATCGTGTGCCCTCTTGATCTGCTGCACATTAGATAACATGGATGCATCAACGAGTGCATCATTTATAGGAAGGAGCACGCGGAAAAAACGAACTGTCCGGTGTGCAATGCTTCTCGATACAAGAAGGCCGGAAAGAAATCTCCCCAGAAAGTTGTATGGTACCTACCGATCACTCCCCGTCTGCAGCGTTATTTTGTAGATCCTAAGGAAGCAAAGCTCATGTGCTAGCACGCGGAGAGGGTGAAGCCCGACGATGGAGATGATCTGAAGCTGAGACACCTCGCGGATGCAAGCCAGTGGAGAGCGTTCAACGCCGAATATCGATATTTCGCAGGTGATGCAAGGAACATCGTGCTTGGCGCGAGTACTGATGGCATGAATCTGTTTGGCAACCAGAACACCAACCATAGCACATGGCCCGTGTTTGTATGGATGTACAACCTCCCCCCTGGTTGTGCATGAAATCAAAGTACATACACATGAGCATGCTGATTCAAGGGCCGAAACAACCGGGAAATAATATTAATCTGTATCTGGGGCTACTTCAAGAGGAGTTAGACACGTTATGGAAAACACCGGCCAAGACATGGGATGCCAGCAAAGGCGAATATTTCTATATGAGAGCCACGCTAATGACGACGGTGCTCGATTATCTCGGTTACGGATATGTCGCAGGCCAGGTGTGCCATGGATATTGCGGATGCACGCGGTGCATGGATGATACAACGTCTCAGCAGCTAACGAAAGATGGCGGGTCTGGGAAAATCATGTACATGGGGCTTTGAAGATGGCTCGCGAAGGACGACCCGTGGAGAAACCATGGAGATCTATTCAATGGTGAGGCTGAGCATCGAGGACCTCCACGTAAGAGGAGTGGCGCCGAAATCGATGAGCTGTTAAAAACTGGGAACAGTGCCCCACGCCGGGAAAGATGAAAAAGGCGTCGGAGCCGCTGCTGAAGGTATGGAAAACGAGGTCTGTTTTCTGGGACTTGGAGTACTGGCCCAAACTCGACATGCCTCATTGCCTTGATCAAATGCATATCACGAAGAATGTCCTTGAGAGCTTGCTTGCAACACTGATGAACATGCCGGATAAGACCTAGGATGGGCCAAAGGCAAGAAGAGACTTGGAAGATTTGAACATCAGGGCAGATCTCCACATGCCGCCCCGTAAAAAGTGGGAGGAGACGGACACGGAGACGGAGACGGAGGCGTGGGACAAGGGCAAAAACGTCAACAAGAAGGAAGAGAATTATTGCCCCCCTTCTTGCTTTACCTTAAGTCCGAAGGAGATCGATCAATTCTTCAAGTGCCTTACCGGAATCAAAGTTAGTTCCGGTTACTGTGGGAAGATAAGCAGATTTCTAGACACCAAGAAGAAAAGGTTCAGCGGGATGAAGTCTCATGACTGTCATGTGATGATGACGCAGATACTTCCTGTTGCCCTTAGAGAGATAATGGACAAGCACGTCCGTGATACGCTTATTGGTCTCTGCAACTTTTTTGAAGTTATCTCTCGAAAGTCAATCAGTGTGAAGCAGCTCCGAAGCCTACAGGAAGAGATCGTTGTGATACTAAATGAGCTTGAGATGTACTTCCCGCCCGCGTTCTTTGACGTCATGGCGCATCTATGTGTCCACATTGTGGACGACGTCATAGACCTCAGGCCGACATTCCTGCACAACATGATGCCGTTCGAGAGGATGAATGGGGTCATCAAAGGATTCGTTTGTAACATGTCCCGTCCGGATGGAAGCATCATCCAGGGCTATCTGACCCAAGAGTGCACCTCTTTCTGCGAGAATTATCTATATGGCGGATACCCTTTTGTTGGTTTGCCTGTTAACAAGCACCTTGGGAGGCTTGGAGGAGAAGGTCACACCAACGGCCGGAGGGAACTGCATGTGGACCACTCGGGTCGACGCAATGACTTTGATAGAGCAAACTTAGTAGTGCTACAGCACCTAGACGTGGTAGATCCTTTCGTGACACTACACAAAGAAACCATTGCAAAGAAGTACCGTGACCAAGGGCTATGCAAGATGAACGCCGAAGTTATTAGAGAGCACAACTCCACTTTTCTGCCTTGGTTCAAAGAGCATGTTCTTGCTAATCCCCCGGAAGAGGGCTCTACGGATGGATTGCTCATATACGCCTTAGCACATGGCCCCGCGGCCAACCTCGCGACCTATCAGGCATACGATATCAACGGATACACGTTCTACACGGAGGCCAAAGATATAAACAGTGATTTTCAGAACTCAGGGGTGACGATGGAATGCATGACCGGCGACAACGCCGCAACTGAAAGATTCTACGGAAGGGTCGAAGAGATCTGGGAGCTTGACTACTCTGGACTGCACGATGCGACGATGTTCCGTGTCAGATGGGCTAAGAACGTCGAAAGAGAAAACCGGTATTTCACTACCATGTCTATACCCGACGCCAAGAGCGCTACCGTGAACGCCATCGCAAAAAATAAGCCATGGGTACACGCTAAGCACGTGACACAATGCTTCTTCATAACCGACCCGAGCAATCCCAGCCGTGTTGTCGTGAGGAGAGGCAAAAGGAACATCATCGGAATGGATGGAGTCGCCAACAAGGAATACTACGACCAGTACGGCAACCCAATGAGGGAAGATGACTATGACGATGAAGCATACGTCAAAAGAAGAATCAATACTACATTACCTAAAAAAGATCGTACTCCATGGAAAAGGAAAAGTCACAATGAGGGGCTCAATTATTCGACAACGAACAAGAAGGGAAAGAAGCTCACTCAGAAAAGAAAACGTCGATGCTGAGAAACCATCATTTATATATATGTATTTATTTTGTGTACGCACTTAATCGTTATCGGTCAAATGATGTGTAATAGATATCGTCGTCTGAATTATATACATTGTATCCAATCCCCTTCTTCCCGGCTCGGTCGTCTGTCGGAAAAGAAAAGAAAATGAAAGAAATAGAAAAATGAGAAAGGAAAGAAGAAAATGAAAAGGAAATGAAAGGATTAGAAAAGGAAATGAAAAGAAAAAGAAAAAGGAGAAAGGAAATAAGAAAAATAAAATGAAAAGAAAAAGCAAAAGGAGAAAATGAAAAGAAAAATCAAAGGAATAGCAGTAGCGCGTTTATGGACCCGCGCTATAGCTAACTTAGCTGTAGCGCGGGCTACCCAAACCGGCGCTACTGGTAAGTTAGCTATAGCAGTAGCGCGGGTCCACACCCACGCTATAGCTAAGTTAGCTGTAGCGCCGGTTTGGGTAGCCCGCGCTACAACTAAGTTAGCTATAGCGCGGGTCCATAAACGTGCTACTTCTATGTTTGAGTGAACCGCACCGCGCGGGCCTTTCTTCCCCAATTCCCCCCATTCCATCTCCTTCCCCTCCTCCACGCCGTCGCCGGAGCCCTCGTCGCCCTTGCCTCCTCGCGCCGTCGCCGGAGCCCGTCCTCGCCGCGCCTGCCTCCTCCTCGGCGTCGTCGCGCGCTTGCCTCCTCCTCCTCGACCTCGCCACGCCTGCCTCCTCCTTGACGTCGCCGCAAGTCCAACCTCCTCCTCCTCCATCGACCTCGCCACCCTGTAAGCCCCTCCTCTCCCCTCCCCTCTTGTCTCTCTCTACTCTCTCTCTCTCTCTCTCTGCCATATGTATGAACCCTAGGTTATTTAGTGCTAGATTAGTTCCATATGAACCCTAGGTTAATTAGTGCTAGATTAGTGCCATGTATACCCTAGGGTTAGTGCTAGATTATGAAACCTAGGTGCCATTTGAACCCTAGGTTAGTGTTATGAACCCTAGTAAAAAAAATTGTTGCTATTTACATTTTTTAGTTCAAACAGAATTGTTGCTATTTAAAAAAAATTAGTTAAAGCAACTGTGCTAGATTATGAACTCTAGCTAGTTAAAACAGAGTTAGTGCTAGGTTAGTGCTAGATTATGAACCCTAGCTAGTTAAAACAGAATTATTGCTAGGTTAGTGCTAGATTATGAACCCTAGTTAAAACAGAATTGTTGCTATTTTTTTAGTTAAAGCAATTCTTGCTATTTAAAGAAAAAACAGAATTGTTGCTATATAATTTTTTTTAGTTAAAGCAATTCTTGCTATTTAAAGAAAAAACAGAATTGTTGTTATTTAAAAAAACTTAGTTAAAGCATTTGTTGCTATTTAAAGAAAAAACATAATTGTTGCTATTTAAAAAAACTTAGTTAAAGCATTTGTTGCTATTTAAAGAAAAACAGAATTGTTGCTATTTAAAAAAACTTAGTTCAATCAATTGTTGCTATTTAAAGAAAAAACAGAAGTTCCTTGTTTGCATCAATACAATCATGTACCGGCGATGTCATGTGTATTTTGATGATCATGCACAAGATCATGTCATGACGTGGACAATCATGTAGCCAAGTTTTGTCTTGTCTTATATTGTTTGCAGGGAAAATGATCCGAGTGGCCTATGTTTTGCCGGAATGTTGATTCATTTCCGTTCCGGCGAATTTCAGGCACTCGATATGTCCACTTTTTAGCAAAGGTCATGCCGAAATTTCCCGTGAATTTCGGCATGACTTGTGCTAGAAAGTAGGCATATCGAGTGCCCGGGATTTGCTGGGACGGGAATGAAACGGCATTCCGGCAAACCATAGGCCTTTTTTTATGTCATTACTCATTTTATTATAGTTTAAGAATTAAACGAGCAGACTTAATCGTAGGAAACATGTCGAACAACGACGAAACCAGGGCTTCTGCCACGCTGCCGACGACATACAATATGACCGTGAACATGATTTCCTCGACTTTTTGTCTAGTCAGCAAACACAAGGTTTGCAGGGCGCCTTGGTCATAGCGGACAATGGTACTGCCACCGACATCGACACCGATGGCACCGATGGCACCGGCACTGACGGCGGTGCCGAGACCGGCGCGGAAGGTACTGGCGCCGAAGCCGGTAACGAAAAGAAGAAGCAGAAGTAGAAGCAGAGGACACGACGCCCGAACAAACTCGGCATCGGAAGAATCCTGGTCACAGAGATGCACCCCGGCAAATTCGAGCCAGTAGCGCCGGATGAAGCTCGCAAGTGCTACGGCAACCAAGTCGGATGCATCCTACGGGAAACCGCGAGCATCAACGACAATGACTTAAGGAAGAAACCACATATGGAGCACTTGCTCCTAACGAAGCTGCACAAGAGATTCCAGTTCCCCGGCCGGGATGACCGCATAGAAAACCCGTGGGATGATGCTGCCATGAAAAGTATCAATAACCACGCCATGGGCATGTTCAGCAATGATTTGGCCACCTGGAAAGGGAGGGTGAAACGAGTGATTGATGCTAACGAACCCCTGTCCAAGATTTTGGTGGACAATCCGACACTTACGGAAGAGGAGTTCGAAAAGTTCAAGGACACTTCTGCTCCCGAGGTAGCCAAGCGTAAGTCTAAGAAATACAAGGGGCTTCAGCAAAGGAAGACGGGGAACCAATGCCTCGGAAGCCGTGGCTACATTGGCAAGAGGCCCATATGGGATATGGAGGACGCGGAACATGAAGCCGCGGGGATCCCAGACCCCTACGTAGAGTTCACCGACCCGCAGGAGCGTGACTTCATCAGGGCCCGGTACAAGTGGGACAAGGAAAAGAAGGTTTGGTACACGGACCCGATCACGAGGAAATTGATTAGATTACTGGTAATTATTCTTTTACCACCTTACATTTAGCTTCTGATCAAGTCGACTACACGTTGTAGTAACATTCGTATAACGGTTCACGTTCCTTTTGCAGAAGGAGCAACACAGGCTTGCGGCCGAAAGCGACTTGTCGTCTCAGTCGTCGATGAGGCCCAAGTGGCACACCCCTCTCAGCCGGGCCTTGAACCAACTGAAGGGACTCCCTTTGGGCCAGCGGCCGCAATATGGACGTGTGCACGGCGTCGGAGACGGCGCCACATGGAAGTACTACTATGACGAGGGCCCGGAGGCAAAAAACAAGAAAAAGAAGTTCAGTTAGTTGAACATCGACGAGAAGGTGAAGCTTGCGGTCGAGAAAAATGCAGTCGAGGCCGAGAAAAAAGCAGCTGAGATCGCAGAAGCGACCAGAAATGAGTTGGTCCAGCAGGCAGTCAATGCAGCTTTAGCTGCCTGCAGAAATGATTTTGCTACTAACTTGATTCCGGCTATTATCGACTGGACGAAGCAAAATCCAGACAAGATGGCACAGGATTTTCCCATGCCCAGCTTCGTCGGGAGCAACTCGGTGAACATCGCACCACCACCACCTGCTGCCGCTACCGCATAAGGTCCCACACCCGCGCCTGCTCCCGCACCCGCTCATAACAGCCCGTCCTCTGTCTCTGGTGTGCTAGGCGGGCCTTTGTCTTTGGCTGACCTCGACGCCCTCACGGTAATTACACGTCGCACCAACATATCTATAATCTTCCGTTTTTCGTTGCCTTTCGGATGTCTTACGCCGCAGACATGTCTTCGCAGGCCAACGAAACCCCGTGCACCGTACTCTACATGATCAACGGCTAGAAGGTGGACGTGGGAAAGGCAGTGATAATGAAGCCCTTGGAACTCACGTTCCACGGCCAGCCGATCCACGTTGGCACCTTCAGGGTTACATTGCCGAGTCTGAAAGCGGTCCACGAGGATTTGACTCCTCTAGTACTGCTCGGGGGAGAGGAGGATGAGACCCCGATGCGGCTTGGAGAATGCAAGGGTTGGATGCTGCTGTGGCCGAAGAATCTTCTTCGTCTGGAGGCGGCCGAGAGCACACCAATGACCACACATCAACAAGGTATGAACACCACCACCCCGCCTACTCAATTACCAGCGCCTCTTGTGTCGGGTGAGAGCGGCGGACGACGCGAGGAAGGGGGTCCAATAGTGGATGATGTAGTCGCCCCGTGGAACAAGGAATGGATGATGAGATGGAGGAGGAGGACCCTCTCCGGTTCCTCAATACCGATGCCTATGACGACAGACAAATGATGATTCAGCCATATGACTCGGGCTCTGAGCATGCCGATGAGGAGATGGATGATGTGCCCGAGCAGGAACATCCTAGGGTTGATTGCAAGAAGTCTCTCTTCATGCAATCCTCACAGGACATGCCTCCAGATGCCGCCTCAGCGCAGGGTCAACTAGCCGAGGGTCGTAAAGTGCTTAACCCGACAACACTGGTGGCGGGGGTAAGGAAGGGTCTGGGCGGTCAACCCAAGAAAAAGGAGAGGAAGAGACCACCGAGGACATGCTCTGCTGCCGCCAAAGCTTCTAGCAGCCAGCCGACCGATTTTGCAGACCGTGTACCGGTCAAAGGTGCGGCGATGTACCATGTCGCGAGCGAGCCGATCCTACCGCCGAAACCGCTAGAGGACATATCAGGGGATCTCAGGAGACTGCACAACCATGTGCTGTCGACTGAGAAAAGCCTTCTCGCCTCGGAGGATCCAGGATATCCGCTTTATGCGGTTCGTGTGCCTCAGGCCAAGTGCTACGTCGACACACTGCCCGTGGAGGTGTTCTTCCTGCGGTTTGATCACATCTTTGAGATGTTTCTCACGAGGCGGCTCGATTTTACGATCGTTCGCCTTTTTGCGCTACATATGAACTTCGTCATCAGGAGAGAACAAATCTCGCAAATCTCGGTAGCGATCCATACTACATGCATGAGTCCTTCTTGAGTCTCGGCGACTTTGAACGTAAAGCTGCTAGGGACTACATCAAATACTTCATGATAACGAATAAGGACAAGGAAACGATTCTCCTGCCTTATCATCCAATGTAAGTCATTGCCGGACAACCCTTTCATACGTTTCAATCATTCCATCGCTCATATGGAGACTAATTTGAGATGTTATTTTTCCTGCAACAACGGGCGCGCCGTCCTTATCGTTCTTTTCCCGCGAGTCTCCCATGCTGTGTATTTCGACTTGTCCAGAAACTACGAGAAGAAGGACTACACCCACATAATGGATATTCTGGATGATGCTCACCACGGCTTCAGCATGAGGGGTGGCCACATCCAGATCAAGAAACAAAGGAAGAACAAGCCGGGTTTCTCGCATAAAACTACCTTCTGCTCCATCCATCAACCGACAGCAAGCAAGAACGATGGATTCTACCTCCTCCATCTCATGATGGAGTTCAGAAGGGATCACCAACAGCTTCGCATGACAACAAGAAACGATGAACATATCCACAAATGGGCAGAATCCTTAGGAGACGAACCGGATTATAAACTCAGAGATGACTTCTTTCGCATCCAGAAGGACATTGCAACGATCATCATGAAATAAGTCATCGAAGAGAATGGGATGTTCCACCACGGCCCTATATCGCGAGCTGACGTCAGAACTCGCATAGGCATGCAACGTCAGGACCTGACGCCATTCACGAAGCTAGGGTGCATCCTCCCGGATATGGATGGATGGAACTTCCAGTGATTGATGATGCCGATGATGATGTGTCGGTTGAACTTGTACTTTCTGTAGCGATGAAACTTTGTGATGTCAACGGTCCTGCTGAACTTGCGTAACGCTAGTTTGTTAGTTTGGGTACGATGACCTGCGTACATCTAGTTAATTAGTTTGGGTACGATGAACCAGCTGCGTTGATTAATTATGTTTACTATATGTTGCATCTATTAGCTAACTCTTTCTTTTCGTGTTGCTCAAATATATTATGTTGCATATTATTGTTGAATTCGCTTGATGAAGATGCATCTCTAACAGGTACATAGGTCCTTGATGGCGAAGAAGTGCTATGCCGTGTACATAGGGAGGGTTCCGGGACTGTACGACGAGTGGCCCGAGTGTCAGGCCCAAGTGTCACGGTTCTCGGGCAGCAGCCATAAAGGGTTCGATAGCAGACAAGAAGCAGAAGCTAGTTACTTGAGGTTCACGCTAGCGCGAGAGAGGATTCAGAACCGGCGCCTCATGTACTGCATAATTCCGCTCTTACTCATAGTGATAGCTCTTCTCTTCTATATCATCATTTAGATGGATGATGAAACATGTGTATGGGATGATGATGTAGTTGCATGTATTCGAGACATATCATAACTTGTATCGCTATTTCGAGATCGATGATGATGAGAGACATCATTTGTGTTGGATGATGATGACATGATTTGATGAGACTATTTGCATGTGTATGATATGATGAGACTATTGTGTGTATGATATGACAGAGGCTATTGTATAAAACCTATTAAAAACAGAGTTAAAACGCTGCAGAAAAAAATTACAGCAAATAGTAACAGTAGCGCGGGGTATGTGTGTAGCAACAGCGTTGCCTTAGCAGTAGCGCGTGGTCAAGAGGCGCGCTGCAGCTATTAGCAGTAGCGAGGTTCCCCGAAACGCGCTACTGCTAAACTCTGGTAGCAGTAGCGCGGGTGGAACAGCACTACTGCTAAGAGTTAGCTGTAGCGCCGTAGCAGTAGCGCGCCCACCCGCGCTACTGCTATGACAAAACCCCGCGCTACTGCTAGGGTTTTCCCTAGTAGTGATGGCTTGCGCTCATGTATTGAGTGGGAGTTGAAAAAGCTGAAGCGCGTTAAAAAGTATGAACCAATTGCTTGGCTAAAACTAGGGTTGTTCATGATAAATACTTTGTGTGAAGAAGATGGAGCATGACAGGATTATATGATTTTGTAGGGATAACGTTCTTTAGCATTTTTATTTTGAAAGACATGATTGTTTGCTAGTATGCCTGAGTATTGATGTCTTTATATCAAATTATAGACTATTGCTTTGAATCATTTGGATCTTATTATTCATACCGTAAGAGAGAGATTACATGATGAAACATGATTGGTAGCATTCCACATCAAAAAAACTATTTTTATCATTTACCTACTCGAGGACGAGCAGGAATTAAGCTTGGGGATGCTTGATACGTCTCCAACGTATCTATAATTTTTGATTGTTCCATGCTATTATAGTATCAATCTTGGATGTTTTTATATGCAATTATATATCATTTTTTGGGACTAACCTATTAACCCAGTGCCTAGTGCCAGTTGCTGTTTTCTGCTTGTTTTTGGCTTTTCATAGAAACAGTACCAAATGAAGTCGAAATGCCACGAAACTTTTTGGAGATTTTTTTCTGGACAAAAGAAACCTGGGAAGCGTCGAGATGAGGCCAGAAGCCTCACGGAGGCTTCACAAGGCACTAGGGCCTGCCCCAGGGGGCGCCGTGCTACCTTGTGGGGTCCACGTGACTCCGTTTGACCTAATTCCACTTCTATAAATTCACAAATATTGGGAAACCCCCAGAGAGCCAGAAGAAAAAACCTTTCCGCCGATGCAAGCCTCTGTTCTTCTGCGATCCCATCTGGAGGCCTTTTCCGGTACTCTGCCGGAGGGAGAATCGATCACGGAGGGCTTATACATCAACCTTGCTGCCCTTCCGATGATGTGTGAGTAGTTTACCACAGACCTACAGGTCCATATCTAGTAGCTAGAAGGCTTATTCTCTCTCTTTGATCTTCAATACATTGTTATCCTCGATGTTCTAGGAGTTTTATCCGATGTAATCTTCTTTTGCAGAGTGTTTCTTGGGATCCGATGAATTGTGAGTTTATGATCAGATTATTCATGAGAAATATTTGAGTCTTCTCTGAACTCTTTTATGCATGATTGTTATAGCTTTGTATTTCTCTCCAATCTATCGGTTTAGTTTGGCCTACTAGATTGATTTATCTTGCAATGGGAGAGGTACTTTGTGATGGGTTCAATCTTGCGGTGCTCAATCCTAGTGACAGAAAGGGACATGGCACGTATTTGTATTATTGCCATTAAGAATAAAAGATGGAGTTTATTCATATTGCTTGAATTTGCTTCTCTACATCATGTCATCTTGCTCAAGGCGTTACTCTGTGTCATACTTAATACCCTAGATGCATGCTGGATAGCGGTCGATGGGTGGAGTAATAGTAGTAGATGCAGGCAGGAGTCGGTCTACTTGTCTCGGACGTGATGCCTATATACATGATCGTTGACATGAATCCGTCATAATTATTTGCTTTTCTATCAATTGCCCGACAGTAATTTGTTTACCCACCGTATGTTTATGTGCTCAAGAGAGAAGCCTCTAGTGAAAACTATGGTCCCCGGGTCTATCTTTATTATATATAAAAACCTAAAAATACCTTGCTGCAATTAAATTACTTTTATTTTAATTAGTAGTTTAGTTTATCTATTTACCTCGATAAGATTTAATCCTTGCAAATAACCGCTAAGAGGATTGACAACCCTCTTATTTGCGTTAGGTCAAGTGTTTGCTCTTGTGTGTGCAGGTGTGCTTAACGGAATTTTGCTTGGTTCTCCTACTGGATTGATAACCTTGGTTCTTAACTGAGGGAAATACTTATCTCTACTATACTGCATCATCCTCTCCTCTTCGCGGAAATACCAACGCAGACTACAAATAGCACTCACTCCTGATGATATCTCTGTAGCGTAGCTAGTCGGTTGTGGGTTGCCGAGGGTGATTCCTATTTCACCACCTCCGATGATGCCTCTGTCGTGCAGCCCCTCAAGTGTGAACCCATCGAGGGTGATTCCTCCAAGTTCACCTTGACGGTTAGATCGAGTGGGAATCCATCGAGGGTGATTCCTCGGATTTCCCCCTTGATGTTACGGACACACTGTTACCTTCCACTGTTCCCCGTTTATTGTTACTGCGGGACAGAAGGGACAGGCGGTACCACCCTGGTAGAGGTGGACCTGAGTTCCCGACAGTCTCTGGATAAGTCGGGTTGACCAGGAGGGTACCCGTGAGATAATTACGCGGCACGGCCAGGCAGGCAGAGACCGCCCTAGAGAGGGATGGGCCAGGCCCTTGTCGTAAGTCCACGAGACGGGGCGACAGGATCACTGATCGTTTCCGCGAGCTCCCAATACGCTAACGGTTTGGATATATGATCTGGGTAGGCCTCTGGCCTTTTCGCACTAACCACCACGCGATAAAAGTTATGGGCACTCGGTGTCGTACGTTCCTCCCGAAAGCTTCGTCAGACGTCCAGTTCAGCATTGTGAGCCGGTTCGAGCAAGTGCCATCCAGGACAGTGGTGGGCTTGGACTCCGACCCGCGACACAACGACCCGGAGTGCCTAGGACGATTGGCCCATGAACCATCGCACTTAGGATGTAGACCGGCGGGGACCTCTCTGCGGAGCCTAGGTAGGACTATGACGTGTCAATTGATACGTCTCCAACGTATCTATATTTTTTGATTGTTCCATGCTATTATAGTATCATTCTTGGATGTTTTATATACATTTACAAGCAATTATATATCAGTTTTTGGAACTAACCTATTAACTTAGTGCCCAGTGCCAGTTGCTGTTTTTCTGCCTATTTTTGGTTTTCTAGAATATCAGTACCAAACGAAGTCCAAATGCCACGAAACTTTTTGGAGATTTTTTTCTGGACATAATAGACACTAGAAGCTTCGGGAGAGGGCCAGAAGACAGAGGAGGTGGCCACGAGCCACCAAGGTGCGCCCCAGGGGGGGTGGCGCGCCCTGGTGCCTCGTGGGCCCACCTCTGCTCTGTTTGACCTAATTCCACCTCTATAAATTCTCTAAAATCGGGAAACCAACAGAGGAGTCCACGAAATACTTTTTTCGCCGCCACAAGTTCCTGTTCTGGAGAGATCCCATCTGGAGGCCTTTTCCGGCACTCTGCCGGAGGGGGATTCGATCACGGAGGGGCTCTACATCAACCTTGCTGCCCTTCCGATGATGCGTGAGTCGTTTATCAAAGACCTTCGGGTCCATAGTTAGTAGCTAGATGGCTTCTTCTCTCTTTTTGATCTTCAATACAATGTTATCCTCGATGTTCTTGGAGTTCTATCCGATGTAATCACTTTTTGCGGTGTGTTTGTTGGGATCCGATGAATTATGAGTTTTGATCAGATTATCCATGAATATTATTTGAGTTTTCTCCGAACTCTTTTATGCATGATTGTTATAGCTTCGTATTTCTCTCCGATCTATTGATTTGGTTTGGCCAACTAGATTGATTTATCTTGCAATGGGAGAGGTGCTTTGTAATGGGTTCGATCTTGCGGTGCTCAATCCCAGTGACAGAAAGGGACATGACACGTATGTATCGTTGCTATTAAGGGTAAAAAGATGGGGTTTATTTATGCGTGAGTTTACTTTGTCTACATCATGTCATCTTGCTTAAGGCGTTACTCCGTTCTTTATGAACTTAATACTCTAGATGCATGCTGGATAGCGGTCGATGTGTGGAGTAATAGTAGTAGATGCATAATCGTTTTGGTCTACATGTCTCGGACGTGATGCCTATATACATGATCATTGCCTTGGATATCGTCATGATTATTTGCTTTTCTATCAATTGCCCAACAGTAATTTTTTCACCCACCGTATGCTATTTTCAAGAGAGAAGCCTCTAGTGAAAACAATGGCCCCCGGGTCTACCTTTATCATATATTGAAAATCCTAAAAATACCTTGCTGCAATTTTACTTTATTTATTTTATTTTGTATTTTTGTTCGATCTATCTATCTATCACCATACAATTTAATCTTGCAATTAACCGCCAAGGGATTGACAACACCTTGTTCGCGTTGGGTGCGAGGATTTGTTGTTTTGTGTGCAGGTACTGCTAATGAGTTGTTGCGTGATTCTCCTACTAGATTGATAACCTTGGTTTCATAACTGAGGGAAATACTTATCTCTACTATACTGTATCATCCCCTCCTCTTCGGGGAAATCCCAACGTAGCTCACAAGTAGCAGGAAGAATTTCTGGCGCCATTGAAGGGGAGACATCATCAACATCTATCAAGTACCTACGCATAAAACTTTCATCTCCTTGCATTTATTTTATTTGCCTTTGCCTCTCGTTTTCATCTCCCCCACTTCTAAAAAGTTTTTTACAAAAATACAAAAATATTTTCCGTTTGCCTTTTTCTTGTTTGCTTCTTTGCTTGCTTGTTATCTTGTTTGCGTAGCCACGATGTCTCAGGAAAATAAAAAATTGTGTGATTTTTCCAATACTAATAATAATGATTTTATTAGTACTCCGATTGCTCCTCCCGCCGCTAGTGCGGAGACTTGTGATATTAATGCCGCTTTGCTAAATCTTGTCATGGAAGAACAATTTTCTGGTAGTCCTAATGAAGATGCTGCATCCCATCTTAACACTTTCGTAGAATTGTGTGATATGAAAAATAAAAAAGATATGGATAATGATATTGTGAAATTAAAATTATTCCCATTCTCATTGCGGGATCATGCAAAATTTTGGTTTTCATCTTTACCACGGAATAGTATCGATTCTTGGGATAGGTGTAAAGATGCCTTTATTACCAAGTATTTTCCTCCCGCGAAAATTATTTCCCTTAGAAATCAAATAATGTATTTCAAGCAACTTGATCACGAACATGTTTCCCAATCTTGGGAAAGGATGAAATTAATGATAAGAAATTGCCCTACTCGTGTTTTAAATTTGTGGATGATCATACAAAAAATTTATGCGGGATTAAATTTTGTTTCTAGAAATCTTTTAGATTCCGCCGCGGGTGGTACTTTTATGAAGATTACATTGGGGGAAGCTACTAAATTGCTTGATAATATTATGGCAAATTATTCACAATGGCATACTGAAAGTGTTCCTACTAGTAAAAAGGTGAATTCTGTTGAAGAAATTAGTACTTTGAGTGATAAAGTTGATGCGCTTATGAAATTGGTTGCTAGCAAAAATACACCTATTGATCCTAAGGATGTGCCTTTATCCACCTTGATTGCGTAAAATAATGATCCCGTAGATGTGAATTTTGTCTCGCGACACAATTTTAATAATAATACTTATAGAGGTAATTTTAATCCTAGGCCGTTTCCTGGAAATTCCTCTAATAATTATGGCAATTCTTATGGTAATCCTTATAATAATAATAATAGGATGTCCTCTGATCTTGAAAGTAATATTAAAGAATTTATTAATGCTCAAAAAGTTTTCAACACTACGATAGAAGAAAAATTAAGTAAACTTGAGGATATGTCTAGGAGCATTGATAGAATCATTCATGATGTGGAAAATCTTAAGACTAAAATTTTGCCACCCAAAATTGATATTAATGAATCAATTAAATCTTTATATGTCTCCATGGATGAGAGTAAGAAAAGAACCGCCATGCTAAAAGCTAAACGAGAATTTTTAGAAAAAGCGATTCCTCCCGGTTTCTATCGTAGTAATGATGAGGATATTAAAATGATTGGTGTTTCATCTATTGATTCCTTGTTTAGCAATATAAAACTTGATGAAAAGGGGACTGAAGTAGAGTCAACTTTAGCTAGAAGGCGTCCCCATAATTCGGAGGGTGAAAATCTTGATGAAAAAATTGATAACAGTGGGTCTGGAGAGGTAAAAACTTTAACTAGCGATGTGCCCACTCTCTTGGATTACAAAGACTTTAATTATGATAGTTGTTCTTTGATTGAGTGTATTTCTTTGTTACAATCCATGCTAAATTCACCCAACGCTTATGAACAAAATAAGGCTTTTACTAAACACATCGTAGAAGCGATGATGAAAGCATTAGAAGAAAAGCTAGAACTAGAAATTTCAATTCCTAGAAAATTATATGATGAGTGGGAACCCACCATTAAAGTTAAAATTAAAAATTATGAGTCCAATGCTTTATGTGATTTGGGTGCTAGCATTTCCACAATTCCAAAATCTCTATGTGATGTGCTAGGTTTTACCAATATAGATGAATGTTCTCTTAATTTGCACTTGGCGGATTCTACTATTAAAAAGCCATTGGGTAGAATTAATGATGTTCTTATTCTTGCAAATAGAAACTATGTGCCCGTTGATTTTATTGTACTTGACATTGATTGCAATCCGTCTTGCCCCATAATACTTGGTAGACCGTTCTTACGAACTATTGGTGCTATTATTGATATTAAAGAAGGTAATATAAGATTTCAATTTCCATTAAAGAAAGGGATGGAACACTTCCCTAGGAAACGAATTAAAGCACCCTATGAATCAATTATGAGGGCCACTTATGGAATCAACTTGAAGGATGATAATACTTAAAACTATGCATTATGCCTAGCTAGGGGCATAAAACAATAGCGCTTGCAGGGAGGCAACCCAATGAATAAAATATATTTTTTGCTTTTTATTTCTGTTCTTGTGTGTTTGCACAATTATGATACTGTCATGATTGTGTTTTTATGTTTTAATTAGTGTTTGTGCCAAGTAATGCCTTTGGGATGATTTGGAAGATAGTATAATTGATGCTGTTTGGAAAAACAGAAAGTTTTGCGTCCAGTGCTGGAATTTTAATTCTGTACTGGAGGGTCACAAAAATCTGAAATTTTTACACAGTATTGGTATATGAATTTCCCACGTTTTCCTAATTTTTCAGAATTTTTGGAGTTACAGAAGTGTGGCTTTTAAATAGATCTTTATAGACTATTCTGTTTTAGACAGATTCTATTTTTGTTGCATAGTTTGCTTATTTTGATGAATCTATGGATCGTATCGGGGGGTATGAGTCATGGAGAAGTTGGAGTACATAACATTATGCCAATATTAAATATGAATCAATTTACCACAGTACTTAGAGTTAAGGATTTATTTGTTATACTAACGGATCTCACGAAGGTTTTGTTGAGTTTTGTGTGATTGAAGTTTTCAAGTTTTGGGTGAGATCACGATAGATGAAGGAATAAGGAGTGGCAAGAGACTAAGCTTGGGGATGCCCAAGGCACCCCAAGGTAATATTCAAGGAAGACTCAAGCGTCAAAGCTTGGGGATGACCCGGAAGGCATCCCCTCTTTCTTCTACCAACTATCGGTAATTTTACTTGGAGCTATATTTTTATTCGTCACATATCATGAGTTTTGCTTGGAGCGTCATGTATTATATGAGTCTTTGCTTTGTTTGATTTTTAGTTTGTCACAATCATCTTTTCTGGACACACCTATTTGAGAAAGCCACACGTTTATCATGATTTGTTAGAATACTCTATGTGCTTCACTTAAATCTTTTGAGCTAGGCAGTTGCTCTAGTGCTTCACTTAAATCTTTTTGAGCACGGCGGTGGCTATATTTTGAAGAAATATTTGAACTCTCATGCTTCACTTATATTATTTTGAGAGTTGATAAGATTAAATTTTGAAGAAATATTTGACTCTCATGCTTCACTTATATCTTTTTGAGAGTTGATAATAGTAATGGCAATTTGCACAAGATATGAATTTGGTCCCAAAGTGATGAATATTCAAGAGGGATATAATAAAAACTTTCATGAAAGATCATTGGATATGATAAGTTTGATTCCTTGCAATAGTTTTGCGATATGGAGATGATAATATGTGACTCATGTTAGTGAGCAATTGTGATTTAGTAAGAATATTGGTGTTAAGGTTTGTGATTCCCTATGCATGCACACAAAGTCAATAGTTATGCAACGAAATTATGTCCTACTTATGGTGCATTATTTGGAGTTAGTTATGTTCAATGCATGTTTATGACCGTTTTCGCTTTTGGGTTGGTCGCTTCTCAATCTATTTGCTAGCCTTCATTTGTACTAAGCGGGAATACTGCTTGTGCATCCAACTCCTTAAACCCAAGTTGTGCCAAATGAGTCCACCATACCTACCTATATGCGATATTTCCATGCCGTTCCAAGTAATTTGCATGTGCCAACTCTAATTTTTCAAAACAATTTTCCGTTTTGTGTGCCCGTACCGCTCATGAAGCGGCAGGGGGTGGCCAATATTTTGCATGCTAGGTGTGTTATTCTCATGATGAGTGTTTATTCACTTGTCATTGCACGAGAGAGTGGCAGGTAATAGGGATGCCCAGTCCCGAAATGAATTTTTTTTAATATGATGATAATAATAAATTCCTTGGAAAGTGTTGGTATGGAGGGCACCCGTGGATATGACTAGCCATGGATTGTGAAAGAATGGTGGAAAGGAAATAAACTTTATTTTCTGTTTGGGAGCCGCCTATAATGTGTCTAGCATGGAAGATATTGGCAATTCTCGGTCGTTTTCGTTGACAGGAAAAGCATGCCTCTCAAAATAATTTTATCTCTCTAATTTAAGCCTTGAGCTCTGGCACCTTTACAAATCTCTGCTTCCCTCTGCGAAGGGCCTATCTATTTACTTTTAGGGATAATTAATTCTATGCCCCTAGTTGGGTCCCACTTGTCTGTTTTACCCCTAACTTCAGAAACTCACATGTTCTGTACAAGCCACTTTGCAATTCTTATGCTGTTGCCCTTTGACCCTTTGACCGTCACTTTGAAAAAATCATAACAAATTCATACTAACTCAGAAAAATGCAAATAAGATATCAAAATGTTCACAAAAACATCACCTATATGTGCATGTCATTTTCATTCTTGACAAAAGTGTTGGAAAGTCCTCATCTCAGTTTTAGCTCATATGACCTTAGCATGAACAGTACAATCTAAAAAAATCAAAAAATTCTAAATTTTTTTGGTGGCAAACATTGACCAATATTTTGAGTGCTTGCCAAGTTTCATAACAGAATGACATTCGTGGAAGTCGTGGCAAAAAAACAAATTTTTGAAGCATTGATTTTATTTTATTTTGCCACGACTTCCACGAATGTCATTTTGTTATGAAACTTGGCAAGCACTCAAAACATTGGTCAATGTTTGCCACCAAAAAAAATTAGAATTTTTTGATTTTTTTTAGATTGTTCTGTTCATGCTAAGGTCATATGAGCTAAAACTGAGATGAGGACTTTCCAACACTTTTGTCAAGAATGAAAATGACATGCACATATAGGTGATGTTTTTGTGAACATTTTGATATCTTATTTGCATTTTTCTGAGTTAGTATGAATTTTTTATGATTTTTTCAAAGTGACGGTCAAAGGGTCAAAGGGCAAAAGCAT
This sequence comes from Elymus sibiricus, assembly GCA_039707655.1. Classification (NCBI taxonomy): domain Eukaryota; kingdom Viridiplantae; phylum Streptophyta; class Magnoliopsida; order Poales; family Poaceae; genus Elymus; species Elymus sibiricus. The sequence continues at coordinate 431,136,479 of CM077672.1, forward strand.
AAGAATTGCAAAGTGGCTTGTACTAAACAGGTGAGTTTCTGAAGTTAGGGGTAAAACAGACGACTGGGACCCAACTAGGGGCATAAAATTAATTATCCCTTACTTTTATGCAATTTTTATTTTTATTTTGAGTCTCCATCTTCTCTTACAAAGCACCAACTAGAGAGCACTATTGTCATACTTGTGCATTGTGTGTAGCTAATATTGAGTGTGTTTCTTGAATGGATCAATGATTGAGCATAATGGGCTAGGGATAACTTTCTTTAGCGTTGATATTTTGAAAGACATGGTTGCTTGTTAGTATGCTTCAGTATTTATGTCTTCATGTCAAACTATAGACTGTTGCTTTGAATCATTCAAGTCCAAATGTCCATGCTACAAAGAAAACAATATATGATGAATATGATAGGTACCATTCCACATCAAAAATTCTGTTTTTATCATTTACCTACTCGAGGACGATCATGAATTAAGCTTGGGGATGCTTGATACGTCTCCAACGTATCTATAATTTTTTATTGTTCCATGCTATTATAGTATCAATCTTGGATGTTTTATATACATTTACAAGCAATTATATATCATTTTTGGGACTAAACTATTAACTTAGTGCCCAGTGCCAGTTGCTGTTTTTTGCCTGTTTTTGGTTTTCCAGAATATCAGTACCAAACGAAGTCCAAATGCCACGAAACTTTTTGGAGATTTTTTTTTGGACATAAGAGACACTAGAAGCTTCGGGAGAGGGCCAGAAGACAGAGGAGCTGGCCACGAGCCACCAGGGCACGCCCCAGGGGGGTGGCGCGCCCTGGTGCCTCGTGGGCCCACCTCTGCTCCATTTGACCTAATTCCACCTCTATAAATTCTCTAAAATCGGGAAACCAACAGAGGAGTCCATGAAATACTTTTTCCGCCGCCGCAAGTTCCTGTTCTCGAGAGATCCCATCTGGAGGCCTTTTCCGGCACTCTGCCGGAGGGGGATTCGATCACGGGGGGGCTCTACATCAAACTTGCCGCCCTTCCGATGATGTGTGAGTAGTTTACCACAGAACTTCGGGTCCATAGTTAGTAGCTAGATGGCTTCTTCTCTCTTTTTGATCTTCAATACAATGTTCTCCTCAATGTTCTTGGAGTTCTATCCGATGTAATCACTTTTTGCGGTGTGTTTGTTGGGATCCGATGAATTGTGAGTTTATGATCAGATTATCCATGAATATTATTTGAGTTTTCTCCAAACTCTTTTATGCATGATTGTTATAGCTTCGTATTTCTCTCCGATCTATTGATTTGGTTTGGCTAACTAGATTGATTTATCTTACAATGGGAGAGGTGCTTTGTAATGGGTTCAATCTTGCGGTGCTCAATCCCAGTGACAGAAAGGGACATGACACGTATGTATCGTTGCTATTAAGGGTAAAAAGATGGGGTTTATTCATGCGTGAGTTTAGTTTGTCTACATCATGTCATCTTGCTTAAGGCGTTACTCCGTTCTTTATGAACTTAATACTCTAGATGCATGCTGGATAGCGGTCGATGTGTGGAGTAATAGTAGTAGATGCAGAATCGTTTCGGTCTACTTGTCTCAGACGTGATGCCTATATACTTGATCATTTCCTTGGATATCGTCATGATTATTTGCTTTTCTATCAATAGCCCAACAGTAATTTTTTCACCCACCGTATGCTATTTTCAAGAGAGAAGCCTCTAGTGAAAACAATGGCCCCCGGGTCTACCTTTATCATATATTGAAAATCCTAAAAATACCTTGCTGCAATTTTACTTTATTTATTTTATTTTGTATTTTTGTTCGATCTATCTATCTATCACCATACAATTTAATCTTGCAATTAACCGCCAAGGGATTGACAACACCTTGTTCGCGTTGGGTGCGAGGATTTGTTGTTTTGTGTGCAGGTACTGCTAACGAGTTGTTGTGTGATTCTCCTACTGGATTGATAACCTTGGTTTCATAACTGAGGGAAATACTTATCTCTACTGTACTGCATCATCCCCTTCTCTTCGGGGAAATTCCAATGTAGCTCACAAGTAGCATCGATCAGGCGAGGCCGGGCATGACCAGGAAAAGTGTGTCCGGCCAGAGTTAATCGAGCGTGTTGGGTAAGTTGGTGCACCCATGCAGGGAAGTTATCTATTCGAATAGCCGTGTCCACGGTAACAGGACGCTCGGAGTTGTATCCCGATCTACTATAACTAGAACTGGATACTGGTTACACTAAACTGATATGATGGCTCCGGGATCGCTTCCTCGCGGGATAGTCGATGAAGGATCTCTGGGCGATACTAATATATATTTGTTACTATATGCTATGTTACTCTATTCTCTTCTGTTGCTGCAAGACGCTGTAAGATACTAGTCCTCGATAGGCTAGGCCTTCCCCTCTATTCTGACATTTCTGTAGTATAGTCCACAGATACAGCCCCTTCCCTTTGATACCGATGCATACTTAGCATAGATCTGATGTAAGTCTTGCGAGTACTTTGGATGAGTAGTCACGGTTGCTTTGCTACCTCCCCCCCCCCTACCCGATTGCTGCGATCAGATGACGGAGTCCCGGAGACAGCTGATCCCGCCGACGACTACTACTACCCCGACGGAGCCTACTACTACATGGAGACCGACGACCAGGAGTAGTTCGGAGGCTCCCAGGCAGGAGGCCTGCGCCTTTTCGATCAAGATGTCGTTGTTTTGCTCAGCCTTCTTAAGGCAAACTTGTCTATTTATGTCTGTACTCAGATACTAATGCTTTCGCTGACTCTTGTGTAACTCGAGATTATGTATTCAAGCCCTCGAGGCCCCTGGCTTGTAATATAAAGCTTGTATTATTTTATTTTGTATCTAGAGTTGTGTTGTGATATCTTCCCGTGAGTCCCTGGGCTTAATCGTGCGCATTTGCGTGTATGATTAGTGCACGGTCGAGTCGGGGGCGTCACATTCTTGTTGTGGGAGTTCTGGGGGTGGTGCGGTGAGGTGCTGGCAGCTAGCGCGGTGGATCTCGTCGCCTGTACAAGAGCTTTTGGTGGATCTCGGAGATGTATTATTGTCGCCGGCGTGGCACAGCGAAAGCCGGCCTTCCTCTCTTTCCGGCGTGTTGGTCCTCTCGGGCCGAGGCTGAAGACTTCCCTTCCGCGCACAATCTGGCTATAGAATCCAAGGTCACGTCGTTGTGCCGGAGCGACAATAGCGGAAGTGGCGGCGCGCCGGCAGCCTGCGACGGATGATCTGGTGGGTCGGTTACCCAGGGACATTGTTGCTATTTCCTGTTTTGTTGGCGTGCTCTTTGCCACTGGTTGGTGATAATATAATTCTGAGGTCTTTTCAAAAAAAAAAAAAAGGTAGCTCAATCTAGCTGAACCGAACCATGTACTCCCTCCGTCCGCGAATAAGTGTACATCTAACTTTTGTTTTATGTCAAAGTTTTAAATTTTTGACCAATTTTATAGAAAATATTAGTAACATATATGGCATCAAATTGGTATATTATCAAAGTACATTTCAAAACGGATCTAGTGATACTAATTTAGTACCATAAATGCTGCTACTTTTCCATAAAAAGTTTATCAAAATTTTAAAACTTTGACTTAAGACAAAAACTAGATGTACACTTATTCATGGACGGAGGGAGTAGCTCAGTAGCCACTCAGCAAGCACGCACACACAGGATCGAGCTCTCCACTTTTCCCCACCCGAAACCCTCGCCTCCGCCGCCGCACTATGCCGCCGCCGGTGCTGATGGACGAGCTCGTCGAGGAGGTTCTCCTCCGCCTTCCGCCGGAAGAGCCCGCCTGGCTCGTGCGCGCCTCCGCCGTCTGCAAGCCCTGGCGCCGCATCCTCGCCGGCCAGCGCTTTCGCCGCCGCTACCGCGAGTTCCATCGAACACCTCCCGTCCTGGGGCTCTTCAAAAGGTACGGCCACTTCGTCCCCGCCACCGACCTCTTCCCTGCCCAGCCCGCCCGTCCGGACTGGACTGCCTTGGACTGCCGCCACGGCCGCGCCCTCTTCGTCATCACCAACTGGGACAAGATCGTTGGCCTCGTCGTTTTCGACCCTCCGCATGGCGACTGGTCCACGTTCAGTCTCCCCACCGATGTGCCCTGCTGGTCGACGTTCAGTGCGGCGGTGCTCTGCGCCGCACAAGGCTGCGACCACCGCAATTGCCAAGAAGGGCATTTCCTTGTGGCATTCGTGTCCAGCGATGCGGTTGAGGGAGTCACATCGGGCTGGCTGTACTCGTCGGAGGCTGGCGCGTGGAGTGAGCTCGCCTCTCTTGATCACCCCAATGTCAAGTATACCGATGGCTTGGCTGCACCTAGCGTCCTTGTGGGCAATGCACTCTACTTCAACTTGGATGACATCATCCAGTGCCAACTTGGTACACTCTGCTTGTCAAAGTTCGAGAAGCCGATCGCTGGCAATGGGACTCTCATGATGGCGGAGGACAGCGGGCTCGGATTCGCTGCCAAGGTGGATGTCACAAATCTAGCCCTGTGGTCGATGGAGTCCGGACCGGAGGGAGCCATGGGATGGGCAAAACTCAGGGTAATCGATCTTAAGGCGCTGATCCCTGAGCTTTTCCCTTACACCTCGTTGCCTAATCTATTGATGATCGGTGGCTTCGCGGAGGGCACCCAAGTCATGTTTTTGTTCACCTTTTCTGGTACCTACATGGTCGACCTCAAGTCAGGGCGAGCCAGGAAGGTGTCATCTTGTAATGGTGGAGTGCTTCCCTACGTGAGCTTCTACATCCCAGGTAGTATTAGTTACTTTTCATATATTACTATGTTCAATCCTTTGTTACAATCTGTCAGTGGTACTTAGCAACATGAAATGAAAAAAAAATTGCACTAAGCAGTTGCCCATACCATAAGCGTGATCATAATTTTTTCTAAATCCTTGCGTTTCTGCAGCAATGGAAGCAGCTTGTAAGGAAGCAGCTCAAGTTGGTGCTTGAAGTGTTTGGCAAGCTCGAGTTGCTGCTAGAGTGCTTCGGGATCAAAGGCGAGGTGGTAAGCAGACATATGGCACACAAGTGTGGCTTAAGTTATATGAGATTGTTCGTACGCTTAGAGTCTGAAGATCGAAGATGATGCTCTGGTTCGCTCTCGCTGTTAGTGTTCGTCAAGATATGCTGCCCCAGTTCTGCAACGACTTCCTCGTCTTTTGGTTATGTGAAAAATGGCTACGTTATGAACCTGAACCTTTCGTCGTCGTGTGATGCCCTTGGTTTCGCTGGGGTTAGTCCAGCTTTTGTGTTGGTCTGTGGCCTTGGGCCTGCCTGATGTAATGGATGGGTTGATCGCTGGGTGCTGCTCCTTTTCTTTTCTGTTTTAGTTTGTTCTTAGGCGAATCATATGATTTCTCTAATGGAAATCGGAGGGGGAGGCCCTTCTTATGTTAAAAGAAAAGTTATATGAGATTACTGTTGGTCTTAGACTCTTAGTCTTCATGCATGGGACTTTGTTCAACAAGTTGTTGCTTCTGTGCTTGGAATTGGTTGGAACTTTGTTTAGGAAGTTGTTGCTTCTGTGCTTGCAATTTGTAAAGACTTTTCAGTCACTATGTGATCTTGAGAATGGTGGCACGAGCATGTCATCGAGCTAATTTGAATGTCAACCGGCTGCCTGCCATAGATGCATATATACTTCTCAGGACAACCAAACTCGCAGGTGGAATCGACGATACACAGGAGTAGCAGCAGTTATCACCTATCCTGCTGAACAGACGCAGTCTCTGAACACACGAAATGATTGGCTGGTAACATCTAATATATGTGTATAACAACAGCAGGTTACAATTGATCTCAACAAGCTGTCAGTTCCTAGGTCAAAAACAATTGACACATGTACATAGTGTCAGGATCTAGCTAGTGTCAGCATCAGCAGCTGAATCAGCCACTGACCAAAAGAACGGCTATACATGGGTCCAGATTGAACGCAAGAGGGCGCCTCTAACAGAGTAAAGCTCAAGCTCAAACACATCCTTGCTGTTTGGTTCTCCAGTGAGCCAGAGCTGCTTTTCAATTACCAGCTCATTGTCATCTGGAGTTGCAGCATTGAGCGCTACCGGACTGCAGCTTCCTCCACAGGCAGATCATGTGCTGCGGGGACTGGTAGTGCGCGGTGTAGTAGCCGTCGAAGCAGCCGGCCTGGAAGAACTTGACATCGTGCGAATACTCCACCGGCCGGCGAGTCTTGTTGAACTTCTGAACCCACATGCCCATGCTCACATCTTCCATCTTGAACAACTGCAACAATCAGGGGGAAGCACACCCATTTGTTAGGCTTTAGACACACTACACAGATGTTTCAAAATTTAGTTACTGACAAGGGGTGGTGGTGATGACTTACTCTCAGTTTCTGGTTGTCAAACTCGGATACAATGTACTCGGCGATGTCTGATGAAATCACATAGCCCGGTCCGTTTGCGTAAGGTGGGTATACTTCCTCTTCCCATTCCTGAAGAGCAGCAGGAAAATTACATCACACTCATGTATGCAGGGTGAAATATACTCGAGTACTTTGTCAGAAAGATGATACTCTATTTTTTTTTCTAAAATAAACATGATACTCTAATACCACTAGTAGGCATGATAAACATAACACCCTGTGTTTAGAAGACGATCATTAAATTTGCAATCATAATCATAGTTCCAGCTCGAGTTAAACCCATGCTCGCTTTAGGAAAGGCAGAGGCTAGCATGAACGCACTAAAACATGAGACTGGAAAGGGGATGAACAGATATGTAAAGCATCAATATGCTGAATAATGGAAGTCAAGTCCCGCCAATGCAGGAATTTGCATGGCCCAACACACAAGGATTCTTTCAGTTTTTTATTAAAAGGAAAAGCATGCTACATGTAATTGCAAAGGAAGCTGCATCATATCATACCTCATACGTTACAGCCCACTTTCCAGATCGCAAAGGTCTGTGGTAGTAGTTTATGTTCCCCACATACATGCTCCCCCCATTCTTTACTTTCTTCACTTGATCCAACACCGAGTCAATTCTAACAAATGTGTCGTCGTCACATTTCATTACGTATTTCGCTTGAACAACTCGCACCTATAAAATAGGCAAAGTCAGAATGAGCATTTTTGTGGATGGAGCTGAAGCATGATCCAAGAATAGTTAAAAACGTAGTATTAGTTTTTCTTACCCCATACTCAGCAATGGCAATAGTCTTTAAAACAACAAGGTCATAGCTATCCATGAAAGGCACTAGAACAATGTCACCAAAGAACTCTGCCTCCTTCTTCAGCTCTTCGTTGACCTCTTTTTTCCCATTCTATACAGAAGTTTTCTATTAGAGTTTGCAGAAGTCAGCAATATAGCAATCATCCGCAAGTACTTACCAGAGCGACGAAGAACCGGGCAACACTGTTAGACGATCTCCTTGTAGCAATCATCCATGACTTGCGAACGGCCATCCGCTCGGCAAAATGGTTGGCTGCAGAAAGGATACCAATGAACAGCTCAACAGGTTCTGTTGGCAGAGGTGAGGCCTTCCACTGTTCAGACATTTCAAGGTATCGCTGCGGGTCGAAGCTAGGATGTGATTTGGGCAGATGGCCGGCAGAAATCGACTCGATGTCAAGGTCTCCGTTCAACGATAGGCCCGTCGCGTCCTCGAGGTTGTAACCCTGTTAGTTAAATCAACAGATTGACAGCCCATCAGATAACAAGTTCTCCATGGTATATGGAAGTAAGCAACGAGCAATCTCTGCACAGGAATGGCAAAAATCTTACAGTGCGGTAAGGGAAGGATGCAACATGTCGCCCATCGACATTGACATGGTAGCCTTCGAGACCGGCTGTGATGGTTAGGACAAAGAGCTTGCCCTCTGCAAACGGGTATGCCTGATCAACAGACACCTTGTCCGGCTCCGGCCTGCCGATCAAACTGTTGAGCAGCCATTTTATATTTGACGATTCCTCTGTCTTGGGGCCATCATCCCGAGTCCATTTCTCACACTTGACTTCCCCATCAACTGAAATTGGAATCAGTAGCAAGCAAATTCAGTGATGGAAATTGTGTTGGTTTTAACGAACAAATAGCTTCCAAATTGAATACTATTCAATTTCCTAGCGAACGACGAGGAAAAAGCGAGATTGAACTGTGCAATCAAAGGAGCTCACCTCTGTCCTCTTCTGGCCTGGACGCGGAGCCCTCGCAGCGCTGCGGCAGCGCCCACTGCATGCGGTAGCAGGTGTTGAGGTCGATGACGGGGCGGCCGCTGAAATCGCCTCTGATCCTGGGGTTGAAGTGCAGTATCCTGGGCGGCTCCTCCCCCTGCACGGCCTTGGTGCCCAGCAGCTCCACCATGAACTGCGACGAAGCCGCCCCCTCCCTCCTCCTCGGCCGGGCCACCACCGTGACCCGCGAGCCGACGGCCATCCCGCACGGCAGCTCCACGGCCACCGGTGTGCTCGTGAGGCGGTCGCGGGGCACGGAGACGGTGGCGGGGCAGGACGCGGGGGCGGATGGGGAGGGGGAAGGGGAGGATGAGGATGAGGAGGAGGGGGAGAGCAGGCGGGGCAGGATGGTCTCCGCGGCGGCGAAGGCGGAGGAGGCAGCGGCGTCGATGGAGGAGGTGGAGGAGGAGTTGGGGCGGAAGCGGATGGAGGAGAGCGCGAGGCGGGCGCGGCGGGGCGGGTCGGGGGTCGGGAAGGTGCTTGTGTGGGGCCGGAGCGGCGCGGATGTGGTGGAGGAGGAGCGGGCCTCGAGCTCGCGGCGGCGCGGGCGGTCGGCGGTGGCGACGGGCGCGACGGAGACGGAGGGGAGCTCGAGGAAGACGAGGAAGAAGAGGTAGCCGGCCGCCGCGAGCATGAGCGCCAGCCGGCACGCGCGCTTGGGCGGCATGGCGGTTCGCGTGGTGGTCAGAGAAGGGGGGAGTAGCCGTTCTGGACTGGGTCCGCGGCCTGGGTGGGTTTATTGCGGGGGAGGAGTGGTGGCCGCGGGCGCGGGGTGGTGTTTAAAGACCGGACCGTTGCGGCGGCGGGGCGGCGGTGGGGGGTGGAGGGGATTCTGACGGGCCCAGCGGCGCAGCGGCTGACTGACAGCGCGCAACGGCTTGTTTTTTCGGCGTATCGTATCGGCGGGTCGGGTGAACTGAGAAGAAAAACACGGCGAGCTCAGGATGGAGGGAGGAAATAAATCAACAAAGCCAGGAGGAATGTGCGTCCAAGCTCTAGAAAAAGAAGAATGTCCATTTACACGTGACGTGCACACACACACACATAGGGCCTGCACGTGCGCTCTTTCGTGTTTGCTCCTGCGTCCACGGGACTGATGGGTTGATTTTCTTGGCCTCGAAGGAAAGGCGCCTGCCTTTGTGTTTGCGGCGTGGTCGATGGTCGAGGACGCGGAGAGAGAGAAGGTAAAGGTAAACGGACAGACGGTGCACCGACGCGCAAAGCTAGGTCGTTGCGTTGCGTCGGGTTGGGGCCGCGTGTGGAGGCGGCGATTGACGCTGATGCGTGTGGTGGACTGGGCTAGTGGCCGGCCGGTAGGTTCGTTTGGTTTGAACTCAACTCAACGCGGCGGAGTCAGCTGCGCAGGTACGACTCGGCTCCCAGTCCCAGAGAGAGAGAGAGAGAGTGATGGGAGGAAGAGTGGTCGTCCATCCAGGCGTATCGTGTACGGGTGCGTGTGCAGTGCAGCTGGCTGTCTCGCGGATGGGCGCGAAGGTTCCTCCAGTGTGGCTGGCTGTGTGACCTGGGCCGGTCGGGCTTGGTTCTCTCTTCGTGCGTGCGGCCGCCGGCCGGCCGGCAACGTCGTCTTGCGAGGTGCCGGCCGCGGCCAGCGCCGTTCTTGCGGACCGCGCGCGTCGCTGTCCCCGGCGTTCGCCGGCCACGTGGTACGAGGTAGTATGGTCTCATCAACTCGTGATCCCGCGGCGCGCGTGACACCAGCGAGTGGTTACGCACGCACTCCGCGGGTAGGCCGGTCAGCACCAGCACGCGACGCATGCTACCGTCGGTGCGCTATGCTATGCCAAGGACGCGGCCAAACGCGCGCGGCGTGGACCCGGCCAGCTATTTTGCCGATGACCACGCCCGACGGCTACGTACGTGCGTTGTGAGGGGCAAAATGGACAAAATTGACCTCGAGAAGCAACTAATTCACAAACTGAACCGTGGGTGAAACTTTTTCACCCAGCTGATCTTTTTGTGTAGCGCCCGACAGGTCGGCGCTACGCTCCTGGCCAGCGTGGCACCACGGGGCCAGGCCGGGCCCCACCCTGGCTGTCCAGCGCCTAGATGAAAGGAGCTACACTAACATGTGCAGCGCCTAGACGAAAGGAGTTGCACAATGACTTAAGCCGCCGCGGGCCGGCCCTCCCTAGCCCATCACCACACACAGCCTAGAGAGCAACAAAACGTTTGTGTAGTCCTATTTTCGCTAAGTTAGGGTGTAGCGCCTGACCCCTAGGCGCTGCACTATAGAGTGGGACGCCTATGACTGAGGCGCTATGTTGTTTAATTCTGCAAAATCAGAAACAAATTCAGAGATTCAGTCAAGATCAACAGATTCACATATTCAACATTACTTCAGATTAACAGATTCAATCAAGGTCATTACGACAAGTTAAACATTACTTCAAATTCAACAATAACAATGAGTTCAACATTACTACGAGTTCAACACCGAAAAAAGCTCAACATCACTACAAGTTTAACATCATAAGAAACCGACGACTAGTTCAACTTCATAAGAAAACGACGACAACATCACTAGTTCTTCCTTCCTTGAGTAGTCTTGCCTCGTCCCCTCCTAGTAGGAATCTTCTCCCTCACAATCGGCTGCGGTTCCTCCTCTTTCTCCGCCTCCTCATCATCCGCATCATCTGCCAAGTCATCGTCATCCTCCATACCCCTCACCCTCCTCATACATGTTGCTCTCCGCGAGCCCTCACCGACCGCCTTCCTTCCTTTATTGTTGTAGTCATCGGGTGTGTACCGCTTGATTCCTGTCCTAGGCTTCTACATGTAAGCGGAGCGAACTTGATAGTCCTGCAATGTCATGTTGTCCTCAACCTTTCATAAAAGTAGACACTATGGTAAAGATCATGCGTCATAATGAAGTGAGGAATGCATCAAAGAGATGAATGTGTGCTATTGTCATACCTCTGTGGAGACCACATCCTCATCCTCCATATGGGATGTCGAGGTAGTCTCATCCTCCAGATGAGCCGCATGGTCAGGGGGTGTAGCGGACCTAGACTGCGACGGTTCTGAATATTCGGGGTCACGGCAACCTACAAGGTTGGATAACCGCCGTAACCTTTGGCCCTGACGCTATCACATTGACAAGTGAATGAGATATGGAACTTAACAAAAAATATGCAAGCGTTATTTCATATGTATAATTTAATATGCGAGCGTTATTTCATATGTATTCATCTCAACAATCATACATAGGTACTAAAAGAAATTTAAATACTCATCTAAGATATACAATGGAAGCATGATTTACACTACAAATCTCAACAATCTAGGGTTCCACTATAGAGGCATGATTTACAATACAAATCAACAACACTAGGGTTCCACAATGATTACAAATCATCTACACTATTTCAATTTTTCATATATCTTTTCATATAACAGATTGTGCAGCTCCTTTCGTCTAGGCGCTGCACATCGTAGTGTAGCTCCTTTCGTCTAGGCGCTGCACAACTAGGGGTGGGGCCCGGCCTGGCCCCGGGGTGCCACGCTGCCAGGAGTATAGCGCCTGTCAGTCAGGCGCTACTCAGTGTAGTGTAGCGCCGACCTGTCGGACGCTACACAAAAGAGTCAGCTTAGTGAAAAAGTTTCACCCACGGTTCATTTTGTGAATTAGCTGCGTCTCGAGGTCAATTTTGTCCATTTTGCCGTTGCGAGGCCGGTGCAAACATACGTCGCCATCGCCCAACCCAGGGCGCGTTACGAGCAGACCAATTCTCCACTAGCCTGTTCCTCCACCGAGTTTTTTTTATTTCAAAAAAAAAAACCAACGGACACGCGTGCGTGTGCGGTGTGCACACACTAGGGCGGAGGAGGAGCAGTGCTGTATCCTACCTAGTCCGAGATTGCTGAACTTGTTCCTCCACCTCAGTAGCTTTGATCCTTCTGGTACGAGCAAGAGAAGAAAGACGGCCATGAGTTGTGCAAAAGGGATCCATCTGATCCGAGTCCAAATCGGGAGCACGTGTGGCCGTCATCGTTGATTTCTTCAGGTCGTTTTCTTTTCAAACTCAGCTTACCTCGCTCCTTTCGATCAATTAGCAACAGATTAAGTAGAGTTCCTCAGATCTTGCCATGACAACTTTCATGGAGAGCAATGGAGTCGATGGAGGGGAAAGGGAAGAACGGAGGGGATCGGGGGTGGAGAAGGGATGCGAAGGCGTTTTTGGATCTAGCGATATGTTGGTCGACGTCGTCGGGTAGTAGCCGGGTTGGACCGAGCGGGGGTTTGCGTGCGGGAGTTATTGCGTTCAGGGGATAAGGGATCCTGTCCGAACGTTTTTGTTCGGTTGGAGCGAGTCCCAATCCGAACGGGTCGTTCGGGTCGGCAGCCTGCTGTACCGAACGTACGCCTGCTGTACCGAACGTACGCGCGTTATCGGCGTCCAAAATTTAGGCACCCCTTTCGGACAGTGTACACTTTTATTTTATCAAACTTGAGTAAAAGAAAAGAATCTGGACGGGTGGATCGCCTTGCCAAGAAAGAGCTCCCCAGCAATACAGAATGCGCCGTCTGCTCGGCCGTTCCGGAGGACGCGGAATACTGAGCTGGGCGAGTTAATTGCACGTTGGTACCACATTTTACATTTGGGGCAGTGCGAGCGGATTGGAATAATTTTTACATGTCAGTACCAAGTCTCGGACGCGCTGTTACAAAACGGTCTAAACTCCGTATAAGCACGTAGTGACGCTGAAACTGACGGTTGGGGCCCCCATGTCAGGTCCCACGCTGGCCAATCGACGCATGTCTGCGTGCTGACTAGGACCGGTCCAGCTCGAACCGGTTCGCCCGCTGGCTGGCTCTAACCAGGGCAGGTCGGCCTCCCTCTCTCCCATCTGACTCCATTCTCTCCTCCTCCTCCTCCTCCTCCTCACGCCCGCCTCGCCGCCACCCACGGCACCGCACCTCCGCCGCCATGGTTTTCGAGGACGAAAGCAGCGACGACAACTCTAGCCTCTCGTACCTGCACTCCTCCTCCTCCACCGACGACCTTAACCAGGTGAGTTCAGTGGAGCTAGGGTTAGGGTTAGGTTTTCAGAATTGGGGATTTTTTGATTTTGGTGGTTTTTTATTTGGGATTTTTTTTGTACTTGCTTGTGCAAGTCCCCTTTACCCTTGAGGACCCCGATTACATGGGCCTTGAGCTCGATCTGATTGTTTTCTGTGAGAAGCATGGCAAGGCATCAGAGAGGCTTGTTGCCTTTGAAGGAACTAACACAGGCAGAAGGTTCTTAGCATGTGCGGAGCCGGTATGAATCATGCATAGCATAGTTGATTGCTAGTAATTATGTAGAGGCTTGTTTGCTTGACAATGGCATAGTCTTGTTTGCTTAGAGTGCATGATTGATGTTTAACAATTGTGAATCAGTGATGTATGAATGAAACTAAGTGTGAATCAGTGATCTTTATAATCAATTTGTTAGGGCAGATGCATAGTAGCTGAGTACTCACATTAGCTACTCCATTAGCTTATGTAGTTGAATGGGAGTTAACATTGTAATGCATATGCTCTTGTAGTGATGCTAAATGTTTAGTTGAATGGAGTGTTATTTTGCAGTGCCTATGCCCTTGTACTGATGTTAAATATTTAGTTGAATGGTACTGCTATTTTGTAGTGCACATGCTCTTGTACTGATGTTAACTTTTATTATATTGGTGAGCAAGTGCATTAGGTGCTTATTATGTCAGTTGTTGTGTATTTAGCTGGGCTTTAAACTCACTGTTGCATTTGTTATTACAACAGTGGTTAAGTTCTTCATTAAACTCACTGTTGCTTTTGTTAATTTTGCAGGAAGGTCAAAATTGTGGATTAGTTGAATGGGTTGATCACCAGTGGCCTCCAACAATGCAGAATGCATTGTTGAAGCTGTGCGCAATGTATGAAGATAGCAAGAGTGCCAGACAAAATGACAATCTTGAAAGTTCACTAGTTATTCACCATATGACAGAAAATAAAAAAAATCTGGAGGCCAACTATGACAAGTTAGTTAAAGATGTGCATGAACTTCTGAATTCCCATGATAGGGTGCTGGATTTCAGTTATATGCAGGCCAAGATGGACAGTGCACAGGAGAGGAGAGCTGAAGTTGTGTCTGATATGAAGGCAGAGATGGCAAAGAAAGGGACAGATAACTACAAGCTTCAGGAGAAGTATCAAGTCCTTGTGAACCTGATAAAAGCTCAAGCAACTGTCATCCAGAACCTGAAGTTGAATCATTTGAAAGAGAAGGAAATGCTGACTGAAGCTAGGAGGAACTTACAGTTTCAGAATGCAGAGCTCACTAAGTCCGAGGAAAAGCTCACTCAAGAGAAGGTACAGCTGAAGCTTCAGATTGCTGATGTCCTTAAGGGAAAGGAAAAGCTGAGTGAAGAGAGGGTCCAATTGAAGCTTCAGATTGCTGAGCTCCTTAAGGGAGAGGAAAAGCTGAAGTAGAAGATGAAGGGGATCCAGGCCATCTTAGAGGAATGAACAAGATGTAGATGAATATGAAGATGACTTGGCATTGCTGACCTTTTGGGAAATATGGTTGTGTAATGACCTAGTAACTTTGAACTATGGCTGTCTAGTGTATGGTTGTATTAATTGTGAACTCTGACTGTGTATGGATCTAGTAGTTATGCTAGTCATACTTTGTGAGCAAAGGATGAATGTATGCATTTGAACTCCACTATGTAGGTTGTGTATGTTATAATATGTTGAACTCCACTATGTATTGTGAGCTATGATTTGTAGACTAAAATTTGTGAGCTATGATGCTTTGGAAGATGGATCAGATATAGTAGATGCTTTGATTTTGTTGTGGTTTAAGTAGAGTGCATCTAGATGTGTTTTTTTTATAGAGCAACTAAAAGTTGTGAGATAATTGCACCCTATCCTATAAGCTTGGTTTTGGTGTGGTTTTAGTAGAGTGCATCTAGATAGGAGAGTTTAGGTACAGTGCAACTAAACTCTAAATGGTAGGCATTTTGGTTTCGTCGACGTCGAGGCACCCTAAACCCTAATTGATAGTCAGTTTTGGTTCCGTCGACTGATACGTCTCCAATGTATCTATAATTTTTGATTGTTCCATGCTATTATATTATCAATCTTGGATGTTTTATATACATTTACAGCAATTATATATCATTTTTTGGGACTAACCTATTAACTCAGTGCCCAGTGCCAGTTGCTGTTATTTTTGCCTGTTTTTGGTTTTTCAGAATATCAGTACCAAACAAAGTCCAAATGCCACGAAACTTTTTAGAGATTTTTTTTCTGGACATAAGAGACACTATGTCACGCCCAATATGCGACCCTATTCTCAAGGAGCTCGGAGGCCCCACCAAGAGTAGAAACGCATATTGGAGACGCTTGCAAGGTGGATATCATTACATCGTACCACATAGATAATAGATGGGGACACAAACAAATACATACAATCATCACATGAATACATCAATACATAACAAACATCTTACAGAAGGGCAGCATCCGACTACGGATGAAAACAAACGAAAAGAAGAACGACATCCACCCTGCTAGCCCAGGCTGCCGACCAGGAACCTATCCCCAAATCGACGAAGAAGAAGAAGCAGAAGAAGAACTCCAAAAGCAAACAAGCATCGCTCTCACGTCAAGGCATCACATTACCTGTACCTGCAACTGTTGTTGTAGTAATCTGTGAGCCACGAGGACTCAGCAATCCCATAACCATGGGTAGCAAGACTATCAAAGCTTAAATGGGTATGGAAGGATAAGGTGGTGAGGTTGCAGCAAGCACTAAGCATTATATGGTGGCTAACTTACGAGTACAAGAATAAGAAGAGCATGTACGCAAAATGGTCGCAAACTACAAATGATCACTAAGTGATCCTGAACACCTACTTACGAGTCAATCATAACCCCACCGTGTTCTCTTCTCGAACTTCCTCGAAAAGAGACGGTCACGGTTACGCACACGGTTGGTGTATTTTAATTAGGATTTAGTGTGAAGTTCTCTACAACCGGAGGTTATAAATTTCCAAGTCGCCACATAACCGCGGGCACGGCTTCGCAAAAGATTTAACCCTACAGGGGTGCTCCAAGTAGTCCATTATAAATTACCACACGCATCCAATGGAACATCCTCACACCATGATAACACGATGCTTACGATAAGGAATCCCGGTGGACAAGCCACTCGTAACAGGTAAAACTAAACCAGCAAGACCTCCCGGTGAGCCAGATCCATGTCTAGAGCCGCGCGCACTCCATCTACGGGCATCATCCGTCTATGCTAAGTGGACGGTAGCCAAAAGAACCCGAGTTGCCCCGAGGCGGCTCCGCCGACTGCTAGGTAGGTGGACCAACGGTTGTGTTTTGCCGCTGGCCCGAGTTATGTTGGAATTAAAAGAGTCCCCGAGGTGGCGACCCTCTATGCATTAATTATTAGGTTCATGTTGGCAAATGTTAAAACCAATGTTGGGCCTTGCTGGAGAAGTTTTAGCCTAAAACGAATGGACAAGGGGGTTCCCATATGCCCCACATGTGTTAGAAGCGCTCATCAAGGAACATAACACCGGTATTACGGAAACTAGGGCGGCATGAGTGGAACAAAACACTAGGCAAAAGGCTGAGCCTTCCACCCATTACCAAGTATATAGATGCATTAATTAAATAGGAGATATTGTGATATCCCATGATATCCATGTCCCAACATGGAACAACCTGAAACTGCACCTGCAACTAGCAACGCTATAAGAAAGGGGCTGAGCAAAGCGGTAACATAGCCAAACAACGGTTTGCTGGGTAAGGGTGGTTAGAGGCTGTATCATGGCATATAGGAGGCTGACATATATGTGGTAGGAAGCGTGACATAGCGATAGCAACGAGACAACTAGCAAGCAAAGATAGTAAAGATATCCAAGGTCACGATCATCTTGCCTGAAATCCCGCTCGGAAGAAGAACGAGTCCATGAAGAAGACGAACCAACGTAGTCGAACGAATCCTCACAATCGCAACGAAACCGAAACTATCGGGAAGAATCACAACCGAAAAGAAACAAACAACATGGTAAACACACAAGCATAAACATGGCATGATGCACAACCAAATATGATGCATGACAAGATTAAATGTTGTTAATCATGGCAAGAGATGAAGCATAAACAATCCATACAACTAGGCAAGTTTAAATGAGGCCGGAAACACAAATAACAATTCCGGACGGTCCCCATATGCAAATTTCGAAATTGGTACTGATCTGAATTAAACACATTGTTAAAGTTGTTAAACAGCAAGTTAACATGCACCATGATGATCTACACGTTTTTCTAGTCAAGTTACATATGTAGAACATTTAATTCGGAGCTACGGCCTAGAAGATATGCACTAAACAAGATTAACATGACAATAATGCAAAATGCATGCAAACATCAACCACAAACACTCAAACCAAGGATGGAACATGACAAAATGAAACTATACACAAACCTAAGCAAGTTTCATATAGAACATGATCAAAACGGAGCAACGGATCAACTATTACAAGCAACACAGGTTATATTAACAATCTGTCCGAAATAGCAACATAGCATTTTGCAAGCATCAAAACATCCAGCTACAGTAACATGATGGGCACAAACTTGATATGCACTTAAAGTAGACATGGCATACTTCAGATCATCTTTAAGGTTCAGGTTCATAGGCATCAAGGTTAAGTCAATATGATCCATGCAAAATGCAATGTTCTGCTAAACAGGGCATATACATGAGCAGAGTTAATATGATGGCAACTTGAGAGCAAGAAAGAGACATGCTACAGGAACTTTACATGGCAACCAAAGGCATGGCATCAAAGTACACATTACATAGACCAAATCACATTAGGAATCATATGCATATGAGCTATAGATTAGTGGCAATCATCAAGCAAAGTTGACAAGTTTTATCACAGTCAGATTGACTTAAAACAGCAACATTAACTAGGCATGTTTACAAGCTCATGGCACTCACATCAAGGCATATCATGGCATGAAATAAATACTAGCAGCAAGAAGACATGAAAATACTCCAAAGACATTTGACAAGATGCTCATATGACATTTGCATTAAATCACACAAAAATGACAAAGTGACACATATTAACAGTTTACTGCAGTAACATCAGGATGCACTTTTGCAACAGAGATTATGACATGTAGATGAGTCCTAACATGAATGCAACAGCAACCATCATGTAAAGCACGAAGAGTAGATCATTTTACATATATGGAACATCATCATAGGATCAACATGCACAAAGTTACAGCCACTCAAATATGCATATGAGGACTTAGCCGTTTTAACCGGAAAACAGAGTGAGCGCTAAATAGATAAACTACGCACAGGGCGCAATATAGCTGGCGGCGCTCACCAGAGGGCCCGTGGACCTGCTGGACGGCACGAAGCGGGACGAGGCGATCCGGCCTCGCGTTTGGTTTGGCTGCTGGCGCGGATCTTGGACGGGGCGGGACGAGGCGGAGCGGGTCGGCGTTTGGTTCGCGGGATCTGGTGGTGCTGGGACGGAGCAGTCCCGGTCGCTGGCTGGAGCTGGGCCGCGGTCAACGGGCGAGCGTGGCGGCGGATCGAGCGTTCCTGCTCGATCCCGAGCAGGGACATGGCGCGACAGCGCGTCTTGCGGCGGCGGGGACGGCGCGGAGGCGGCCTAGCGGGGAGGAGGAGGCGGGGAACGGATGGGTCGGGGCGGATCCGGGCGAGGCTCGCCGGATCCACCGGTTCCAGGCAGCGGCGGCGAGCTCCTGCTGGTGGCGACCATGGCGGCGGGGAGTTCCTGCGAAGGGAGAGAGAGGGCAGAAAGCCAGTGAGAGGAAGGAGGAAAATAGAGAGGGAGAGGGAGGGAGGCGAGGTCGGCCTGGGGGTCGCCGACGGTGGCGGAGTCCGACGGGGTCGAGGGAGCGCCGGGCGGCGCGGCGCGAGGAAGGAGCTCGGTCACGGGGCTTCCCGTGGCTGTGGGCGGCGGCGCGGCTCGTCCGGGCCCAGATGGGCTCGGGCGGGCTCAGATCTGGGCTTGGCGGGCCCAGACGCGTGGGAGGAGGTGGCACGAGCCACTTGGCGGCGGAGGAGAGGTGGGAGGTGGCTGGTGGCGGCGCGGATCCCGATGGAGGGCTAGGGTTTGGATAGAAATGGCAGGGGAGGCTGTCTATTTATAGACAGAGGCTAGAGGAGGGGTTTTTAGTCCGTTTTCGGACCGTTTGATCTCGATCGGACGGCCCGAAATGGAGGGGGTAGCTAGGTGGGTTTAGTGGGCTGTGTAGATGGGCTTGGCTAAGATGAGAGGGAAGAAGAGAAGCCCGACAACACGTTTCGGAACACCGAAACATCCGACGTTTATCCGGCTATAGTGCCGCTATAAGTTTATCCATTGGGGCATCAAACGACCTCCGAATGCGACGAAATTTGGCAGGCGGTCTACCTACAATATAATAAGACTGCACGCCAACTTTCAACCCATTCCGAAATTTTTTTATTCCCACATATAAAATAATATTTCGGAGGTGCCGCGGTCGCGTGCGAGTGTGTCGGGTCTCGAAACGAACAACGGAAGGAACGGGGAGAATCCCGCAACTACAAACGGATGCAAGTTTTATGAAAACATGTGGATGAAATGCACATGATGACATGGCAAAGTGCAACAAGCAAACGAATCACGGCAACGACGGAAAATAAATGAAAGGAATCTGGAGCATCGGTCTCAGGGCGTCACACACTAGAAGCTTCGGGAGAGGGCCAGAAGACAGAGGAGGTGGCCACGAGCCACCAGGGCGCGCCCCAGGGGGGTGGCGCGCCCTGGTGCCTCATGGGCCCACCTCTGCCCCTTTTGACCTAATTCCACCTCTATAAATTATCTAAAATTGGGAAACCAACCAGGGAGTCCACGAAATACTTTTTCTGCCGCCGCAAGTTCCTGTTCTCGAGAAATCCCATCTGGAGGCCTTTTCCGGCACTCCGCCAGAGGTGGAATCGATCACGGAGGGGCTCTCCATCAACCTTGCTGCCCTTCCGATGATGCGTGAGTAGTTTACCACAGACCTTCGGGTCCATAGTTAGTAGCTAGATGGCTTCTTCTCTCTTTTTGATGTTCAATACAATGTTCTCCTCGATGTTCTTGGAGTTCTATCCGATGTAATCACTTTTTGCGGTGTGTTTGTTGGGATCCGATGAATTGTGAGTTTATGATCAGATTATCAATGAATATTATTTGAGTCTTTTCTGAACTCTTTTATGCATGATTATTATAGCTTCGTATTTCTCTCCGATCTATTGATTTGGTTTGGCCAACTAGATTGATTTATCTTGCAATGGGAGAGGTGCTTTGTAATGGGTTCGATCTTGCGGTGCTCAATCCCAGTGACAGAAAGGGGCATGACACGTATGTATCGTTGCTATTAAGGGTAAAAAGATGTGGTTTATTCATGCGCGAGTTTACTTTGTCTACATCATGTCATCTTGCTTAAGGCGTTACTCCGTTCTTTATGAATTTAATACTCTAGATGCATGCTGGATAGCGGTCGATGTGTGGAGTAATAGTAGTAGATGCAGGCAGGAGTCGGTCTACTTGTCTCGGACGTGATGCCTATATACATGATCATTGCCTTGGATATCGTCATGATTATTTGCTTTTCTATCAATTGCCCAACAGTAATTTGTTTACCCACCGTATGCTATTTTCTCGAGAGAAGCCTCTAGTGAAACCTATGTCCCCCGGGTCTACTTTAATCATATATTAAAAATCCTAAAAATACCTTGCTGCACTTTTTCTTTATTTATTTTATTTTGTATTTTTGTTCGATCTATCTATCTATCACCATACAATTTAATCTTGCAATTAACCGCCAAGGGATTGACAACCCCTTGTTCGCGTTGGGTGCGAGGATTTGTTGTTTTGTGTGCAGGTGCTGCTAACGAGTTGTTGCGTGATTCTCCTACTGGATTGATAACCTTGGTTTCATAACTAAGGGAAATACTTATCTCTATTGTACTGCATCATCCTCTCTTCTTTGGGGAAATACCAACGCGGTCTACAAGTAGCAGGAAGAATTTCTGGCGCCGTTGCCGGGGAGACATCATCAACATCTATCAAGTACCTACACATAAAACTTTCATCTCCTTGCATTTAGTTTATTTGCCTTTGCCTCTCATTTTCATCTCCCCCACTTCTTAATTTTTTTACAAAAATACAAAAATATTTTCCGTTTGCATTTTTCTTGTTTGCTTCTTTGCTTGCTTGTTATCTTGTTTGCATAGTCACGATGTCTCAAGAAAATACCAAATTGTGTGATTTTTCCAGTACTAATAATAATGATTTTATTATTACTCCGATTGCTCCTCCCACCGCTAGTGTGGAGACTTGTGATATTAATGTCGCTTTGCTAAATCTTGTTATGAAAGAACAATTTTCTAGTAGTCCTAATGAAGATGTTGCTTCCCATCTTAACACTTTGGTAGAATTGTGTGATATGCAAAAGAAAAAAGATATGGATAATAATATTGTGAAATTAAAATTATTCCCTTTCTCACTGCGGGATCGTGCAAAAATTTGGTTTTCATCTTTGCCACAAAATAGTATCGATTCTTGGGATAGGTGCAAAGATGCGTTTATTACCAAGTATTTTCCTCCCGCGAAAATTATTTACCTTAGAAATCAAATTATGAATTTCAAGCAACTTTATCATGAACATTTTTCCCAATCTTGGGAAAGGATGAAATTAATGATAAGAAATTGCCGTACTCATGGTTTAAATTTGTCGATGATCATACAAAAAATTTATACGGGATTGAACTTTGTCTCTAGAAATCTTTTAGATTCCACCGCGGGTGGTACTTTTATGGAGATTACAGTGGGAGAAGCTACTAAATTGCTTGATAATATTATGGCAAATTATTCACAATGGCATACTGAAAGAGTTCCTACTAGTAAAAAGGTGAATTCTGTTGAAGAAATTAATACTTTGAGTGATAAAGTTGATGCGCTTATGAAATTGGTTGCTAGTAAAAATATTTCTATTGATCCTAATGATATGCCTTTATCCACCTTGATTGAGCAAAATAATGATCCCGTAGATGTGAATTTTGTCTCACGAAACAATTTTAATAGTAATGTTTATAGAGGTAATTTTAATCCTAGGCCGTTTCCTGGAAATTCCTCTAATAATTATGGCAATCCCTATGGTAATTCTTATAATAATAATAATAGGATGCCCTCTGATCTTGAAAGTAATATTAAAGAATTTATTAATGCTCAAAAAGTTTTCAACACTACGATAGAAGAAAAATTGAGTAAACTTGATGATATGTCTAGGAGCATTGATAGAATTATTCATGATGTGGAAAATCTTAAGACTAAAATTTTGCCACCCTAAATTGATATTAATGAATCAATTAAAGCTTTATATGTCTCCATGGATGAGAGTAAGAAAAGAACCGCTATGCTAAAAGCTAAACGGGAATTTTTAGAAAAAACGATTCCTCCCGGTTTCTATCGTAGTAATGATGAGGATATTAAAATGATTGGTGTTTCATCTATTGATTCCTTGTTTAGTAATATAAAACTTGATGAAAAGGGGACTGAAGA
Source organism: Elymus sibiricus (assembly GCA_039707655.1). Taxonomy (NCBI): domain Eukaryota; kingdom Viridiplantae; phylum Streptophyta; class Magnoliopsida; order Poales; family Poaceae; genus Elymus; species Elymus sibiricus. The sequence continues at coordinate 431,159,315 of CM077672.1, forward strand.
AGAGTCAACTTTAGCTAGAAGGGGTCCCCATAATTCGGAGGGTGAAAATTTTGATAATTTTTTTGATAAAAGTGGGCTTGGAGAGGTAAAAACTTTAACTAGCGATGTGTCCACTCTCTTGGATTACAAAGATTTCAATTATGATAGTTGTTCTTTGATTGAGTGTATTTCTTTGTTACAATCCATGCTAAATTCACCAAACGCTTATGAACAAAATAAGGCTTTTACTAAACACATAGTAGAAGCAATGATGAAAGCTTTAGAAGAAAAGCTAGAACTAGAAATTTCAATTCCTAGAAAATTATATGATGAGTGGGAACCCACCATTAAAGTTAAAATTAAAAATTATGAGTGCAATGCTTTGTGTGATTTGGGTGCTAGCGTTTCCACAATTCCAAAATCTCTATGTGATGTGCTAGGTTTTACCAATATAGATGAATGTTCTCTTAATTTGCACTTGGCGGATTCTACTATTAAAAAGCCATTGGGTAGAATTAATGATGTTCTTATTCTTGCAAATAGAAACTATGTGCCCGTTGATTTTATTGTACTTGACATTGATTGCAATCCGTCTTGCCCCATAATACTTGGTAGACCGTTCTTACGAACCATAGGTGACGTTATTGACATGAAAGAAGGGAATATAAAATTTCAATTTCCATTAAAGAAGGGTATGGAGCACTTCCCTAGGAAAAGAATTAAAGCACCTTTTGAATCCATTATGAGGGCCACTTATGGAATCAACTTGAAGGATGACAACACTTGAAACTATGCATTATGCCTAGCTAGGGGTATAAAACAATAGCGCTAGTTGGGAGGCAACCCAATAAATAAAATAAATTTTTGCTTTTTTTTTCTGTTCTTGTGTGTTTACATAATTATAGCCTATGTTATGATTGAGTTTTTATGTTTTAGTTAGTGTTTGTGCCAAGTAAAGCCTTTGGGATGATTTGGAAGATAGTATAATTGATGCTGTTTGGGAAACAAAAAGTTTTGCGTCCAGTGCCAAAATTTTACTTTTATACTGGAATATCAGAAAATTTTGAAATTTTTACACAGTATTGGTATATGAATTTCCCACGTTGTCCTAATTTTTCAGAATTTTTGGAGTTACATAAGTATGGCTTTAAATAGATCTTTACAGACTGTTCTGTTTTAGACAGATTCTGTTTTTGCTGCATAGTTTGCTTATTTTGATGGAACTATGGATTGTATCGGGGGGGTTGATAACCCACAAGTATAGAGGATCAATTGTAGCTTTTTCGATAAATAAGAGTGTCAAACCCAACGAGGAGCTAAAGGTAGAATCAATATCCCCTTCAAGTTCTATCGACCACCGATACAACTCTACGCACACTTAACGTTTGCTTTACCTAGAACAAGTATGAAACTAGAAGTACTTTGTAGGTGTAATGCTAGAACTAATTTGCAAGAATAAAACTAGGAGTAAATTGCAAGATAACAAAAGTTAGTTGTTTAGTAGAAAGCTTTTGTAACACAAGAGAATGATTTGTCCATAGGCAATCGATAACTATACCGGTAATCATTATTGCAATTTTATATGAGGAAGAGGCATGAGCTAACATACTTTCCGTACTTGGATCATATGCACTTATGATTGGAACTCTAGCAAGCATCCGCAACTACCAAAGATCATTAAGGCCAACCATAGCATTAAGTATCAAGTCCTCTTTACTCCCATACGCAACAACCCCCTTACTCGGGTGTAAGCTTCTGTCACTCTAGCCGCCCACTATAAGAGAATTATGAACGTATTGCAAACCCTACAGCGGGGATCCCTCATGCTTGCGCGACACGGAGGGCACCATAGGACAGCACCAAAATAAAACATACAACTCAAACCAATCACGATCATCAATCAACCCATAGGACAAAACAAATCTACTCAAACATCATAGGATGGCCACAAATCATTGGATAATAATATGTAGAATTAAGCACCATGTTTAAGTAGAGATTACAGCGGGGAGAAGAGGTGTTACACCACTGCATAGAGGGGGAGAGAGTTGGTGTTGTCGGCGGCGAAGTTGTTGGTGCAGATCGCCGTCATGATGATTGCCTCGTCGGCGTTCCGGCGCCACCGGGAGAGAGGGGGAGAGAGCCCCCCTCCTTCTTATTCTTCCTTGGTCTCCCCCCTAGATGGGTGGAGAGTTCCCCCTCTGGTCCATGGCCGCCATGGCTCCCGGAGGGGAGGATCCCCTCCGAGATTGGGTCTCTCTCTCTGTTCTCTTCTATTTTGCGTTCCTGTTTTCTGGCCTTTCACCGTTTCTTAAATTCCCGGAGATCCGTAACTCCGATTGCGCTGAAATTTTAACACAATTTTTTTCTCAATATAAGCTTCCTTGCGGCCGCAGAAGAGCCCCAACCGACTTATGGTGTGCCCACGAGGCACCACCGCGCGCCAAGGGGGCCCGCGCCCAGGTGGCTTGTGGAGGCCGTGGGCCTCCGTTTGCGTTGATTCCACCTCCCAAAAATCACATATATTCCAAAACAATTCTCCGTAAAATTTTATTGCATTTGGACTTCGTTTGATATGGATTTTCTGTGAAACAAAAAACAAGCAGAATACAGGAACTGGCACTGGGCACTGGATCAATATGTTAGTCCCAAAAATAATATAAAATGTTGCCAAAAATATGTGAAAGTTGTAGAATATTGGCATGAAACAATCAAAAATTATAGATACGACGGGGACGTATCAGCATCCCCAAGCTTAATTCCTACTCGTCCTCGAGTAGGTAAATGATAAAAATGATAATTTTTGATGTGGAATGCTACCTAGCATAATCTTGATCATATAATTTAATCATGGCATGAATATTAAGACACGAGTGATTCAAAGCAATAGTCTATAGTTTGATATAAAGACATCAATACTCAGGCATACCAACAAATAATCATGTCTTTCAAAATATCAACACTAAAGAAAGTTATCCCTAGTCCGTCATGCTCAATCATTGATCCATTCATGAAACACACTCAATATTAACTACACCCAATGCACAAGTATGACAATAGTGCTCTCTAGTTGGTGCTTTATAAGAGAAGATGGAGACTCAAAATAAAAATAAAAATTGCATAAAAGTAAAATAGATAGGCCCTTCGTAGAGGGAAGCAGAGATTTGCAGAGGTGCCAGAGCTCAAAGCTTAAATTAGAGAGATAAAATTATTTTGAGAGGCATGTTTTTTCTGTCAACGCTACGACCGAAAGTTCCCAATATCTTCCATGCTAGACACATTATAGGCGGTTCCCAAACAGAAACTAAAATTCATTTCCTTTCCACCATTCTTTCACAATCCATGGCTAGCCGTATCCACGGGTGCCTTCCATACCAACACTTTCTAAGGAATTTTGTTATTATTATTTTTGATTCATTGTGGGACTGGGCATCCCTATTACCTGCCACTCTCTCGTGCAATGACAAGTGAATAAACACTCATCTTGAGAATAACCTGCCTAGCATGAAAGATATTGGCCACTCCCTGCCGCCACATGAGCGGTACGGGCACACAAAACAGAAATTTATTTTGAATAATTAGAGTTGGCACATGCAAATTTACTTGGAATGGCATGGAAATACCGCATATAGGTAGGTATGGTGGACTCATTTGGCACAACTTTAGGTTTAAGGAGTTGGATGCACAAGCAGTATTCCCGCTTAGTACAAGTGAAGGCTAGCAAATAGATTGAGAAGCAACCAATCAGAAAACGAAAACGGTCATAAACATGCATTGAACATAACTAACACTGAATAATGCACCATAAGTAGGATGTAACTTCGTTGCATAACTATTGACTTTATGTGCATGCGTAGGGAATCACAAACCTCAACACCAATATTCTTACTAAACCACAGTCATTCACTAATACACCCACATATTATCATCTTAATATCGCAAAACTATTGCAAGGAATCAAACATATCATATTCAGTGATCTACAAGTTTTATGTAGAATTTTATGACTAACCATGTGAATGACCAATTCTTGTTGACTCTCTAAATAGATATAAGTGAAGCATGAGAGTTTAATTCTTTCTACAAAAGACCACACTCTAATAAATATAAGTGAAGCGAAAGAGCATTCTTCAAATAACGGTTTTATATAAGTAGAGTAACAGGCATCCAAACTTCAAATGATATAAGTGACGTACATGAAGCATTCTATAAAGCCATACTCAAAAGATATAAGTGAAGTGCATGAAGCATTCTATAAATCAACCAAGGACTATCTCATACCAGCATGGTGCATTATTAAAAGAAAAAAGAAAAATCCAAATAAAAGACGCTCCAAGAATTTACGCATATCATATGAACAAAACAAAAACCGAAACATACCCATACTTGTTGAAGAAAGATGGGATGCCTTCCGGGGCATCCCCAAGCTTAGACGCTTGAGTCTCCTTGAATATTTACTTGGGGTGCCTTGGGCATCCCCAAGTTTGAACTCTTGCCTCTCCTTATTCTCCTCATATCGATACCTCTTCGTTCTTCAAACACTTCATCCACACAAAACTTAACCGAACTTTTTATTAGAGGGGTTAGTAAATATAACATCAAATCCCATCATGTCCTACCGTAACATTATTGTATAATTATAATCAAACATTACCCACTGTATGCTATCACAATTATATGGCTCCCAAGTCAACGGGGCTCAACAAGATTTCAAACATACGCAAATAACGAAACTATAACAGCAATCTGTGAAAACATGACAGTCTCTAAAGATGCAGATGGTACATATACTTATGTAACTCAAAAACTTCTGAAAAATTAGTAAAAAATAAAAAATTTGCATAGAAGTACTGTGTAAAAATTTCAGAATTTTTGCACGTTCCACTAAAAAATATAAATTCACGCACTTTAGCAAAAGTTTCTGTTTTTGCACCGCACACACCAAACAAGCAATTTAAACATCCTAAAGGTAAATCTTGGCACATTATTTTTATAATACAATGGATTTGTACAAGGGGATAATTATTTTTGTTGAAAAGTTTCTGTAATTCAAGATTCACAAAGTTTCCATAGGCATGAACAAATTCAAGGATATCCCCCACTTCAACGGTGCTCGTCTTTCTCACTTTCACTTTTCTTTATGAAAAGTTTTAGGTCCCCCTCTATATTTTTTGTGTTACTTGTAGCTTGCGTTGGTATTTCCCCGAAGAGGAAGGGATGATGCAGCATAGTAGAGATAGTTATTTCCCTCAGATATGAAACCAAGGTTATCAATCCAGTAGGAGAATCACGCAACAACTCGTTAGAAGTACCTCCACACAAAGCAACAAATCCTCGCACCCAACGCTAACAAGGGGTTGTCAATCCCTTGACGGTCAATTGCAAGATTAAATTGTATGGTGATAGATAGATACATCGAACAAAAATACAAAATAAAATAAATAAAGAAAAAGTGCAGCAAGGTATTTTTAGGATTTTTAATATATGATTAAGGTAGACCCGGGGGCCATAGGTTTCACTAGAGGCTTCTCTCGATAAAATAGCATACGGTGGGTAAACAAATTACTGTTGGGCAATTGATAGAAAAGCAAATAATCATGACGATATCCAAGGCAATGATCATGTATATAGGCATCACGTCCGAGACAAGTAGACCGACTCCTGCCTGCATCTACTACTATTACTCCACCCATCGACCGCTATCCAACATGCATCTAGAGTATTAAGTTCATAAAGAACGGAGTAACGCCTTAAGCAAGATGACATGATGTAGACAAAGTAAACTCATGCATGAATAAACCCCATCTTTTTACCCTTAATAGCAATGATACATACATGTCATGTCCCTTTCTGTCACTGGGATTGAGCACCGCAAGATCGAACCCATTACAAAGCACCTCTCCCATTACAAGATAAATTAATCTAGTTGGCCAAACCAAATCAATAGATCGGAGAGAAATACGAAGCTATAAGAATCATGCATAAAAGAGATCAGCAAAGACTCAAATAATATTCATGGATAATCTGATCATAAACTCACAATTCATCGGATCCCAACAAAAACACCGCAAAAAGTGATTACATTGGATAGAACTCCAAGAACATCGAGGAGAACATTGTATTGAAGATCAAAAAGATAGAAGAAGTCATCTCACTACTAACTATGGACCCGAAGGTCTGTGGTAAACTACTCACGCATCATCGGAAGGGCAGCAAGGTTGATGGAGAGCCCCTCCGTGATCGATTCCCCCTCCCGCGGAGTGCCGGAAAAGGCCGCCAGATGGGATCTCTCGAGAACAGGAACTTGCGGCGGCAGAAAAAGTATTTCGTGGACTCCCTGGTTGGTTTCCCGATTTTAGAGAATTTATAGTGGTGGAATTAGGGCAAAAGGGGCAGAGGGGGCCCCACGAGGCACCAGGGCGCGCCTGCCCCCCCCCCTAGGCGCGCCCTGGTGGCTCGTGGCCACCTCCTCTGGCTTCTGGTCCTCTCCCAAAGCTTCTAGTGTCTCTTATGTCTAGAAAAAAATCTCCAAAAAGTTTCGTGGCATTTGGACTTTGTTTGGTACTGATATTCTGGAAAACCAAAAACAGGCAAAAAACAACAACTGGCACTGGGCACTAAGTTAATAGGTTAGTCCCAAAAATGATATATAATTGCTGTAAATGTATATAAAAACATCCAAAATTGATAATATAATAGCATGGAACAATCAAAAAATATAGATACATTGGAGACGTATCAAGCATCTCCAAGCTTAATTCCTGCTCGTCCTCGAGTAGGTAAATGATAAAAACAGAATTTTTGATGTGGAATGCTACCTATCATATTCATCATATATTCTTTTCTTTTGTAGCATGGACATTTGGACTTGGATGATTCAAAGCAATAGTCTATAATTTGACATGAAGACATAAATACTCAAGCATACTAACAAGCAACCATGTCTTTCAAAATATCAACGCTAAAGAAAGTTATCCCTAGCCCATTATGCTCAATCATTGATCCATTCATGAAACACACTCGAATATTAGCTACACAATGCACAAGTATGACAATAGTGCTCTCTAGTTGGTGCTTTATAAGAGAAGATGGAGACTCAAAATAAAAATAAAAATTGCATAAAAGTAAATAGATAGGCCCTTCGCAGAGGGAAGCAGAGATTTGCAGAGGTGCCAGAGCTCAAGGTTTAAATTATAGAGATAAAATTATTTTGAGAGGCATGCTTTTCCTGTCAACGAAAACGACCAAGAATTTCCAAAATTTTCCATGCTAGACACATTATAGGCGGTTCCCAAACAAAAAATAAAGTTTATTTCCTTTCCACCATTCTTTCACAATCCATGGCTAGCCGTATCCACGGGTGCCCTCCATACCAACACTTTCCAAGGAATTTATTATTAGCATCATATTTATTTATTTATTTTTGCATTTCGGGACTAGGCATCCCTATTACCTGCCACTCTCTCGTGCAATGACAAGTGAATAAACACTCATCGTGAGAATAACACACCTAGCATGGAAAATATTGGCCACCCCCTGCCGCTTCATGAGCAGTACGGGCACACAAAACGGAAAAATTATTTTGAAAATTAGAGTTGGCACATGCAAATTTACTTGGAACGGCATGGAAATACAGCATATAGGTAGGTATGGTGGACTCATTTGGCACAACTTGGGTTTAAGGAGTTTGGTTGCACAAGCAGTATTCCCGCTTAGTACAAATGAAGGCTAGCAAATAGATTGAGAAGCAACCAACCAAAAAACGAAAACGGTCATAAACATGCATTGAACATAACTAACACCGAATAATGCACCATAAGTAGGATGTAATTTCGTTGCATAACTATTGACTTTACGTGCATGCATAGGGAATCACAAACCTTAACACCAATATTCTTACTAAACCACAATTACTCACTAACATGACTCACATATTGTCATCTCCATATCGCAAAACTATTGCAAGGAATCAAACTTATCATGTCCAATGATCTATATGAAATTTGTTATTATATTCCTCTTGAATATTCATCACTTTGGGACCAAATTCATATCTTGTGCAAATTACCATTACTATCATCAACTCTCAAAAAGATATAAGTGAAGCATGAGAGTGCAAATATTTGTTCAAAATTTCATCTTATCAACACTCAAAATAATATAAGTGAAGCATGAGAGTTCAATTTCTTCAAAATTTTAGCCACCACCGTGCTCAAAAAGATTTAAGTGAAGCACTAGAGCAACTGCCTAGATCAAAAAGTTTAAGTGAAGCATATAGAGTATTCTAACAAATCATGATAAACGTGTGGCTCTCTCAAATGGGTGTGTCCATCAAGGATGATTGTGACAAACTAAAAAGCAAACAAAGTAAAGACTCATATAATACACAACGCTCCAAGCAAAACTCATATCATGTGACGAATAAAAATATAGCTCCAAGTAAAATTACCGATGCTTGGTAGAAGAAAGAGGGGAAGCCTTCCGGGGCATCCCCAAGCTTAGATGCTTGAGTCTTCCTTGAATATTACCTTGGGGTGCCTTGGGCATCCCCAAGCTTAGTCTCTTGACACTCCTTATTCCTTCATCCATCGTGATCTCACCCAAAACTTGAAAACTTCAATCACACAAAACTCAACAAAACCTTCGTGAGATCCGTTAGTATAAAAAATAAATCACTACTTTAGGTACTGTTGAAAACCCATTCATATTTTATTTTTGCATTATACCTACTGTATTCTAACTTCTCCATGGCTTATACCCCCCGATACAATCCATAGTTCCATCAAAACAAGCAAAACAATGCATCAAAAACAGAATCTGTCAAAAACAGAACAGTCTGTAGTAATCTATTTAAAAGCCATACTTCTGTAACTTCAAAAATTCTTAAAAATTAGGAGAACGTGGTAAATTAATATAAAAATACTGTGTAAAAATTTCAGATTTTTCTGACGCTCCAGTACAGAATCAAAAATTCAGCACTGGACGCAAAAATTTCTGTTTTCCAAACAGCATCAATTATACTATCTTCCAAATCATCCCAAAGGATTTACTTGGCACAAACACTAATTAAAACATAAAAACACAATCATAATAGAGGCTAAAATTATGTAAACACACAAGAATATAAACAAAAAAGCAAAAATTTATTTTATTCATTGGGTTGCCTCCCAACAAGCGCTATTGTTTTATGCCCCTAGCTAGGCATAATGCATAGTTTCAAGTATTATCATCTTTGGTTTTAGTGATCTTTGTAGGGGTGTTCTCAAATCCGGGAGGCTCTTTGCGCTTCCCATTATTCTCAGGAAATGAGGCAAGTTTAAGGTCTAAAATATCCAATCGTTTATTGCATAGAGTAATCAAAGTGTTCATGCGATTTAGGTTTCCACTAATATTTTTAAGAGGTTCGTTAGACTTTTGTAACTCAATCAAATTTTTCTGTGTGTCACCCAATTTGTCTAATATTTGAACCCCCTCTTGAGTAAAAGCAAAACCCTTTTGTGGTGGTGGAACTCCCAATATACCCTCTATTATTTCATAGGCAATATTGGTCTCACTCTCAATAAAATTCCCTTTTGCGGCAAAGTCTAAAACTTGTCTATGATGCATGGTTAAGCCTATATAGAAATTGCGAAGCAAAATTTTTAAATCCCCTTTTATAGAGAAAACACGGTAGGATTCCATTAACCTATACCAAGCATCTTTAAGATTTTCTTCTTGTTTTTGTTTGAAGTAAAGCACTTCAAAATCAGGTGACAAAGGAGGGATAGTTATGCTAGTCATGGTGACAATTTCAAGCAAGAAAACACGCAAAAAGGCAAGCGGAAAATATTTTTGTATTTTTGTAAATTTTTTGTAGAAGTGGGGGAGATGAAAACGAGAGGCAAAGACAAATAAAATAAATGCAAGGAGATGAGAGTTTTATGCGAAGGTACTTGATAGATGTTGATGATGTCTCCCCGGCAACGGCGCCAGAAATTCTTCCTGCTACTTGTAGCTTGCATTGGTATTTACCCGAAGAGGAAGGGATGATGCAGCACAGTAGAGATAAGTATTTCCCTCAGTTATGAAACCAAGGTTATCAATCCAGTAGGAGAATCACGCAACAACTCGTTAGCAGTACCTCCACACAAAGCAACAAATCCTCGCACCCAACGCTAACAAGGGGTTGTCAATCCCTTGACGGTCAATTGCAAGATTAAATTGTATGGTGATAGATAGATACATCGAACAAAAATACAAAATAAAATAAATAAAGAAAAAGTGCAGCAAGGTATTTTTAGGATTTTTAATATATGATTAAGGTAGACCCGGGGGCCATAGGTTTCACTAGAGGCTTCTCTCGAGAAAATAGCATACGGTGGGTAAACAAATTACTGTTGGGCAATTGATAGAAAAGCAAATAATCATGACGATATCCAGGGTAATGATCATGTATATAGGCATCACGTCCGAGACAAGTAGACCGACTCCTGCCTGCATCTACTACTATTACTCCACCCATCGACCACTATCCAGCATGCATCTAGAGTATTAAGTTCATAAAGAACGGAGTAACGCCTTAAGCAAGATGACATGATGTAGACAAAGTAAACTCACGCATGAATAAACCCCATCTTTTTACCCTTAATAGCAATGATACATACATGTCATGTCCCTTTCTGTCACTGGGATTGAGCACCGCAAGATCGAACACATTACAAAGCACCTCTCCCATTGCAAGATAAATTAATCTAGTTGGCCAAACCAAATCAATAGATCGGAGAGAAATACGAAGCTATAATAATCATGCATAAAAGAGATCAGCAAAGACTCAAATAATATTCATGGATAATCTGATCATAAACTCATAATTCATCGGATCCCAACAAACACACCGCAAAAAGTGATTACATCGGATAGAACTCCAAGAACATCGAGGAGAACATTGTATTGAAGATCAAAAAGAGAGAAGAAGCCATCTAGCTACTAACTATGAACCCGAAGGTCTGTGGTAAACTACTCACGCATCATCGGAAGGGCAGCAAGGTTGATGGAGAGCCCCTCCGTGATCGATTCCCCCTCCGGCGGAGTGCCGGAAAAGGCCTCCAGATGGGATCTCTCGAGAACAGGAACTTGCGGCGGCAGAAAAAGTATTTCGTGGACTCCCTGGTTGGTTTCCCGATTTTAGAGAATTTATAGTGGTGGAATTAGATCAAAAGGGGCAGAGGGGGGCCCACGAGGCACCAGGGCGCACCTGCCCCCCCTCCCAGGCGCGCCCTGGTGGCTCGTGGCCACCTCCTCTGGCTTCTGGTCCTCTCCCGAAGCTTCTAGTGTCTCTTATGTCCTGAAAAAAATCTCCAAAAAGTTTCGTGGCATTTGGAGTTCGTTTGGTACTGATATTCTGGAAAACCTAAAACAGGCAAAAAACAACAACTGGCACTGGGCACTAAGTTAATAGGTTAGTCCCAAAAAATGATATATAATTGCCGTAAATGTATATAAAAACATCCAAGATTGATAATATAATAGCATAGAACAATAAAAAATTATAGATACGTTGGAGACGTATCATTTTGTTTTTAAACTTTTTAAAAGCACACAACAGAAATAAGCGACTCTCTAAAACTTCCGGGTTGTCTCCCAGGCAGCGCTTTATTTAAAGCCATTAAGCTAGGCATAAAGTGCTCAAGTAATTGATCCACCCGGATCCCAAGGTATATCAAAGCCAATTTTAATTAACAATGATTTGTAATTTAGTAGTGAGCACAAAGCAACATATATCATGCAATGACGAAGTCTAACTCTCTTCCTATGCATCGGCATGCCATAAAAGAACATTTCATGCACATCAAGTAAAGGCCAATGCATAGTATAAACAGTTTCTTGCAATTTTATCATATTGGAAATAGAGAGAGGCGGAGATGTAGTTCCTCTCTCATAATAATTGCAAGTAGGAGCAGCAAGCACATGCATATTATATTCATCAAAATCATCATGTGTAACGGTAAAACGCAACCCATCAATATAATCCTTAATAAGCACAAACTTCTCCGATATAGTGTAGTTGGGAGAATTCAAAAAGATAATAGGACTATCATGTGTAGGTGCAATAGCAATAATTTCATTCTTAAAATAAGGAACTATAGAAAGTTCATCTCCATAAGCATCATTCATATTGGCATCATGGCCACAAGCATAGCAAGCATCAATTTCATCAAAAAGGAATATTTCAAATGAATCCAAGGGATCATAGCAATTATCATAGCATTCATCCTTCGGTAAGTACGAAGGGAAATTAAACAATGTATGAGTTGAAGAGTTACTCTCATTAGAAGGTGGGCACGGGTAGCTAATCCGCTCTTCCTCCTTTTGTTCTTCGCTCTCCTCCTCATCTTTTTCATCTAATGAGCTCACAATTTCAGCAATTTCTTCTTCCATGGAGTCCTGCAAAATATTAGTATCTTTTTGGACAGCGGAGCCGTCATCAATATATTCTTTAACATAAGCATTAGAAGCATAATTTTCATAGCAATATTTAAGTATGGCAAATTTTTCAGATTTATAAAGAGTAGCATCATACTTTTCAATCAAAGAAGCAATTTCATAAGCACCCTTAAAAGCAACAAATTCTTCAATTTGTTCAATATCATAATAACTATAAGCACCTTTGGCATAAGAAGATACGATTCCATTATCCTTAAATTCACATTGGTAAGAAAGGTGTTTTTTAGGTTCTTCAGAACAACAAGTAAAATCATATATTTCACATAAATTCCAAGCATAGCATTGCAAACAATTAATTTGATGCCTTAAAAGTTTCCCTTTTTGAGACAAGCAGTGTCGCACAAAATAAGCATGCTCATCTAATGATTTTCCCTCAACTAAGCTAGTTGGGTTTTTAGCACGAGCACATAGGGATCGAAGATGATCCAAGTAGAAAGCTTCAGCAGTATGATAGATTTTGGGTGGTTCTTCAACCATTGGTTTAGCAGGTACAACTAATTTTTTTGGTATTTTACGTTTCCTACCCATAACTAAAGATAGAAAACAAGAGCACAAAATAAAAAGTACTTAGTGATAAAGCAAACAAGCACACACGAGAATATCAACCCCACGCTATTGCTCCCCGGTAACGGCGCCAGAAAAAGGTCTTGATAACCCACAAGTATAGGGGATCAATTGTAGCTTTTTCGATAAATAAGAGTGTCGAACCCAACGAGGAACTAAAGGTAGAATCAATATTCCCTTCAAGTTCTATCGACCACCGATACAACTCTACACACACTTAACATTTGCTTTACCTAGAACAAGTATGAAACTAGAAGTACTTTGTAGGTGTAATGCTAGAACTACTTTGCAAGAATAAAACTAGGAGTAAATTGCAAGATAACAAAAGTTAGTTGTTTCGTAGAAAGCTTTTGTAACACAAGAGAATGATTTGTCCATAGGCAATCGATAACTAGACCGGTAATCATTATTGCAATTTTATATGAGGGAGAGGCATGAGCTAACATACTTTCCGTACTTGGATCATATGCACTTATGATTGGAACTCTAGCAAGCATCCGCAACTACCAAAGATCATTAAGGCCAACCATAGCATTAAGTATCAAGTCCTCTTTACCCCCATACGCAACAACCCCCTTACTCGGGTGTAAGCTTCTGTCACTCTAGCCGTCCACTATAAGAGAATTATGAACGTATTGCAAACCCTACAGCGGGGATCCCTCACGCTTGCGCGACACGGAGGGCACCATAGGACAGCACCAAAATAAAACATACAACTCAAACCAATCACGATCATCAATCAACCCATAGGACAAAACAAATCTACTCAAACATCATAGGATGGCCACAAATCATTGGATAATAATATGTAGCATTAAGCACCATGTTTAAGTAGAGATTACAGCGGGGAGAAGAGGTGTTACACCGCTGCATAGAGGGGGAGAGAGTTGGTGTAGATCGCCGTCACGATGATTGCCCCGGCGGCGTTCCGGTGCCACCGGGAGAGAGGGGGAGAGAGCCCCCCTCCTTCTTCTTCATCCTTGGTCTCCCCCCTAGATGGGAGGAGAGTTCCCCCTCTGGTCCATGGCCGCCATGGCTCCCGGAGGGAAGGAGCCCCTCCGAGATTGGATCTCTCTCTCTCTGTTCTCTTCTATTTTGCATTCCTGTTTTCTGGCCTTTCACCGTTTCTTAAATTCCCGGAGATCCGTAACTCCGATTGCGCTGAAATTTTAACACAATTTTTTCTCAATATAAGCTTCCTTGCGGCCGAAGAAGAGCCCCAACCGACTTACGGTGTGCCCACGAGGCACCACCGCGCGCCAAGGGGGGCCCGCGCCCAGGTGGCTTATGGAGGCCGTGGGCCTCCGTTTGCGTTGATTCCACCTCCCAAAAATCACATATATTCCAAAATAATTCTCCGTAAAATTTTATTACATTTGGACTTCGTTTGATATGGATTTTCTGTGAAACAAAAAACAAGCAGAAAACAGGAACTGGCACTGGGCACTGGATCAATATGTTAGTCCCAAAAATAATATAAAATGTTGCCAAAAATATGTGAAAGTTGTAGAATATTGGCATGAAACAATCAAAAATTATAGATACGACGGAGACGTATCAGGGGTATAAGCCATGGAGAAGTTGGAGTACAGTAGCATTATGCCAATATTAAAATATGAATGGGTTTGCAACAGTACCTAAAGTAGTGATTTGTTTGTTATACTAATGGATCTCACGAAGGTTTTGTTAAGTTTTGTGTGATTGAAGTTTTCAAGTTTTGGGTGAGATCACGATATATGAAGGAATAAGGAGTGGCAAGAGCCTAAGCTTGGGGATGCTCAAGGCACCCCAAGATAATATTCAAGGAAGACTCAAGCAACTAAGCTTGGGGATGCCCCGAAAGGCATCTCCTCTTTCTTCTACCAACCATCGGTAATTTTACTTGGAGCTATCTTTTTATTCGTCACATGATCTGAGTTTTGCTTGGAGCGTCGTGTATTATATGAGTCTTTGCTTTGTTTGCTTTTTAGTTTGTCACAATCATCCTTGCTGGACACACTTATTTGAGAGAGCCACACGTTTATCATGATTTGTTAGAATACTCTATGTGCTTCACTTAAATTTTTTGAGCTAGGCAGTTGCTCTAGTGCTTCACTTAAATCTTTTTGAGCACGGCGGTGGCTAAATTTTGAAGAAATATTTGCACTCTCATGCTTTACTTATATTATTTTCAGAGTTGATAAATTAAAATTTTGAAGAAATATTTGCACTATCATACTTCACTTATTTCTTTTTGAGAGTTGATAATAGTAATGGTAATTTGCATGAGATATGAATTTGGTCCCAAAGTGATGAATATTCAAGAGGGATATAATAAAAACTTTCATATAGATCATTGGACATGATAAGTTTGATTCCTTGCAATAGTTTTGCGATATGGAGATGATAATATGTGAGTCATGTTAGTGAGTAATTGTGGTTTAGTAAGAATATTGGTGTTAAGGTTTGTGATTCCCTATGCATGCACATAAAGTCAATAGTTATGCAACGAAATTACATCCTATTTATGATGCATTATTCAGTGTTAGTTGTGTTCAATGCATGTTTATGACCGTTTTCGCTTTTTGGTTGTTGCTTCTCGATCTATTTGCTAGCCTTCATTTGTACTAAGCGGGAATACTGCTTGTGCATCCAAATCTTTAAACCCAAAGTTGTGCCAAATGAGTCCACCATACCTACATATATGCGGTATTTCCATGCCGTTCCAAGTAAATTTGCACGTGCCAACTCTAATTTTCAAAATATTTTTTCCATTTTGTGTGTCCGTACCGCTCATGAAGCGGCAGGGGGTGGGCAATATTTTCCATGCTAGGTGTGTTATTCTCACGATGAGTGTTTATTCACTTGTTATTGCACGAGAGAGTGGCCGGTAATAGGGATGCCCAGTCCCGAAATGCAAAAAATAATAATTAATATGATGCTAATAATAAATTCCTTGGAAAGTGTTGGTATGGAGGGCACCCGTGGAGGGGGTGGGCAATATTTTCCATGCTAGGTGTGTTATTCTCGCGATGAGTGTTTATTCACTTGTCGTTGCACGAGAGAGTAGCCGGTAATAGGGATGCCCAGTCCCGAAATGCAAAAAATAATAATTAATATGATGCTAATAATAAATTCCTTGGAAATTGTTGGTATGGAGGGCACCCGTGGATACGGCTAGCCATGGATTGTGAAAGAATGGTGGAAAGGAAATAAATTTTATTTTCTGTTTGGGAACCGCCTATAATGTATCTAGCATAGAAGATATTGGGAATTCTCGATCGTTTTCGTTGACAGGAAAAGCATGCCTCTCAAAATAATTTTATCTCTCTAATTTAAACCTTGAGCTCTGGCACCTCTGCAAATCTTTGCTTCCCTCTGGGAAGGGCCTATCTATTTAGTTTTATGCAATTTTTATTTTTTATTTTGAGTCTCCATTTTCTCTTATAAAGCACCAACTAGAGAGCACTATTGTCATACATGTGCATTGTGTGTAGCTAATATTCGAGTGTGTTTCATGAATGGATCAATGATTGAGCATAATGAGCTAGGGATAACTTTCTTTAGCGTTGATATTTTGAAAGACATGGTTGCTTGTTAGTATGCTTGAGTATTTTTTTAGAGGATCTTTTTGTTGAGACGTGAAGTACGTAGACCCTCTCGGCACAAAGCAGACTATAAAACCCTATGCTTCAAAAAAAAAAAGCAGACTATAAAACCCCAGGCGACCAGGCCCAGCAACGCCGAGGTCTCCTCGCCAAAAACGCAAGGGAAAGTCGGGGCGGCTTTATCTTCGTCCGTATGTACCGCCGCCACCGCGCCATCTCCGGTCATCATCTGAGTTATCAAGGTTCGCTCCACTCCCCCCATTTCCTGGTCCTCTCTTTCTCTCTGCTTCCCGCTGGGTATTAATGCGCTCTTATCTCGCACCATCAGATTAGCACGTTTCCTCGTGGTCACCACTCACCAGATGGGGGCATCTATGACGTTGTCTAGGTGCTCACCGGAGGCGGCTGAAGGCACGCATGTGTTCGACATCTTGGGTTACAGCAAGCACAGGGGCATGGGCCACGACGTCGGCTACATACGGTCGGGGGTTTTCGCTGTTGGCGGCTACGCCTGGGCCATCCGCTTCTACCCTGACGGGTTTAAAAGAGAAAATCAAGATTACGTCGCAGTTTTTCTCCAGCTTATGAGCAAGAGCACTAAAGTCCGGGCGTCTTGCGACCTGCGGCTGGTCGACCAGTACACCGGATTACGGTCTTCAGTGAACAAAACAGGGCCTAAGATTTTCAATTCCGACGATTCCACTCGGTATGCTCCGTAGACTGCTCAGTTCAAAAGGCGAAGCGAGCTCGAGGGATCCGTATACCTTAGGGATGATCGCCTGATGATTGAATGCACTGTCACTGTTTTTGAGAAGCCACGTGTTACCAAAACCACCGAAACCAAATCGCCGCCCAAAATCGACAGGCCGTCATCTGATATGGCTGAGCATGTTGGCAAGCTGCTGGAAGAAAAGGAGGGATTGGATGTCAGTTTCATTGTTGGAGGAGAGACCATTGAAGCGCATAGGCTCGTTCTCGCTATGCGGTCGCCTGTTCTTAAAGCGGAGCTCTACGGGCCAATGAGGGAGGCGAGGGCGGGGCAGTGCATTACCATCAAGGACATGCAACCTGCCGTCTTCAGGGCCCTGCTCCATTTCATCTACACCGATTCTTTGCCTGGCCGCGAGGACTTCGAGGGAGAAGAGAATATTGAGATGATCCGGCTTTTACTAGTGGCTGCTGACAAATATGCCATGGAGAGGCTCAAGATGGTTTGCCAAAGCATCCTTTGCGAGCATTTGAATGTGGACACCGTGGCCACCACATTGGCTTTAGCTGACCAACATAACTGTGATAAGCTTAAGGATGCTTGCCTTGAATTTATCAAAATATCAGATGACAACGCTATGGACGCCGTGGTGGCAACCCAAGGCTTCAAAGATCTCAAAGTGACTTGCCCATCTCTTATAGTGGACGCACTAGAGAACAGAAGAAAGTTTCGTAAAGTCTGAGCAGCTACATTGGCAGATTTGCTAAATCATATGAACTGTTCGTGAGTAGTATTTGTTAAATTTCTCCTACCCACTTGCCGTATGGATGGTCAGCTCAGTTTTAGATGGGTGATAGATCTAAGAATAGTTAGGTTAATTCTCAAGTGATGTGAATGGTGTGAATGTTCTCCTAAATCATCCCAGAATTTTTATTTATCAGGTTTTTAATTTTATCTAGAACGCTTCTCTGCAACCGTGTAACACTTGGTCTTAATCTTCTGTCAAAATTTCCTTGCAACCTTTCTTGAACATTTGATACCCAGAGGGCCTACATGCGCAAGCAATGCCACGATGGTCTCATCTATAAGAATGAAAACAAGATTAAACACGGCAAAATGTTATTCTCGGAATATAGATTATAAATAGGAAAGTTTTTTTTTATGCCCTGAAGCAGGATAGAATGCACGATCTTGTGCTAGATTAGACAGCATATGTAAGAGTGGGCAAACAGGGCAATGATTAGGATTATTACATTAGCTTAGGGATGCAAGTGGCGCGTTACCTTGGCCAAATTACTGAATATCATCTGTATCTGCCATTTTATCTGTTTCCAATATCGCTGGTCTGATCCCCCGGTCCATCTTCTTGTTGCTTCTTTGTTTGGCATTAAGGCTGTTGACAAGTTTGATGTTATCTAAAATAATTATCCCGTGGTGTACCTCCAAGCCATTCGGCACTCAGTCTATAATCTATATGCGTTTCTTTACCTTGAAATCTCTGGGTGTTTCTTGCCTTCTAAATCTGCCAAAGAAGGAATTGTTAGACTAGTGTCAGTGTGCGCGTGTGTCTCCCCTAGATCGTGCTCACCATGTGGTAATTTCTTTTGTTGCCGCTGTAATTTTCTGTATAAATAGGTAGGAAAAGCTGTGCTGAATCCTATCTCCTCTTTCAGGAATAACGAGAAAGTGAGCCTCGTTAAAAATGAGGTGAATAGTGTGATCCACACAAGTGTTGTTGGTGTCAAGTTCCTCAGTTTTAAGCCCCAAGTGAGATTTGAACCGACCCTGTAAAAACAGAAGTCAGATTTCAACCGGATTGCTCTAGCATAACGGTTCAAACTCGGGACTGAATGCATTTGTTTTTCTAGGTTGCCTGTACAAGTAGAATATCAATTGCTGTTCCCTCAAAAAAAGAATATCAATTGCTGTTGCCGGTAAATGCATGTTAGAGATTTTGGTCTGGGTGTTGGTTTATCATCTTGTAGGCACTTTGGTCTTTGGGCAGTCCAGTTTGTAAACACAGAGAAACGATACACGCCACCTGACCTGATGCCGTGATGCGTCCACAACGACTCTCTGATCGCTATGAGGTTGGAGTAACTCCAGTAGAATCGTCAAAATCAGTCAATCTCCAAAATAATTGCTATTATGGTGCATAGAAAAAAAAAACACTAGTCTGACAGAGCCGGTATAGCAATATGAAACAGCGTTATAGGCTCCCTATTTTTTTTAGAGGAAAAGGGCTCCTGCCCCGGCTCCATTTCATTGAAACGGAACCACACCATAGTGTCAGTTACATCACGTGAGGGAGGAATGAGTGCCGACACCAGCTAACTACAACTACTCCCTCCGTCCCACAATATAAGTGTTAGCTTCAAAAACGATCTTATATTGTGGGACGAAGGGAGTACACTAAAAGCATCAGACTGGAAAGCAAATTAGTTCAAGGCAACAAGGGAGAGGATCCAGAGTACTACAACTTATTTAACAAAGAAGGAAACAGGGGAAGGGAATAAGATGAATCAAGCCAGCGCCATCTCTCCCCCCACTCCTCCATTGCTTTTGGAGAGCATCTTCATAGAGTAATCCCACCATAACTCCTTCCTCGGCCTGGCTCTAGCCACATCATCAGGGGAGAGCTTCTGGCAGCCACCCCAAGCGAAGTGGTAATCTCCTCCATGCGCCTTTTTGCGCCTTCCACACACAGGATCTTCCTTGAGAGCATGCTACTGCAATCTTCCTCAGGATCACCTGTAAACCAAGCCAAGTGCTATTGTTAAAGCGCATGTCATTTATGCATCTCCAAATAGCCCAAAGAGTAGCAGCATGAACAAGATTATTGGCTTGGTTCCTATTGTTGCTAACCCACCATCTAGCCACATTTTCATAAGTGATATGGGCATCAATGCCAGTAATATAAGGGAGCTGATAATCTTCCAAACTTCAACAACAACAAAACAGTCAAAAAACATATGAATGCATGATTCTGCTTCACAGCAGAAAAGGATCATCTAAATGATGTCTTCTGACAAGGTTATGCCTACTAAGTAGCTTGTTATGAGAAAGAAGCCATAAGAATATATGAATTTTAGGAGGAACATTCAATTGCCCAATAGCAGGAACATGAACAGGAACAATCTCACCTAAAATTAACAAAAGCGAGATTCTTGGAAGCTAAAGGTCATGCCCAGCCCCGCGCCGCTCTCCGCGGGGGCTCCCCCCTCGCCACCGCCGGGCGACTCCTCCGGGCAAAGCCCATGCGGCAGCCGGCGGCGGCGGGCTTCTCTCTCCCAGTCGCAAAGTTTGAAGTTCATATGTTGTTTCGTTTGAGAGAAACAAAAAAGACAAAAGTGCCTGCACAGATCGCGATGCAGAAAATGGATGGCTAGATATAAGGGGTGCCATGGAGCTCGACCTACACTACAACTTTCACGAGAAACTTGTTAAGCTCATCACAACACATGATCTTATCTCACGTGGCAACATTTCATGGTACATCAACCCATCTACTCAATCCAGTTGATTCATCCCAACCCATAGGAGGAACCAAACTAGCTTACCTCCTTCTGTAGTCATCAT
This sequence comes from Elymus sibiricus, assembly GCA_039707655.1. NCBI lineage: Eukaryota > Viridiplantae > Streptophyta > Magnoliopsida > Poales > Poaceae > Elymus > Elymus sibiricus. The sequence continues at coordinate 431,180,216 of CM077672.1, forward strand.
ATTCCTTCGTAAAAGTTACACCCGCACCCTCATACCATAGGCTGTAACACGTCGTAGTCTGTTAACTAGCGCTCTCGAGTGCTCACGAGCTTAACGAGCTTTAAACAAACAAAGCCAAACAAGGTATTTTGCTCGTTAAGCTTAATGAGCTTAACGAGCCGAGTGGCTCGTTAATCCAGCTCTATTATAGTCAACGTTCTTGTCATGAAAACCAACTAATGAACCATTGAATCGGTGGTTCACCTGGTAAAAATCTGAGGCGACGGCCTTACTGGTTCGGTCACCAATCTGATTTTCTAAACTATGCTCTAGAGTCATACTGACCAGAGGGTACACAAATAAATATGAGAGGATATATGAGTTTAAAGAGAAAGTATGATTTCTACAATAAAATCTGGACCGATGGGCTCCCTTTATCGAAAAAATTGAAGAAGAAATGAAGGAGAGAGGGGATCACTTCGCTCTCGAAACAGGCTTTCGTCCCACTTTATTTATATATAAAGCAACAACCAACCAAAGTACACTGCCGAACAATACAAGGTGGTGAGGTAACCCTCATACAACGTCGATCCCAGGATAATCGGGCCACGCAAGACGCAAGCGACTACACAACCAAAAGAGAACATAGAAAGATCTGAGTACAACACCACACTATGACCTACAACGCCTAAGCTCCACGAGGGAGGATGGTGCTAAGCGTCGTCGCTGCCGAGTCCACAATGGACAAGAGTCTTCACCCGGAACCCTGACACGGAGAGGAGCACCACGACGAGTCTTCAAGAGAACGATGCCCGTGAGCGTCGCCGTCATCGGCGACAAAAGCACGGACCTTCCGGTCAGCAACTCCCTCGTGCCACCACGAGGTCTTTAGGACAAGCACGACGAGTTCAGATCCTCAGATCCGGATCGGAGCGCCGCCGGTGCCAATGATAGATAACTCGCCCATGCCATCCTTCGGCTACATTTCTCGCCGCCCACACAACCAAGAGGGAAAGCTAGCACCATCACTATGGTGCCCGCTGAACCATGCGGACCATCATGTGGGGCCGCGGCCCAGACATCCATGTCCAAGATACCCCAACCCGCCTACATCACGATGCATCGACCATGATAGGTAGAGTAGAAGGCGTCTCCTTTCACTCCTAGCCCGAGAATCTGGGTCAACGCCTCCACGGTAGGAGGCGCCCACGCCTGCGTCCCTAGCCAGTTCCGGTGGACCAGGGGGACACAACCCCGTGACTACCGATGGCCGTCGACGAATAAGCTTGCACGACGCCAAGCCCTTGAACCTTCGACGCCGATCTGCCTGACAGAGAAGCGGTGTTCCGACCACCACCATCAGGGACTTCACCGCCCGCGGGAACAACCCGGGCCAAGCCCAATCTCGCTTACTCAGAGCGACAACTCCGACTAGTCTCGGGTCCAGATCTAGTCCGCCCGCTCACAAGCCCTAGGTCAACCGCCACTCGGCTTGGACCCAGGAGAAGGGAGATCACCACCACCATGTACCCTACGCCGCCTACCGGAACACGGCCTCCAAAAGCACGTCACCGGCACCACAATAGACTCGTGCCACCGCCGGTCGCCGGCCACCAGGACACACGAGGAGCCAGCAGTGCCGCACTGGCCGCTAGCCACGCGTTGCCCAAGCAGCACAACCGCCCGGACCCACTAGTAGCCGCCAGGCGTCAGATCTGGGACGAGCTCAGCCCTGGCCGCCACTGCCGTCATGGGCGGGAACTCGCGCTGTGAGGCCCTCAACGCCCCGGCCAGACCCCTGCGACCCTGTCGCCATGTCCTTCGCGAGCGCCACGTCTCTCCGGCCGACGGCACCGAGCGGAAGGAGAAGAGGCCCCGCCGTCGATCGGGCTATGCCCGGCAGCGGCGAAGATAGGAGAGAGAGGCGGCGGCCTCCACTGGCCACTAGGTTCCCCGCCCCCTAGGTCGCTCGCGGGAGCGACACAGGTGGAGGAGCGGGGACGTTTTCCCTAGGCGGCCTTTCTTAGATATGACTATTGATTTTCTCCAGGGATCACTTGTTGGCCCAGTCCCGACGCAGAGTACTTTTCGGTGATGTCAATGCTCAAAGACGACGAGACGACAACCGAAGCAACACTTACTCGACTACTGGAGGAAATTCTTTACGCCGAGATGCACACGTTGAAAGCTAGCACACCCACATAGTGTGTAGCCAGAGTCAACCTGGCAATCTTGATCGATTCGTGCAATCAACTACTCCCTCTGTCCCATGATATAAGATCTTATTACATTCAATATACTAATATATGAGTATATTAGATATAATAAAATCTTATATTACAGAACGAAGGGAGTAATACACTTCACACGACGCACACAGCTAGCTGCCAGCCGACCGGAAGCACAAACGCACGCTCGCGGAGATCCGGCGTATTGCCACAGGCACGTATTGTGCCTTTTTGGATTTGTATTTCTTTCACAAATCCACGATTATGTTAGTACAAGTCAGGGTACGTGCATATAAATAGTTGTTCAAGCTAAGCATTTATTCTGAATTTATTTTAGGATTTCCGGCGATACGCGTTCAGTGGGAGAAGACGTTCCCGTCGACTACGATGCGCTTATGGTGACTTCATAAAATCTCAAGATGATATGCCGTCTCAGTCTCTCGGAGGTGCTCATAGGGTAGGGTTTGCATATGTGCGTTCACACGGATGGGTGTATGCGCGTATATATATGAGCGCTTGTGTCTGTACTGATGTTCAAAAAATAGTTGTACAAGCTAAGCTATCTAGAGTAATACACTACTTGTAGACTAACTCTAGTACTAGTCGGATAGATGCTCGTACACGAACCGGACACCACCAGCTGGGAGGGTACGTTGTGTTTATATAGTTCCAACATCACTTCGGTTGCGTGGGTTTGGGAAAATAGAGACTCTCGATCGCGACCAGAAACTCCGTGGTCACTTCGCCTTCTTCCTCCTCAAAAAAGGAAGAGGAAAGTTGAGTCGGCTTCCTCTCCGGCCGTCCTCAGTACCGCCGATTAGCACGCGGTGAAGCCGGCGCGACGATTCTTTTCCCATCGGCCGGCAATCTTCCTGCCGGTCACCAGATGGAGGAATGTAAGACGGTGTCCATCTGTACTGCGGTTGCGGCTCGAGGGACACATGTGTTTGATATCATGGGTTACAGCAAGCACAGGGGCATGGGCAACGACGACTGACAGCCACATACGGTCCGGGATTTTCGCTGTAGGCGGGTACGACTGGGCCATCCGCTTCTATCCTGATGGGAACGGCAGTGCATGCCCAGATCACGTCTCAGTTTTTCTCGAGCTTTTGAGCAACAGCGCTAAAGTCCGGGCGTCCTGCGACCTGAGGCTGGTGGACCAGTGCACCGGATTATCGTCTTCAGTGCATAAAACAAGGCCTAGGATTTTCCGTTCCGACGATATCACCAAGTTTGCTCCACAATTTCCTAGTTTCAAAAGGCGAAGCGAGATCGAGGAGTCCGCGTACCTTCGGGATGACCGCCTGACGATCGAATGTATCATCACTGTTTTCAAGAAGCCACATGTTACCCAAGCCAATTCGGTCCCCAAAATCCCCAAACTAGACATGCCACCATCTGACATGACCGAGAATGTTGGCAGGCTGCTGGAAGAAAGGGAGGGATTTGATGTCCGTTTCATTGTTGGAGAAGAGACCATTGAAGCTCATAGGCTTGTGCTCGCTATGCGGTCGCCTGTTCTTAAAGCTGAGCTCTACGGGCCAATGAGGGAGGCGAGGCCGGGGCAGTGCATTACCATCAAGGACATGCAGCCTGCCGTCTTCAGGACCCTGCTCCATTTCATCTACACCGATTCTTTGCCTCGCAGTGAGGACCGTGAGGGAGACAATGATACCGAGATGGTCCGGCTTCTACTGGTTGCCGCGGACAAATATGCCATGGAGAGGCTCAAGATGGTTTGCCAAAGCATTCTTTGCGAGGATCTGAATGCGGACACCGTGTCAACAACATTGGCTTTAGCTGACCAACATAACTGCGTCAAGCTTAAGGATGCTTGCCTTGAATTTATCAAAATATCAGATGACAATGTGATGGATGCCGTGGTGGCAACCCAAGGTTTCAAGGATCTCAATGTGACTTGCCCATCTCTCATAGTGGAAGCATTGGAGAAGAGAAGGAAGTCTCGTAAGGCATGAGGAGCTATATTAGTAGATTTGCTACCAATTTGTCGTAGGATTGATGAGCTTAGTGTTACATGAATCTAAGAATGGCTAGGTTAATTTTCAAGTGATACCAATGACGTGAGAGTTGTCCTATATCAACCCGCCTTTTTTTGTTTATATCGGGTTTGCTAACTATATTTGGAGCGCTTCTCTGCAACCACGTAACACTTGCTCTTTATCTTCTGCAAAAATTTCCTTCCGTGTGCAACCTTTGTTGAGCATTTGATACCTAGATGGTCTACATTAGCGTGCAATGCTATGATGGCTCATCTATCAGAATGAAAATAAGATTAAACACAATATAACATTACAAGTGGAATGTTTTTGTTTTGGAAGCAAACAGCCCTGAAAGGCTTGATTTCATTTATATAGCATTGTAAGTTACATATTTTGAGCCCCTCAAGTTGGATAGAATGACCTTGTGGTAGATTAGACAAGATGTTTAAGAGTGAGCAAACAGGGCCATGGTCAGAATTACAACACTGAGCTCTTAAAGGAATAGCAGGTCTAGGAAGAACTGCCTACGCTAGACTATCAGGAATTGAATTTTTGTCTCTCTGTAGGTAACCGAAGTGAAGATAATTTTTTTTTTTTTGCAGGAGAAGTGAAGATAATGTGTATCTGACATTTTCTTTCTTTCTAATATCGCTGGTCTGAGCATCCAGTCCATGTTCTTGTTGCTTCCCTGTTTGGCATTTAGGCAATTGACAGGTTTGAGGTTATCTGAAATAGTTGTCCTGTGGTGTACTTGCAAAACATGAAGAATATATGTGCAGCCAGCAAGACTGCAGCAGCCAACAAGTTTGAGTATTAAGCGTGTTGATGGAGCTGTGAACATTGGGTTGTAAGAAGCACCACAACAACAGAAAGTTGTAGGAGCTCCGTGCTGTGATGAGCTTATTTTGGTTGATGCGAGA